>MEHQ01000367.1:5311-83737 GCA_008828725.1 Saccharina japonica | reverse complement strand
CCCCCCCCCCCCCGCTGGTTTTTCTTTGTTCTTCTTCCGGCGAATTCTTATGAGGTGGTCAATGTCGAAGCTCATGCTCGAAAATCGTCGGGGGATGGCGGAACAACATCCATCATAATTATTCCATTTGCCATCCACAGGTATATCATAGCATCCAATGATGACTTCATATAAATACCAGGTACTGACGTTGCTATATATTATACTTCGTATACTATTAATACGGGGGAACGCATTATAGTACATATTCAGGACCAAACAAGACTATACGGAGGACGATAGTACGTAGACAGAACCAATTTTTGTCACTAAAAATAGGTAAATATATATATAATATATATATATGTTTTTGTGTGTATCGTAAGTCCTATTTACTACGAGTATAGTCCCCCGGAATAGTAAAAATAGGCAAACATATAGGTTTTAGTGTGTACCGTACGTCCTATTCACTATGCTCCTCCCGTAACAGCAGTAGTTGTTCATAATATATAGTGCTTGCAGTACTGGAGACATCCACGACCACCCCGGGTGGACGGGGGACGGGGTCGACCTTTGGGCTTGCCACCTGTGACACCCGCGACAGCTTCTGCTTATGAAGGCACATACACAGTAGTACAGGACACCGAATAAGAAACAGGAAACCTGGCCCAGGGCTGGGTTTTCTTATTTTTGAGAGAGGGTGCTTTCTACACTACACTAGTTTCAAGATAACGGGACTCCCGAATTTCTTATCTTCCCTCTAAAATATCAGCCTGGCTTTTTTTCTTAATAGCCTGTTTCTTATGGGGTGGCGTCCTGTACTACTACTGCTGTGAAAGGAGAAACGATACTATTGCCGCAGTACTGGAGATATTCCTGACCACTTTGTGGTGGGAGGGGTGGAGGGACTCATTGGTTGCTTGCCTTGTGAGTAATTTGACCATTGACAACGCACCCCTTTCGGGCCGGAGACCAAGGGCTAGGGGGGGCGTACTCATGTCATACATTGGGGGAAGGGGGGGGGGGGGTACTCATGTCGTGCATGGCCGTAGTCGTATGCCCATAGACCCTCGCACCCCTACAATGCCAGGACGGAGCATGCCGGGAGGGGGGGGGGGGGGGGGGGGGTACTCATGTCGTGCATGGCCGTAGTCGTATGACCATAGACCCTCGCACCCCTACAATGCCAGGACGGAGCATGCCGGGCTTTCACCGACCAAACAGGCATTGCTAGCACCCCTACAATGCCGTGACGGAGCATGTCGGGCTTTTACCGACCAAACAGGCATTGCTAGCACCCCTACAATGCCGGGACGGAGCATGTCGGGCTTTCACCGACCAAACAGGCATTGCTAGCACCAAGCGAGAAGCGCCGTGAGGCGTTGGGCGATTCGCATGGAGGGTGAGCTGCATCCTACCAAGAACCGCCTGTGAGGAACTCATTTGTTGCTGGCCTTAGTCATTTGGCCATGGACCACGCATCCTTTTCGAGATGGAGCAACGTTCCCATACTCCTGATAGAGACATGAGGGGCGATCGATATTTTGAGTCTCTCGCGTCTACAGTATCATGTTCCGAGCGTTAACCAATGTAGCCGTGTAGCCGTACCTACGAAACAGATTGGATTAAATATATATCAGAATACATCTCGTACGATAAAGAGTGCAAAACGAGCAGGCAAATATACAATATATACCAGCGGCCGATATTTGCAAAATTCGGATCATCACAGCAAGAACACGGAACCCGTTTTTTCTTTTTCTTTTTGTTCCCCTTTTCGCTTCCAGCAAGAAAGTTATGTGCTGTTTCGTACACACTATATAATATGCCAGGTACGAAGTTATACGAACAATATTAATATTATTCACATGGAATAATATAATATTGGTACATATGATGTATATATTTTATATTCGTATAAATATAAAATATGTGTTGGGGGCATGAGAGGCGAAAATGGACGAAAATATATATTCGAATATCTAGTTGGTACATCCTTAGCGGGTGGTAGCACAGGCTTGCTTGCGCTGGTATTAGTAGTGTCTCAACCCATTCAGAACTGAAAACATGTCCAACACTAATTCCAAGTAGTTTGTCCCAAAATTCGTGGGACCAGTTCTTAACCCTTATATCATAGAACTGGAGTCCCGTTTTGGGGACAACTTACTTAGAATTAGAGTGGTTCGTCCCCAAAACGGGACTGCAGTCCTAAATGGGTTAAGAACTGGTCCTACGTATTTGGGTAAAAATACTTGGAATTAGTATGGGATACGTTTTTCAGTTCTGATTGGGTTAAATAACACGAGTCCATATTTCCAGCTGCGTCGTATTTCCAACGCACCATGTATGTGCATCTTCCAAAAAGACAGACCCAGTTAGAAATATTAATATAAAAATAGTTGCATTCTCCTCTTTGTCGAGGAAATCACCTTAGTTTTTATTTTATTTTTTACTGTTTTAGTCTAATACGTACCAGTATATATATACGAGCCTACATAGTTTCCGCACTGCGCCAACTTCTACTGACTGTACAATAGTCTCTTTCTTACATGGTTGAGAAAGCGATAGTTTAGCGAGTTTTTTTTGGGAAATAGCGCCGCGAGCCGCGAGTTGTGTACTCATTAGCCGCATGTCGTGCATGGCCGTAGTCGTATATATGTATATATGACCATAGACCCTCGCATCCCTACAATGCCGGGACTGAGCACGTCGGGATTTCACTGACCAGGCGAATCGCAATAAGGGAGAGCAAGCTGCATCTTACTAAAAAGCTACCAGTAAAAAGTAAGAACCTACCTAAAAAAAGAGGTCGTCCCCCATATAGGTAAGAACCGCTCTTCTTGTGGGACGGACTTTCTTGCATGTGGATGACAGCGTTGAAGTACTGGCCGTACGCGTAACTGATTTGTTTTCTGCTTTTTTTTGGGGGGGGGGGGAATATATATATATACATATATATAATACACACGGCATTAAAACAGCGGGAAAAAAAGAACCGATTTCGATTGACAAAAAGCGGAGAGGAACACGTACTATAAGTATTTATGGTCATAAAGAAAGCACCGATTCCACTCGTGGACGTGTGTATGTCCCAGATTTTTTTTTTTTTTTGCTTTTCGCCCAGATACGAACATAATATTATCATGATGTATTATGTTCCAGAATCGTTTTCTGTTTTTTCATCAACATTATAGGAATATGTTTCAGAAACGTTTTTTTTTTAACGTTTTTGCACGTACAGTGCTGTTTTGGTGCTGCGCTACTACTGGATGTGTGCTGCATGCTGCTTCATTTTTTTGCTGCTGGTGCTTGCTTGCCATCCCTACTATTAATAGTAGCGGGGGCATATCATTGACTCATCTCTTCACTCTTATTCTATAACACGAAAAAAGAAGATTCGTAATTTCATCATTTAATTTATTTTTTTGGTTCATTTTTCATTTCGTCTGGTTCGTGTGACGCCCTATACCATATTTTTCGTACCCAGTACGATGAGTGGTTCGCATGCCATTGGTATACCAGGTACGTATATATGATATGCAGTAGGGGCCCTCCCAGTGAGGAGATGGTGCGCCAGAGTAAGATGACCGCGTTATAGAGGGAAGCCGCCTTATTCACTCCATGTGATGAGTGCATTCCCCCAGTCGCGCCAAGCGATTTTGACCGCCTAATATCGGAATACCGCCTTATTGGGGGAGTTTCGCTGTATTATCAGAGTGTTTTTGCCATCCGACAGTATGCAGCATTGAGCTACAACGTTGACCACCCATAAACTTTCCCGAAATCATTTTTTTTTCTCTCTGCCTTGCAGATGGTGACCTGTGACCACATACATACCTCATATCTCACAAGAATCTACAGAGGTATATAGGATGAAGAACCAACACCGATACAAGTAATCAGCCCGGACATGGGTGTGCTGGATGTCGATGGGTGGAACGAAAATAGTCAAGCATCCACAGCTACGTAGCTTAGTCCAAACTGCTTGCTGCTGCCACATACTTGTGCTGTTTTTTTTTTTCTCTCGTTTTTTCGTCAATACTATCCGAATTTTTTATTTGGTAACACCATCTCACATATTTCCAAGTTTACTTGCTTCTTTTCTGTGCACGAACTATAGCCACAAAAAATATGAACAGAGTGGCTACGTAGCACCACCTAGTATACGAGTATCGCATCATATCGTCATATGATATACCAGGTATGTATCCTATCATCCTGGAGTAGTTCCCCCCCCCTCCCCCGTTTTTTCTACGTAAGACTGCTTGACTGTTGACTCTTTGCCTCAAGGACCTACGTACGTGTTGACAATAATTGTTTGTATGAGAGGGGAGGAGTAAGGACAGCAGATGGGGTAGATAGTAGCTCACGCCGGAAAGTGCAGCATGGAGTTATTCCTAAAATTTGTTCATAGATAGGGCTCCTTTCGTTCCCTTCGTTTCCTTGCTTCGGAATGCTTATGAGTGATCAGAGTTGAAGCTTAATGTAACACACATACTCGTACATAAACATTGTGGGATGGCATGTAATGGTAAAAAAGGTTATTATCAATGGAAACGTGTGGATGTTCTTGAAAATGAAAGCAGTAACTTATAGTTTGCCCATCGAACATCCACCACACAACCACACCCCGTGCCCGTGTTGATGCATCTCATAGAGAAATAGAATATCAAGATATGAGATAATCAGAGGGTATGGGGAAAATATGTCAACATACAGCACTTCCCCCCTCTCGACAGACGGCACCTTTCCCTTGACACGCCTTGACTGACACCAACCTACTAGGTTGTAGTGTGGAACACTCGGCCCTACGCTCTTTTGACAGCGCACGTTTTTTGCCTTGCTTGGCATGCCTCTTATTATTGACATATTTTTTCCATGGGTGGGCGGAATACAAGCTTTGTTGTCCCAAGACCAACAAAAAAAGCGCGTTGCAAAAAAAGTAAGCGACTACGTATGTATACGTAGCCAAAACGCACAACGCAACGCCAAACATACTGGGTACGAAAATCACAAAGCATACGAAAGGGCATGTACAAAATAAGTAGTCTAGTCTACATACTCTATATTATAGAGTATAGGTAGTAATTTGAGACACGTTCCACGCCATGCAGACTACGTGTCATACCACTGACGATGTAAGGGAAGCGGAAGGGGGAGGAGGGGGGGGGGGGGGGGGGGGGCACCCATTGAAACATTTGTCGACGAGTGCAGAAACGAAGTGGTAGATCGTGTGGCGAAGTATCGGTTTGGGGACTGGTGAGATGCACTCATGTCATGCATTGGAAGGGGGGGGGTAGGATGTTATATTGGAAGTGACCATACAGTGGGTGGAACGTGGACCAATCCGTAACACGAGGTGTTTTACCTACACAAAGCAAACAACGGCCATACTGCGCGCTCGAAAAACATTCATGCGCGAGGGTTATCAGTTTACACTCACCTCCGAACCACCTGTACAGATATACTGCAGCAGAGCTTAACATATACGGCACGTACGAATACATACAAATAACTTTGGCACAAGAGTTGAGGGTTCCGAAGCTAAAAGATCCACACGAGAGTGTGGATAGGGCGAAAGGTGTGGACAGGGCAAGAGAGGAGTAGGCTGTTGGTTGCCAAGCACAACCAACAACCCTCAAGGCCTCTAAACTCTGAATTATGCACCAACTATCTAATCCTTAGCTCACAAAGACCCATGAAGCAAAAAAAAAACGCCCAGGGGGAGAAACAACGTATTGCTGACAAGATTTGGACCGGCGAACATATTTGATACAGGTAGTAGAGGCTGTTGGAGAGTCCAGGCGATTCACTGTCCATTACAGCACCTTTGACACGCACTACTAAAAACCCCGCAAGGTCTCTGAACTCTGAAGCATATGGCTCATCCGTATACATTTTATAGAACGGGAGTAGATGTTGTTAAATCATCTCAATTCACTCACTGCCCATTAGAAAAAGGTTAGTCAAATCACAATCCCATTCACTTGCCCATTAGAACCGCTTGCCACGCACTACAAAAACCCCGCAGGGTCTCGGAACTCCGCAAGCCCCCAACTCGTCAGCACACTACTGTGTACATTTTGTGGATGGAGTAGACGTGTGTTGATGATCACCCCCTCCACTGCTCATTATCCCACCATTATGGGGTGTGCTAATGTAGTAAATAGGACCTACGGTACACACAAAAACCTATATACTTCCCCTGTTTTTACTTACAATAATAGGTTCTATTTACTATGCCCCCCCCCCCGTAAAAAAACCCCTTGCCACGCACCCTGAAAACCCCGCAAGGTATCTGAACTTTGAAGCAACCAGCTTATCAGGGTTCGTTCACGAGTCGATTAAACCCCGGGACGTATACGAGTATAAGAGCATTCCTGATGACAATCGAACCGGCGCACATTTTTTTTTTTCCCGTCAGAAACGTTGGGCTGCTTGCTGTCTGCTGGTTTACTGCAGGCGCGTGGCTCTCGAGTAGCACAACAGGCAATACAGAGTATTGCGGGGGACCATAGTAGTAGTAGTGAATAGGACCAAATATTGTTACGAGTAGAACAGAAAGGTAAAAAATGTGTTAGTTTTTTTTTTGTCTTAAACCGTAGGTCCTATTTTTACTATGGTTCTCCGTAATAACATGGGCCCCCGCCAACAAATAAAATAACCAATCTGAGCAAGCGTTAAAAAAAAAAAAAAAGGTTACTGCTGTGACACACTCTCCTTGAGTTGAACAAGCTTGAGTACCGCACTGTACTGCACTGAGCGTAGTATCTCTGTGTCGTAGTTTTGTGACCACAGAACTGGTACCTTTTTAGGATGATGAATCGGCACGGACACTGGGTGTGCTGGATGTCGACGGGTAGAAAGGAAGGTTTAATGTGAAGAACACACACACACACTGCACGCTGCGACTACGGCGAAGCATAGCAACCAGAACCAAACATGGTTAGTCAGCATCGAGGGATAACATACTTTTTTTGGGAACTATCGTGTGTGCTCACCCGACGCATAGCAATCAGAACCAAACATGGTTAGTCAGCATATAGAGCGATAACATGTTTTTTTTTGGGGGGAACTATCGTGCGTCCGCCCCCCCTTCAAAAATGAGCGTACGAGCCAGCGTTGGTGGGGCCGTGATGAGAGACAAAAAAAAAAAGTCCCGGAAAAAAAAAGTCGAGCGGTATGTACACAGCACCCACCACATCAAAGCTATCAAAGTAAAACCACGTATACACGAAACGGGGGCCGACACATATCAGCCCACCTCAACGTATAGTAGTATGTCTGATGTATAGACTTCGTATTTAGAGATAAAAAAACATATAACGACAGCTGGGAGATCGAGGATTTTGTCGAAACCCATCTTTGCAAGCTGCGTGGGATACTTCGATCGCGCGAACTACGCGTTTTGAGGGGAACACATTATGGCAGCTGTGGAACCCAGGGGAGGTCATGTATATATACGGTATACTCCCTGAATGTGTTGCAGTAGATCAGCAGAGATCGAGTCTATATATCTAGGCCTGATGCTCGGATTCGTGCAGCTATATGTATGGCGTCCTTCTGTTGCAAAATTAATTACCCCCTCCCCACGCATATAGAGTATATTACACGAGAAAACAAACTACCACCACCACCTACACCAATAACGACAACCATGCGACTGACCTGACTGCTTCGGGCAGCGTTCGCGAGGAAAATAATCAACGTATACAATGATGTATGTCTTGACATGCCTGCAAATGCGCCATACGTATTAACAGGACAGCCGCGGTTTCACCCCTAACCGCCCACCCCAACTCTAAAACCAGTATAATAAGGCTGAAAAAGGCCTTGACACGCCCGAAAAGCCGGGTTTCCTAGCATTTTTGGTGGCCTGACCCTGTTCCGGGCATCGGGGTCGGAGCAGAAACACCGTACGAAAAGAGCGTTGAGCTTTCGCTCGCACAGGGGTGCAAACGATCGTTTTTCAGCGCTCGATTTTTTCCAGAAGAACGGGAAGGTTGCCAAAATACCGAATAAGGTGATGTTTTCGGAAAATATCTGGTCGAGAGCTTTCCGAAAATCTGATGTTCGGTATTATACTGTAGCACCCTTATTGTTGTCGAGAAATCAAGCGCCGAAAAACGACCACACCCCAGTACGAACGAACTCAAACGCTCTTTAAGGTATGTACATATTGGCATGCTTTTCATTGAATTTTGGACAAAAAAAGCAGGAGTGGTGGCCGTGGACAACTAATAGGTACATGTCCTGGTACATACTGTACGTACAGGATAACGTGTATGATACGGTAAAAGGTAGGAGCGCTGGCCATGGACAAAAAGAGGCACGGTGTAAGGCAGGAGCGCTGGCCATGGACAAAAAGAGGTACGTTGTCAGGTAGGAGCGCTGGCCATGGACAAAAAGAGGTACGGTAAAAGGTACCTGGTAGGAGTTATGGCCATAGGACAGTAAGAGGTACTTATCAAGATCCCCATAATCACCCCAGCCTGAGGCGACATGAAGAAATTCGGGAGAAGTAACATACTAAATTCAGCGTGAGAAACGCCTTTTCTCAAACTGGGAAATCCAGTCTGCGCCAGTATATATCCCTATTTCCAATTTCTTGTTGTTCATATATACGAAGAATTTAGAGGGCGGGTGCTCTGAAATACAATTCTTAAAATAGTACGAAGAAGGTAGGGGTAGTTTTGTAGCTCTGCGGTGTGCGTGTGCATGCATGCGTGGTGCCAATGTGCCCCCCAGAGTGCACTTATTCACGAGGGGTTCGCGATTTCGCGACACAAACCGCACGTACTAACTGTGTTCATATTTTCAAAAAAGGGAACGAGGATAAACATAATGTATGTGTCAGGCACAACTGACTACTCGTACTGTGTCTGTGTTCTTCACATTAAACCGTTCTTTCTACAACTGAACCAAAGAGAAAACTTTTCGCACATATGCGATAAAACGTGTTTTTATTGCTTCATTTCCCATTTCCCACCACAATCTGGTCTTTATTTCCAAATGTTGCTGAATTATTCACGCAAGACGACCGCTATCATGAAAAACGACAATTTGGCGTCGAGGCTCAATCTCTTATTTCGTATTCACACGCAAACAGTATAAAGGGGGCGGGGGGTGTTACTCATTAACCGCATGTCGTGCATGGCCGTATTCGTATGACCGTAGAACCTCGTATCCCTACAATGCCGGGACGGAGCATGCCGGGTTTTTACCGACCAGGCAATATAGGGGGGGGGGTGGTATAATTGCTCAATTTCGCAAAAGAGGGATGGACACGATATAATAAGCAGACAAAAATGAAAAGCTTCCTATTTTCTATTACATTCTTTGTAAACTGTAAAATGAAAAAACTGCTAAAATACTCCACCATTTCCGACTCAACTTCGAGGAGATGTGAAATATCGATAAATATCGATCAATTTCGACAAAGTATGATAGCAGCACATAACAATCAGATCTGTCGCGTTCTGAGGCGTGGTCTCATACCAGGTACATAATAAACTACTACTGCTGTTTCGGGGGAACACAGTAAACAGGACCTACTGTCCACATCAAAACCTAAACATTTACCTAGTGCTGCTAACAATATTTGGTCCTGTTTACTGAACTGTGGTCCTCTGCATGTACTACCTGGTACTTGGCATCAGGCACGTACGTAGCCATACGCACATAAGGAAAATTGTATTTGCACTATTAATGCACATTTAACAGCACTACTATGTACGGCTGATAACTAGCACATGGCTGTCTAGAGCAAGCACTACTCGTGTCTTTCGTATCAAAGTACGATGGCATGGCATTGCTATGCCTGCTCCCTTTACTGCATTGCAATGTAGTATGTCTACACCTAGCTGTGCCGTTGTTTTGTTTGCGACAACATAACTTGTACCCTGGTATATTTCAAAGATGAAGAATCAGCGCACGGACACTGGGCGTGCTGGATGTCGACGGGTATATCATGGAAAGAACGGTTTAGTGTGAAGAACACACACACACTACTTGAGCTGAGACAGACGGTTTTGCGCTACGGGGCTCGAAAGGTCTGGTTCGATGTCGCGAACAACTTGTAGTATAGTCGATGATTTGATTATTCGTCCATGCCCGTTAACGCAGCAGCCAACCGCTGTGTATCATATATCTATGCATGTATACGAGTAACGACGTACTACCTGCAGTACTTCGTACGTTTGTACAGGTCATACCTGGTACACATATATTTTCTCACGACCTGCTTCCTGCTCCTGTGCACCGTTAAAGCGTACACAAAAACGTATACTGCGAAGCACATAAATAGTGTATGACACACACAAAAAAAATGAGTTTACCAGGAAAACATTAGAAACGTACGAAGTATCGCACTATTAATAAGTATATACTTCAGTATATGTACGTACAGGAAACACAATCAGGAGTGACGGATGGCAGTCACACGAACGCACCTGGTGCTTCCATTCAATACAGAACAAACGAAAAAACAAACGACACGAATACCTGACCTCCTGATCCCCCCCGAAGGTTGACGGGGGGTGGGGGGGGGGTACGTAGCGTTGTGGTTTGGCGTGCGTACGAATACATTTTCATGTGTTCATTTTCAGGTCTCGCTGAGGAATCGCGACTCAAAATCGATGAGTTCAACTTTTTTTTTTGCTCTCGAAATGAAATCAGCAAAACGGGGCTTTGACCGTTCGTACACCGCATATGATATATATCATATATATCATTTTGGGCGTAAATTTAAGGGCCGCTTGATCTTCATGTTGATGTTCAAACGGTCCTTACATTTCCGTCTAAAGTGGTATGATACACTTACATATATACTACGATTTAATATATACATATATACGAGTATTACATACACATATATCTTAAATCTTCTCTATATATACCGATATACACCGTCACTCTGGCCTGAAATATAATGACCGTTCGATATTCAAATAAAAGCGCAAACGCGGCTTATAATACCGTCCATATAGGTACCTACCGAAAGAGCCCCACAAGAAATTCAACCTTGGGAGTTCCGAGAGGACGACAAGAAATTCGGGAGCTGTTACTATACTGATTTTAGTATGGATCACACCCTTTCTCAAAATAAGAAATTCGGGGCCGGCTTCGTATAATTCCGATTTTAAAGTGGAAGCCACCCTTTCTCAAATAAGAAATTCCGGAGGGGTTATACTGGTTTTAGTGTGGAGCATATAACCTATCAAATGAGAAATTCCGGCGTGGTTGTACTGGTTCTTAGCGTGGAGCACATGCCTTTTCTCAAAAATAAGAAATACAGGCCGGTTTCGTTTCAGAGAGCCGTTCTGTGTAGTAAATATCATATATATACCACTGTCCCTAAATATATATAATAACCTTTTGTACATAAATATTCAATAAAAACGTTGATTATATTTAGGGACAGAGAGGTACATGGTGTATGTTTATACATACCACGTACCACTCTGTCCCGAAATATAAGCACCTTTTGTGTCATGAAATTAAATAAAACGGTGCTTATATTTCGGGACAGAGTGGTATATGATAGCATAATTGTTGTGCTGCTGTTGCTGCTACTGGTTGCGTCCAGCCATCACGAGAATTTCTTCTGTGAGCTGCAGGTCAGTGAGCGCTTGTGTTTTTTGTATTTATATAGTATTAGGTTTAGGTAAATATATACTCTTGAGTACCACTCACTCTGGACATACTTCGAAGTATTTGTGTAGGGAGAGTAAACCTTATTGTGACCATACATTTCCGTTCAGAGTGGTGGGCGTTCCATGCGCGTGTTCACATCGTTCACATGTTCACATTAAACCGTTATTTCTCTCTCTCTATACCCGTCGACATCCCTTAAGCAGCAGCAGCAGCAGCAGCAGCAGCAGCAGCAGCAGCAGCAGCAGCAGTGTTCGTGCTGAGTCTTCATCCTACATGCCGTACCCTAGTAGATAGAGAGATACTCGTTCGTAGTGTAATCGTATACAAACTTTCTGTCGTACCAAACTACTCTGTTTCCATCAATACTACAGTCAGTACCCTAGGTGCATGCTTCCTTCGCTTTGCTGGGTAACAAAAAATACCCGCCCGGGGTATGAGACTCTATTACCATGTACCAGTACATACATACCAGAGTACCAGTACCGTACACGAGAGTACGTACCGCATGAAAGAGGGATGCATTTCGGAGCCGATTTTCTCCCCAAGGACAAAAATGGGGGGCGGGCAGGGCAGGGCAAACGAAAATTACTTGTGGCTTTGGGGCGAGAGGTCTTTCGGTCGACTATTACTATTAATAGTATACGAACGAGTAATCGTATAGAAAAAAAAACTACTACTTACTCTGTCCCTCATTCTAAGGATCGTTTTCATTGAATATTAGTATGAAAAAAGTCCTTGTATTTAGGAACAGAGTGGTACGAATAAGAACGAACTTTCTCTATTAAGAACGCAAGGCTCACTTTGTGGGGGGGACGCGCTGCTGCTACTACTCTTCTTCTTGTACGTAAGGAAATTGGACTCAGAAATCGTGCTCGCTCGGTGACGAACGCTGCGCTAAATCCTACCAGGATAACATTAGCCTATTATGCGCAAGGCTCAAGGGTGGATGGAGTGACTCACAAAAACAACTAACTGTAAGCAGATTATAAGGCTTTCTCAGATTAGGCGTTGCTTTTTTTGTCGGCGGGCCCATACTCTTCTTCTAGGTATAGAGAAGAGGAATCCATCGCTCTTTCTTGTCGGCGTGTGCCCCCCGTGTCGAAAAAGTAGCTTAATACGTAGGGCATTCTAAGCCCGAGGGGTGGATGGTGGATGGTGGTATAGGGTATAGATGTACTGGTGGTGGTGCTGAAGGCAGCAGCAAGCAGTACAGTATAATGCGTACCAGGTACCACGTAGTAAAATGCAGCTGGTAAAAAAAAATGGGTACTCGTAGTAAAAAGAAAATAAAACGGTAAAAAATGGCCAAAACACGAGCGATCTTTTTTTTTTTTACTGTTGTACCAAGTTGTACGACAAAAAATGGCTTTTTTGTGTCTGGTGGATTCAATGAAAAGCCAGAACACATTCAGGACGTCGGCAACACAGCAGCAGCAGAGTTCGTATATAGCTGCTATATACTGGTACGAGTATTCAGCACAGCAGCACAGCAGCAGTACAACATCGTGCACCACCACGTTGCATGTATGATATGTATGCACTTACACGGGTTTAATACCAGCGTACAGCCAGGAACACGAACGATAGTTCGTGCTTACGTGTTATACCAGTCCCAGTACGAGTCATATATTGCATGATACGCACGCTAGTACGGTACGTAATAATGCCGTTTGTCACAATCGAAGCCAGCGCTTTGATCTGCCTTGATCGAGATCTCGAGAGACGGGGGGTTGTCTGTCTGTGTCGCTTTGTTCGTTCGTGCGTTTGATTGTTGTATCATCGTTCGGTCTGAATGCAAAACAACGCAACATCTATTTATATCTGTATTTTAGTACGGGGGGATTATTCCGGCAGCGGGGTATCCTGCAACAAAAAATGGCTCTGTATAGATATATTCTATCAGCCGTGCGCGTCGTGCTGCTGACCGGTTCTGGGCTGGCTGGCTGCTGCTGCTGCTGCTCGTGATGATGTTCCTTCCCCTCCTACGACTGCTGTCGCCGCTTATGATTATTTTTTCACGTGCGTCCTCCGCCGAAATGTCGTCTTCCAAAAAGTTCTTCGCGATTTTCAAAGACGCTCGTATTATATAGCATGAGGATACATCTACCGCGGGTAGACTCGTATGGTTAGCCCACTACTGCTACGTACGAAGCGCTTGGTGCTTGCTGAGGGAATCAATTGTGTCCTTGCTGGAGATAGATGTTGGTGGTGGGTGGTGGTGGTGGTGGTGAGTGGTGCGCCAGTCTCTCAGGAGGGGACCCCGTCTACGTTGTTGCCCATATGATGCCGCCGCTGCTGCCATTGCAAGCAAGACACAACACCAACCCGCGATCGGTCGCGTCGTAAAAAAAATGTACTCCGTATAGAATAATTGATTGATGGAAATACAGGAAAGAGAACTGGTAATTTTAATATGGAATTTCGATCTTCAAACCACTCGTCGTACAGAAACCAGTACAATAAAATACGACAAAGAACGAACGACGTACGACGATCGTCCTTCCACGTACACATATCATACGAGTATTGTACGATCCTTTGGACGTTTTTTTACGTACATACGATTTTCTAGCCAGATTCCACAGCAGGAGCAGCAGCAGCGTGATTTCAGACTGACAGAAGACTCTCAACTCCAGTAACTCCACCCATCATAATAAGACAACCAAGCAACGGCAGCAGCAGCAGCATCAACCGCATAATAAGAAGCCTGCTGAGCTCTGAGCACCCACGTATGCCGGGTAGGCGTGACTCTGTGTGCTTGTTGTGTGTGGGGCTCCGTCCCACCAACTACAACAACTGCTGCTGCTCGCTGCTGCTGCTGCGACGTAAAAAGACAACTAACTTTTACCGCACAGCTCCTAGGCAAAGAATAAGCTACCACCCTACGGGGTCCGCAGCATTAATGAATAAACTGGCGGGGATATATGTTGATGGACCTTCTCTGCCTGATTGCTTTCGGCAGGTCGGGTCTTTCAATCGGTGAGCGAAAACGAATTCGCGAAATGGATGTTTGACGCACGCAGCCTGGTGATCCGAACAAAAACAACGCATCGCATCTCAGCCTCGCTCGCTCGCTCGCTGTGCCGTCTATAGGCCACCGCCGTGGCACTGCGACTGCTGCTGCTGCTGCTGCTGCTGCTGCTGCTGCTGCTCCGGGCGCACTGCAATTGCACAGGTGTCGTCTCGGGAGCATCCGCAACTATTTATAGATGACAAGAGATAACTTTGGCCAAGCAACGGAGGAGAGAGGTGGACCGCAAAATGATGGCAGTTCGTACAACTGTAAAGTACGTCGGGTTCTGAGAGACAGGAGAAAAAAGGAGAGAAGCCAGAGAATAGAACAAATATCCAGCTGCGTCGAGGGGCCGGCGCGAGCCTCCAGCAGCAGCAGCGCTCTCACGCGCGGCACCGGACCCTGCCTGACCTCTTGGCAGGCAGCAGCGCAAGAGGTACTGGAGCGCTTTTGCACCACGAGTCTCACAGGCGCACTCGACATTTCACAACCCGGTCCCATGTGTTTTTGGGGGACAAATCACTTGAAATTAGTGTTGGATAACTGTTGTTGCTGAGTTGACGCTCACCTGTCTGAAGTCCTAGACCATCGAATCGATACCGTCCTCGAGCAATCTGGAGCGTCGATGGCGACGGATGATCGGTCCAGCGTCGCGAACAGGAGGACAGCGGCCACAAAAAAAGTATACATGGCACACACGAAGAGCCTCGAGCCGCACCCAACAGAACGCCGCCGGGCACAAGCACTGCTGTATGTAGCGCGGTCTGCTACCTTCGCTTTTGCCGTGCGTTTTTAGAAAAAGAAGTATACGGTGGGTGGGGTGTGTTTGGGAGGGGCGGAGATCCATGCGGATGATTTCTTTTTTTTTGGTGTGAGATGTGACCCGAAGCAGCAGTCAGCAAGAGTCGAAAATATCGTCACAAGGACCAAATCTTCGATAAAGATACCAACACGATCTTTCGCCAAATAAACTTTCATCGATCTCTTCTTTTTTAATAGGCGTTCCAGTGTACCGTCCCTCCGATGGAAACGTCATCCATCAGCTGATAGCACACTATCTGTGATTTCTATTTTTATTTTTTAACTTTCGGACACGAAATTACCAGTCACACTTTGGAATCGACTCGAATGACTTGAACAAAGAGTTCAACTGGCTGCGGGCCGCGTTTTCCCGTTATTAATTTACCGTTTTTTTAATCTTCTTTGGTAAAAGAAAAATCGAAACAAATCTTGAATCTTGAAAAAATATATTTGTTTGTTTCTGGGGTGGTACCCGTTTGTTTGCCTCTTGGGCTCTACCGGTCGGTCGTCCACACTGCGTTCGCTCGTCACATGGCGCGGAAAATATTTTCCCACGAGAAAAAAGGAACAGAGACGACGCGTGCGTACACTGCTGTGCACGCAGCAGCAGCTGCTTGCTGGTACAACAGCTGTACAGAGAGTAACACAGCAAGCAGTACACGGCGTCTATTTTTTACCGGTCACAGCAGGTCACAGCAACAGATTTTTACAGCAAGCAGACTGCATGCATGCAGCAGCAAAGCAGCATAGTAGCAGCAGTGCCGAGCATCTACGACAGACGAGGAAACATGATCATCGCCGTACGTATGCGTAGAGTTACCAGCTGGTTGGTACACACCATACAAACATATACATACAATACGCACTGACTGCGTACTCGAGTATAATATACTCGAACTGCTGTGCAACTACTACTTCTACTACCTGGTACGTATAGTACACGACGAGTACAACGTAATGTGAAGAACACACAGCACCGCCGGTGCTCACACTCCGCTATATACGACGAAACAAATGCATACGACTACTCAGCATACTATGCTTATTATCACATGCAGGCATAAGAACACACGTGCTGGTGCGAAGAGAGGGAAATCTCTCCCATTATTCATTCCGTGAATAAAACGTGAAGAATAATATCACAGCAAACAGCACAGCAGAAGCACAGACAGCCGTACGTGTATGTTTGTATTTTCTTTCTTTTTCTTTCAAGATTTTTTTAATACATTCATTTTTTGCTCTCTTCTCTGTTCGCTTTCTCACAACTTTTCTATGTTCTCGTGGTGGTCATCGAGAGAGTCTCCCGGTGATTCGAAGCAATCAAGCATACACAGCAGGAGCATGCCGATAAGTAGTGCGTGGATACGTGGATGCATTTATTGTTGTGCGTGTGTGTCATAGGGAGAGAACCCAGAGCCCTCCAGGACGGGAACGTCAGAAAACGAACTTTGTCCATTTTATCTTGTTTTCTGTATGTAGTCTGGGGAGGAGATGTACTTGCTCCGCGGGACTGTCGAGACTAATCACCATTTGATTATAACACGCATCAAAACAATCAAACACATCAGGTGATCCATGAATCAACTATTTTAAAGTTAAATACACATCATAACATCATAAGGTGCGCTGTACGCCAATGCTACGCTGGTATACATACATACGCGTACGCGTTGCCAGTCGTGCGTATGTTATACCCAGCCTGCCAGTACCCATTGTCTCTCTTACATATACATACAGCAGTATATACGAGTGAGTATCAATACCTACTCGTCCATATACCAGTATATACCTGCTGGTATGTATGTACCTCCGGGTATACTGTTAATACTCGTCCACTAACTATTATTGCGGAGGAATCATAGAAAATAGAACCAGATATTGTTACTCGTAGTAAAACGAGGTAAATAGATAGGTTTTGGCGTGTATACCGCAGGTCCTATATACTATGGTCCCCTGTAGTACTATTAATATGAATAATTGTACCTATACGAGTAGTATACCACTGTCCCAGAATATAATAATCGTTTTCATATTAACATTACATATAATCAGTCCTTACATTTCGGGACAGAGTGGTACAGGTTCACCTCTCCTATTTACCTGGTTACATTATCATACTTGGTACTATTACTACAAATCAGACTGCATGGTCAGTAGGCCGGGGATAGGAAGGGGGGGGCAGAGGGAGCGGAGAGGGCAAAAACTTAGCAGGGGTAGCGAGGGAAACAGGGGGAGCAGAGGGGGCTGTGGGATCAGGGGGGGGGGCAGGGAGGGGTGCAAGGAGCGATCCTAGCAGAGAGGTCGGGGATAAAGAAGGGGGAGGAGATGCGGAAACCGGAGGGACGTGAGCTAGTGGTTCAGAGGGGCTGGAAGGGAGAGAGAGGCGAGCCGAAGAGGTGGAGGGAGAGGAGTCGCATTGAACGGCAGTGGGTCTAGCATTCCAAGCGGAAAGGCTCCAGCGGGAGGATCTCCCAGGGCGCCGGCGACCGCCGGCGATGAGACCCGGGAATGGGACGCGTCCCCGTGCCTTCCTCGGCGATATCAAATGAGGAGTGACGTACGGGGTCCACGGTGCAACGCTCCACCTCGAGCACCGGGCGGTGCGCTTTCCATGTAGGTAAGGTCGCCACTTGCTCCACACTCGTTGTATAGTCGAGGCCCTCGCGCGAGGAGAGGCGAGGCATCGGCATCCATCCGCTGCCCAACAGCCAACTGCGGAGCCCAGCACCCAAGACGGGGTGCACTGGAGGCCGCGTTCCAAGAGGATCCGGGTCTCCATGATCGGGGCCGGGAGGATGGGAGGGGGGGGGGGAAGGCGTACTCATTTGTTGCTTGCCTTAGCCACTTGAACCATTGACCACGCATCCCTTTCGAGACGGAGCGCCGTTCCTACTCCTAATAGAGACACCTCCAAAACATTTGGGCGCGGGGGGGGTATATAGGCGACGAGGATCTACGCAGCCGGGGGCTTTGGTACGGACGGGATCGGAACAGCCTGGGTATAGGGCCACCACTCGACGCCGTTTCGTTGGATTGCCTGAGGCAACGTTTCTCAACCGGGGAAAAACAATTGCAGCCGCAGTTGGCAGGTGCACATGCGCGCCCGCTGAGCATTCGTGTGCTTGCCATCCTCGACCGCGCTATGTGGGAGAGAGCTCCGGCCGAACCGGGACTCGGCGACGCCGAACTCGTTCCTACGAGCGATTGAGTTATGGTACCTCATACCACCTCTACTCCACTCATCAAGAGGCGACAGAGGTTTTCGCGCTGGTGGAGAGCGGGGACGTAGATAGTGCTCCTGCTCTCGTGGCTGATGGCGGTCGCCAGGGGAGGGGACACCAGGCCAAGGGATACCGCCCATTAAGCTTCGGAGGAGGCGAAGCTCCAACAGACGTACGTCGTCGGCGTGTCGTGACACCGAAGGGGTCAAAGTGGCAGCACGCAGCCTTCTGGCAGATCCGCCATCAGTGAGAAACGAAGAGACGTGGAATAGACTGGTGTCCTAGATCCCATCCGAAGACCACGCCGCCGTTTCCGCGGCGTCGATGGTGGCGGCTGCAGTGCTGGCGAGCGGCGTCACCATCACCAAGGTGGAATACGGAAATGCTCCCCCATGGCTCGCGGACGACGAGCACGCCTCCGAGGTGCTTTTCGTCGTCATCAGCTCCCGCAGCGCCCTCTCTGGCGCTGGAAACGACGGTCAACGACTTTCCCACCTGCAATCCATCATCCATACCACCATCGGGCGGGACGAGTTCGGAAAGGGCATGGCAGAAGCCTTCTGGCCGAGAATCGTCGACGAGCCGGACGAGTTCCCGACCGAGTTTTGGCAGTTCTTCTTGCAGTCGAGCCTCACCGCTTCAGGGGAAAAGTGCCGGCCTGTTTGCGTGGGCATGACACATGCAGGAGGATCATCACCGCAGGGGCTATCTATGCGATAGTGGTGGCCGCGGTTGGAGGAGATCAACCGGGAGGCGAGGCAGCTCGGGGTCGTCGCCTTACCCGGCGGAGTGGAGCATGTGGGTCTCAGGGCTAGAACGCTGCACGAGATGGGCAAAACTTGCTCGTTTTCACGGACTGATACAACGCCTTCAACACCGCCGAAAGGACGGCGGTGCTTGCAGAGGCGGCTAACTGCGTGCCAGCGCTCACGCCGTTTGTGGCCAAGCGCTATGGCACAAGACCCACGAACGTGTTTTTTCGGATGGACTCCGGGGAGATCAGGACGATGGTCTGCTCTAGCGGGGTCCAACAGGGAGCCCCCACGGGGCCGGCAATGTTTTGTCTAGCGTTGCGACCGGGGATGAAGCGCTTCCGAAGAGGAGTAGGAGGGAGAAGGAGTGGAATCCTTCGCGTACATGGATGATGTCTTTCTCGGCCTTATAAGGACCATTGCTGAAAAACGGTCGGGGTCTTTGCCTTCCTACGGCGAAAGCTACAAGACACCGGCATTGCAGTCGACCCCCAGGCAAGACCGTGGCACTACCACCCAAAGGGCACGCCCCGACGGCGGAGGCGATTTCGCTCCTGGGAAGCGCTGATGCCAGCATCGCAGGCGAATGAGGGGCGACGCTAGTGGTAGGTGTCCCGATCGGCACGGACAAATACGTGATGCACCGAGCAATGGAGGTAGTGAGGGATGGAGGAGCGGCCGCCTAGCGCGCTGCCTCGCTAACATACCGGGCAAGGGTTAGCGGCGGCCCTGATCGCCATCGAATCCTTCGGGCAGAGGACAAGTTACACGGAAAGTGCTCTGGACATGGGGCTGTCCCTCGAATGCATGCAGAAGGGTCGGACAACTGGGCGCAGTGGGCGTGCGAAAAAATCATGGAGCTACCCGGAGCGGAGGAGGCACGACCGTTTTTTCCAGGAGGGGTGCCAGGGTAACCAGCTGACTCTGAACCTTCACCGGCAAACCCAATCCCGCCTTTCCGCGGGAGCGGGAGGGATAGGGCTACCGTCGACGGAAGCGAGGCGAATGTCTGTCCCCATTTGAAGCTCGGTGGGGACCCTACGGGGGGTTTTGGCAGACCTCCCGGGCCCACTAGGAGACCGAGTGAGGAGGGGGTTCCCTGAATCGAAAAATGCTGCTCAGCTAGGTGGCAGCTTGCGGGAGATTCAAGATACCTGGTGGGTCTCAAAGGAAGCCTTGGCAGGGATCGTCCCGGCCTCTTGGCTGGAATGGGGTCTAGGTGCAGAGGGGGGGACCGGGCACCAAGGACCCCAGAGGCCGACATGCTGACTGCGCACGACGCCGTCACTACGAAAGCCCAACACAAGTTGGGCAAGATGGTCAGCCAGGGCAGGCATGCTGACCATACAACCTCGCTGGACCAGCTACCGGAGACGTCACGCCCGCCGGGACCGGGCGACCGACCCGCTGGGGAGGTGCGAAACACAGGCCTTCGCCAAAGGTGGTTACGGGAGGCTACAACAGGCAGGAGCTACTACATGCCTCCGGGCGAGGCCAACATGATCGCTCCGGGTCATAACCGCAGCAGAGTTCGTGGGCATGGGAGGACGCCTCCTAACGATTGAGGAGCACGTGGAAGCGAGGCGCCCCTGCTGCAATGCAGTCAACGTGGACACCCGACACGCACGCATCTGTCCCAGAGCTGGGGCGCAAGCGAACCAGCACCAACCACTTCTCCACGCCATCTCCCGCACGTTCAAGCGGCTCGGCGAATTCCACACCAAGTGGAGAGCGAGGGAGCGTTCACTATTGAAAAGAACCTGCGGGTGGACATTGTCATCAGGAGAGGAAGTCTTCGAGACGCCCCGAACCAGGGACAAGTCCATCCTATTGGACGTCACCCATGCAGACCTGCAAGGGCAGAGGTACACCTGCGAGGAAGCAGTGCTGATCATGGTGGATCAGCTGCCTGTAAGTGACCGCACTTTGGGGGGCGACGTGACCGCAGATGGGCAGTCACGTGACGTGACGGCAAGCGACGGCCAAATCCGGGGACGCGCATGAAATATCCCCGTTTAAAACATAATCCTTACAATAATATTGTTTTTTTTTTTTTTTTCGTGTTACCGCGTTGCCAAATGCCAAGCGTACGTGGGAAATTTGAGGGCAAACGGGTCGGAAAACGATAGTGCCACCATCGGGACACTTGTGCGAGTACGGGCTCAGGTATTTCCATCCTTGTCTGTGTGACGTCGAGTAGACGCCAGGTTTTTGGAGCATCCAGGCTTGGCGACATGCCGGACGAACGATACGAAAAGGGGGCAAGGGGGCTGCCCTTGCTGCGCATTCAAAGATATTAGTTGCCGTCAGCCATTACTTGTGCACGGGACACTAACCCTAAGAATACAAACGACCACAACACAGTAGTAGTGCAATAATCACGGAACTTAAGGGTGTGGTAAAACGGTAACGGGTGTCATTTTACGAAGGGTTTCCAGATATATATGGAGGCGTTTATTAGAAGGAGATAGGGGCTAGCGGTCACGTGACGGCAAAAACCATTGACGTGACCGACGTGACGTGGTGTCCGTGGTGACGGGGGGGGCGTCACTTACCATATTTAAATTGAATTTTTGCTTAAAATGGGGACACCACCACTGCAGTATTGTCATCATCAATGAATGACAAATCTCTCATCTCGCTATTATTGCTGGTATCAGGGCATTGATTAGGTGTTGCGCTGTTGCGAGGGCGCAACATCTGAGTAAAAATAACCGTTTTGCGCAACACGCGATTTTGGGCGCGCAACATTTTTCGCCGCAGGCGTAAATTCTTGCTGCGCGTTTATTTCGCGAAAAATATAAATTTCTGTTTTTTTTCTAAATCGCCGTAGGTGATTTTTTAAAATAACTTGAAAAAAATAATTCGCCGTACGTAGGCGTTTTTGTTTTTTGAAGCACCTTTAGTCCAATTGGCCGTATTTGAATATCTTTCAGGCCCCTTGTCCTATTCGCCATAGTCGAAAACAAAACGTAGGCACCTTTTCTCCATTCGCCATACTGAAGTAGGCTTTTGTTTTTTTTCAGGCACTCTATTCGCTGTATCGTGTAATGGTATGGGCTAGGAAGGCCGGTAATTACCTCTGCATAGGTAATTGGTCCGTTTTCGTATAACTTGGATGGCATTCGTATTCGGTATTCGGGGTATTTATAATATCTGTGGGCCATACTTGAAGCCCATCCCGAAGCAGATGTCATCTGGCTCGGGGATTAATATAAGCTGCTTCTCTTCTACGCTTGACTCTACGGAAAGTGAGTAACACCAAGGATGCTTGATAGACAAACCTGCAAGGGGATACTCTGTGTCTCACCCAGTCTTATCACAATCGCCAAAATTAAATTAAAAGGCTTTTTGCTTGGTTTTGAGGCGTATATTCGCGCATATGTCGATTTTTTTTTCGCCCCCGGAGGCTCCCGGGGGGGCCTCCGGGAGCACTCCGGGGGCCCTCTGAGAGCCCTCCGGGGGCCCTCCTGGAGCCCTCCGGGGGCCCTCTCGGGAGGGCCTCCGGGGGCCCCTGCGGGGGGCTTGCGGGCCGGTTGCGCTGCGTTCAACAGACGCTGAACCACTAATTAATGCCCTGTCTGCTATTGTTGTTGTCGTTGAACTATTATCGTACTTCGAAGTATAAATTCATAAGATGAGTTTTTGGTATCATCATGACGACGGTTTATCTGAAGATTCCAGGTACGTACGTAGTACGTAGTTATTCATTTTTCTAACGCAAACATTGACCTTAAGAGCAGCAGATATCATACGTAACGCCTATTAACTATATAGCAGCGTGTGCATATACATGCACGACTCGACAAGAGTCGACGAGGGCATAAACATGCTGGACTCTTGTCGCGATGAAGATAGAAGGCGCGCACTATCACTAGTAGTAGTAGTAGTAGTAGTAGTAGTAGTAGTAGTAGTAGTAGTAGTAGTAGTAGTAGTAGTAGTAGTAGTAGTAGTAGTAGTAGTAGTAGTAGTAGTAGTAGTAGTAGTAGTATTAATAGTACCAATAGTAGTAGCTCGTAGTAGTATTGTGACCCCGGATCAGAACTTTCGTATACGTATATAGGAAAGGAAGGGAGCTGCGGAAGAAGGGCGCATACAATAAATGGGATACGCGCAGAAAGAAAGAAAGAAAGAAACACTTGTATACGTATGTATGCTTATACGTACGTACGTAGCAGGTTTAATACACGCATTTACCCCTGTGGGCGTTCTTCACATCAGACCGTTCTTTCTATACCCGTTGACATCCAGCACACCCAGTGACCCAGTGACCCCCTGTGGTTGTTGTTCTGTGTTCTCACGTTCTCACAATAACTCATGTCCAAAATCGTGTGTCTGTGCTCACTGCTCACAGGGCAGGCTCCAAAAAAACACCTACCCCTTACCGATCATCATCACTGATACATGTATAATATGTATGATATGATATGACATGACATTGTACTATTATAGCAGTTGTAGGTTACCATTGTTAATACTTCATTTGCTTTCTTTATGTAGGTTATCGTGCAGGAATACGTACGATATTTCATATGATACGATCTATGATACGGTAAGGTTATTTTGAAGACCATGTCACGCGAGATACGTGTGACATATATATACGTCGTATATAGCGTGTGTGTGGTCTTGTATGTCACGAAATATGATATAAAACGGCACTCACTCGTAATTCGGAACAGCACCCCTCCTGTCATCCCTGTGTCGGGGTTTTGTAACCACAAAGAAAGAAGCTCGTATCTCTCCACTTGGGATGAAGAATCGGCACGGACACTATGATGTTAGACGTGCTGTGGATGTCGACGGGTAGAATGAACGGTTGGATGTAAAGAGCACACACACAAATCTTTACATACAATAGCAGGAGAGGTATAGACGTCTATCATACCGGTAGACACATACTGAATTCGTGTCCTTGTTTGTAGAGTGTAAACACATATCTTTAGAAGCAGAGGGAGGGGGTAACGCGCCGCCAGTGCAAAGAGAGAGGAGCCGACACGACCCGCGGGAGCGAAGCCCCAGCCAGGTTGGGGGGGGGGGGGGGGGGGGGGGGGGGGGGGGGGGGGGGGGGGGGGGGGGGGGGGGGGGGGGAGGGTGTACTCATGTCATGTCATGTATGGCCGTAGTCGTATGACAATAGGCCCTCGCATCCCTACAATACCGGGACCGAGCACGTTGGGTTTTCCCAGATCAGGCAGACATTGCTTGCTTGGAACCAAGCGCGAAGCGCCGTGAGGTGTGCGTGCGTGTGTGTGTGTGTGTGTTTTTTCCCCCTCTCCATCCCATTTATTAGGTTCGCCCTTCTTTTCTCCCTCCCCACTACCGTAAAGGTGCTTTGGCATTTTTAATCGCGATAATTTATTTTGCACTTTCTTCCTTCGTTGACTCTCTCTCGTCGAATTGTGCGTGCTATAAAAGGCGATCTAGGCATTTAGTTGGTGTCATCTGAGAATAAGAATCTCCATACGGACTCTCGCACCCTCGACCTCAAGCTTAGCAGTCTTCGTGGTTACCTGCTAGACCACCGGGGCGAGTCGCATGAAGGGTGGACTGCATCTTACAATGAGCCGTGTGTGAGGCGGGCTTGCATATGCGGATGACGGCGACGAATTCATTGTTTTGTTATATTCTGCGACCACTTCTAGAGGGCGCGGGTGGGGGGGTCTAGCAGAGAAGGTGGCGATAGCGCGCGGGGGGGGGTGTACTCATTTGTTGCTTGCCTTAGTCATTTGACCATTGACCACGCATCCCTTTCGAGACGGAGCACCGTTCCTGCTCCTAATAGAGATGCCTTTAAGAGTTGGGCGCTCATTACGCTGTTTCCATATATATCATAAAAACGCTTCGCTATTCTTACCCCCTTCCTGTTTCGCCGCCTGTGGCCACCATCTATCTCCTAGGATAGCGATCGTTTTCTCGCTACAATCTAGTGTCCCAAACTTCTCCATGTCAACTTTCGTCTATTTTCCTCATCTCTGCCTTTTAACACATCCCGTTCCTCCAAAATACGTTAACATTCTCCTCGGCGGGGGGGGGTGATAATTATGCCGATCGATGCGCCTGTGGACGTATCTCGACAAGATACCTTTCCATAAGCCACAATTTTTTCGCCGTGTGTGCCCCCTCCTTTAGCTGGAGAAAATCGGTCCGGAAACCCATCCCAGATGGTGGGGGAGGGGGGGCAGTACTCAGTTTTTGCTTGCCTTGGACATTTGACCATTGGCCACGCATCCCTTCCGGGACGGAGGGAGCACCGTCCCCACTGCTAATAAAGACACCTCCAACATTTGGGTGTTCACTACGTTCCGGGGTGGGGTGGGGGAGGGGCGGGTTACTCATTAGCAGGCATGGCCGTAGTCGAAGTATGACCATATTGTAATAGTATGGGCTTGGAAGGTCGGGACGCAGCATGTCGGGGGTTCACCGACCAGGCAGGCATCATCCCGGAGACGGGTGCTACCTTGCTTGTTTTACACTGCAATACCGAACGACGCGGCATCAGGTGTAAGTTTTCCCAGGGCGCCGGGGAGAATCCTCGGGGGTGGGACGCGCCCCGGGGGCCGTCTGGGCGACACCCGGGGAGACGTGGCGGGCGGGCGGGGGAGTGTCTGCGGTGGGATACCCCAGCGCAGACAGCAGCGGGCGGTACGTTTACCGTGTGGGCAAGAACGCGCCTCGTGCTCACCGTGCGTTGTACGCTTGAGACCCATGCCTCGCGAGAGGCACGGCACCGAAGCCGGTCCGCTTGGCCCCAGAAAGTTAACCGCGGAGCCCGGCACACACGAGATGGGGTGCGTGTTTGAGACAGTGGTCTTAAGCCGGGCCCGAGTCTTCGCAGTCGGGCCGGACGGATGGCGGTGGGTGTATTCGTTGTCGTGCATGGCCCTGGCCGCTGGACCATAGACCCTCGCATCCCTGCGATACCGGGACGGGGCACGTCGGGTTTTCACCGACCAGGCAGACTTCGCTTGCGCCAAGCTTTGCGAAGCGCGGATGGGAGGGGAGGGGCCACAGGCGACACGGACCGGCGCGCGACCCGGGGCTGTGGTGCATACGGATGGAACCAGAACAGCCTGGGGCACGGGGCCACCACCCTGATGCCGCGTTTCCCTGATTGGCCTACAGCAATTTTTAGCGTCGGGGTCGAACAGGATGCAGGGTCACAGCAGTTGGCAGGCGCACACGCGCGCGAGTGGGCGTTGACTTGCTCGGTATCATATTCCGCGCCTTGGAAGGGCAACGGCTTGGCATCAACCGGATCTGACGCGTGCAAGAATGGAAGAATGGGGGTAGATACGAGTACTTTTTGGTTTCCAAAATATTTGTGACTGGCCCCTTAAGGGCACTGAGAAATCGCTGGGATGCCATTTTTGTATGTTTGCGTTATTTTTTTATGCACATTTATGCAAGGGCTATGCCCATCGGGTTTCATTTTCGTATTTCTCACTGGGACATAGAGATCCTATGCTATAATCAAGTGAATATCAGAACCTCATAAAATTCCGTATCGTATGGTTCACTCCAGCCGTATCATTCATCGTCGTCTTGTCTACATCGAGCTCGCCCCAGCGGATGATCAAGCTGTGGTGTGCGTATGCTACCGGGACTGGCTGCACCCACCGGGTGGCCGCATCAAGAAGAGGCGACAGAGGTCCACCCACGTTCGTGGAGGGCGGCGACATGGACAGCACGCGACACCGCACACAAGAAGCTCTCACCTGGTACAGTACACGTTTTTGGCCAAAACTACTCAAAATTCACCACATAAGAAACTCTTACACCATTTTGGGCCAAAACTACTCGAAATTCACTGCATAAGAAACTCTTACACCATTTTGGGCCAAAAATACTCAAAATTCACCGCATAAGAAACTCTTACACCATTTTGGACCAAACATACTAAAAATTCACCACATAAGAAAATCTTACGCCATTTTGGGCGACATGGACTCACCTTCTTCCTGTGCGAGGTAGAAGGTCATGCCCTACACATAATTCCAGTACGTACACACATATGCAAAAAAAAAACGTTTCCTTATGTTGTTTCGAGCAAAGCTCGAGCCGAAATTCTGTCATCTCCCAATGTATTCGTCATCCTCACAGCCCTTGCCGTACGTAGGTGATGGCGTACACGAGGCGAGCGCAACATAAAAGGCTGCGGGATGCCGCCCAAGAAAACCTGGAGGAGTCGATGCTTGAACGTCCGTCGTCGGCGTTTTTTCGTGCCAACACGCCTCCTTCTGGCAGAGCCTATACTGGCAGAGGTTTGCTACGATAGAAGTAGCATATTTTGGCAAGATCTTTCTGACTGTCTGTTAGTATACTCAGTATACTCAGTATACTCCTCAACTGATGACCTACCCAATAAGCTATTTTGGCAACGGTTCGCGCACCTCCATGCCCTTCCATCATCCACACCCCCCGAAAAAAGGGGGAAGCTATCGGACTCATCTCCGGAAATGTCGGTCAACGATTCGCGCAACCTCCGGTCTATTAATAGTATGCACACCGACACCGGGCGGGAGGAGATTTGACCGGGAGCATGAATACCTTTATTTGTTGGACGATAATCGCCTACGAGAGAGGGCACGTTCCCCGCCGGAGCTCTCGCAGGCCTTGTTGCAAGTCCAGCCTCACCGCGGTCGGGGAAAGTTGTCGACCAGTTTGCCAGTTTGGTTGCTTTGGCATGACGAAGAGGTGGCCCATTGCGCCGCGGGGGCTGTTTCGAGAGTGAGTAACGGCCGCGGCTTGAGGTCGATCGCAAGGTGACGCGGTTTGGGGTCGCTTGTGCCCTGGGGGGGGTGTACTTCATTTCCATGCATGACCGTAGTCGTATGACCATAGACCCTCGCATCCCTACAATGCCGGGACGGAGCACGTCGGGTTTTCACCCACCAGCCAGACATTGCTAGCACCAAGCGCGAAGCGCCGTGAGGTGTTTGGCCAGTCGCATGGAGGGTGAGCTGCATCCTACTAAAACAGCCGATTGTGAGGCGGACGTTCTTGAAAATGGACGACAGCTTCGAATTGATTGATATGTTTTATGGTGTGGCCACTTGCAGAGGTCCAGCAGGGGGGCGGGGGGGGGGTACTCATGTCGTGCACGGCCGTAGTCATATGACCATAGACCCTCGCATCCCTACAATGCCGGGACGGAGCACGCTGGGTTTTCACCACCAGGCAGACATTGCTTGCACCAAGTGCGAAGCGCCGTGAGGTATTGGGCGAGTCGTATGGAGGGTGAGCTGCATCCTGCTAAGAACCGCCTCTGAGGCGGACTTGCATATGGACGACAGCTTCAATAAGTTAATTTAATTTCTGGTGTGGCCACTTCCGGAGAAAGCAATGCGTTTTACTATGTAACTGCCTCGCGGATGCCTTACCATATTAACACTACGTGATACGACCATTCCCCTTGTGCGGAGCAAAGGTTCTCCACCCCGCACAAATGATCTACTCGACCGCCAGCTTTGGCGACCGCCAAAACAAATAACAAAAAAAACGGCACCCTGGTTGTCTAGCTCACGCAGCGAGTGGCGTGTTTTACAGCGTCGTTGCCAACCGACGCCAACCCAACCTATAAATATATCATATATTTATATGACGGGGTGGGGGGGGGGGGGCGTACTCATTTGTTGCTTGCCTTAGTCATTTGGCCATTGACCGCGCATCCCTTTCGAGACGGGGCACCGTTCCTACTCCTAATAGAGACACCTCCAACACTTGGGCGCTCATTACGTTGTTTCCATATATTACAAAGAAACGTTTTGCTAATCGTATCCCCTTCCTGTTTCGCCGCCTATGTCCACCATCTATCTCCTAAAATAGCGATCGTTTTCTCGCTACTGTACCAAACTTCTCCATGCCACATTCGTCTATTTTTCTCATCTCCTCCTCTAACACATCCCTTTCCTCCTGGTGCCTTTCACATTCTCCCACTATGTGAATTATACTCTCTATGGCTTCAGCAGGGGGGCGGGGTACTCGACGCGGCCGGCGAGGTTCTGGCTGGCGCTGCGGTAAGGGGCTGAAGCTTTTCTTTGAAGAGACGCGTGCTATTTGCCTTACAAGGGTAGCACCTAAACTATTCTGAGGCGCTTCACGTGGCGAGCTCTATAAGCCACCCAACAACCGGAATAAACTTCTCAAGCGCGAAACTCCCGGTTAGTACGATACTTGTTTTCCTGCTGTAGCAGTTTAGTTGTGTTTAGGACTAGCGCATACAGCGCATACACATATTGGTCGGGTTGCGCGAACAGAAAATAAGGGACCACCCCTAAAAGGCGTTACTCCTGCCGCAACCGAACACCATCTCACAAGGAGCCTACGGGGGATTTGAGACACATACGCCAGTAGGGGTTTCCAATGGAGATATTGGCCGACATCATCCCTGAATTTCGGCTGGGATGGGGGGGCTTTACTGAAAACGCGGGGCATCACGGGGTAGAAGCTACAGTAGCAGCTCCATCGATCAGCTGGTGGCAAGGGTGGCTGGGGCGGGAAATAAATGGAGGGTCTCTTGCCTAAAAAAAGGGTCGGCAAGGAGTGCCTCTCGCAGGTAGCCTCGGCCTGCATCCATATACAGGTAGCCAGCTCGAGGGCGGTGCCTCGGTTCAGCCCCGGCAGCGCGGTCGCCAGGAACCTAGGAGGAGCGGGGGGGGGGGGGGGAGGGGAGACTCACATCCATGGCTTGGGGGTGGAGCCTGGAAGCGGCTTAGGGGGGCAAATGCATTGCTAATTATTATTGGGACTATCTTCCTTGCCATCCGACAGTGTGCAGCACGAACTTCAGCGCTGGTCACTCATAAACATTCTCCGGACGACACTAGGAAAATGGCGTACGTAAGTGGTAACCTTTGTGGAGGCTTGCGAGGGGGAAGGATGGCGAAACGAAAGAAAAGGACGATTATGGCATCGGCCCGATAGCTTCTGTTAGGGCGTAGTCCGGTTAAGACACTATATATAGTACGATGTTGCACGGGGCGTACTCATTTGTTTCTTGCCTTAGTCATTCGTCCATTGACCACGCATCCCTTTCGAGACGGAGCACCGTTCCTACTACTAATAGAGACACCTCCAACATTTGGGCGCTCATTACGCTGTTTCCATATGTTGCACGGGGAGCTCGTTTAGCAACACGTGAAGCAGCTTGATCCTATCTATAAACTCGTCCTTCTGCTGCACATGCTCGCGCTACCAATAGACGGTTGCTGTCGCAATTCTCCTTCTTTTTTCCAGGGTTGTTCGCGGGCCGGGTCGGGTCGGGTCAGGTCGGGTCAGGTCGGGTCCAATCGGGTCGGGTAAGGGTGACCCGACCTGATCCGTGAGAGTTCGAAAATCCTACCCTGACCTGACGACCTCACCGACCCGACCCGACCCGACCCGACCCGACCCAGGTCCGACCGTCGACCCGACCGTCCGACCCGACCCGACCCGACGCCGACCCGACCCGACCCGACCCGACCCGACCCGACCCGACCCGACCCGACCCGACCCGACCCGACCCGACCCGACCCGACCCGACCCGACCCGACCCGACCAGGTGGAACCCGACCCGACCCGACCCGACCCGACCCGACTCCGACGCCGACCCGACCGACCCTGACCCGACCTGACCCGACCCGACCCGACCCGACCCGACCCGACCCGACCCGACCCGACCCGACCCGACCCGACCCGACCCGACCCGACCCGACCCGACCCGACCCGACCCGACCCGACCCGACCCGACTCGACCTGACCGACCCGACCCGACCCGACCCGACCAGACCCGACCAGACCAGACCATTGAGATTTGACAAAAATTATGACCCGACCCGCGGGCGGGGTCATGAACCGTGAGGATCCCTATTGATACTAATTTGTTTTTGACTATTATGACATATTAGTATCACATGTTTACCTGGATCTCGCGGGGTACGTACGAGTAATAAATAGATCCTGCTTCTCTAGTAAAACATAGATAATGTATTTGCAGTACAACTAATATCGTATAGTGCGTAATTTCCATCCTTGTGGTATGAACTTCAATGTTGATGGCTCATAAAACACCCCCTTCCCGAAAGTAGAAGAAAACCTAGACTCAGTATTCATACTAGTAGTAGTAGTAGTAGTAATAGTAGTAGTAGTAGGAGTGGAGGAGACAATACGGAGATCGACAAATGGCTGCATAACGAGGAGATAGCAGTAGTGCAACGTCAACGATGCTTACACGTGGGTTATTGTGATGGTTTCGATGGTAGTAGCCACCAGCAACGAGCGAAGCAAGCAGTGGTGTAGGTGCAGCAGCAGCAGCAGCAGCAGCAGCGAGGCACAGCGAGAGGTTGTTGGTGGCATTTGATGCGTCTAATCTATCAAAATATCTATCTCGTGCGCGTATCTTGTTGCGGTTAATTGTATAGTATTAATTAGTTGGATCCGACAATTTAGCAGCCACGAAGCTTCAACATTGATTACTCCTAAACATTCCCCTCCCTCAAGAAGAAAACGAAAAGAAATCTCGAGGAAACAAAAAAAAAAAATCTCGAGGGAAACCAAAACAACAAGGAAAACCTATTGGGACAAAGTCTAACTTATTTCCGCACCTACTATGTATCTATCTCTCCATACGCGTGCTACGATAGAAGCATACGGTATACCTTTTTTTGGCTGAAATGGTTTCTGAATGACCAAGTGAAGGCTAGTAACGCCTCCTCAACCCCAAAACTGGCGGAATTTCATTTTTTGTGTTGCTATACTACTGTTCTTTATGAACTTATAGGTCATGGTATTGGTCGCCGGGTATAGAGCTCCTCAAGTAATAAGGCACCACCCTCAGAAGGCAGAAACAGTGGTGGTGCACCTCTACTTACTTACAGACGATGGGGTTGATCATCGGTGAGGTAGAGAGCTTCCTCAAGTAATAAGTCGCCACCCTCAGAAGGCAGAAACATGGCCTGTATTATTGCAGGTGCACCTCTACCTACCGTAGAAAAAGTAGCAGTGTTTTTGTCTGAAAACGTTTTCTGATTGGCCTATTAAAGCCTCCTTCACCCAATAATCGTCGGAAATTCATTTTCGTGCTGCAAAATGTTTCATTGCGTGCTTAGGCCTGCGACAATAGGTTTCCTTGGTTTCCGTGGTCTTCTGCTTTTGGGAGTTTTATGAGTGATCAACGCTGAAGATCATGCTGCACATTGTCGGATGGCAAAGATAATAATAGGGTAGGAAGGATTACGTCCCATGACATGGGGGTGGAATGCAGATGCGGAGTAGGAAGCCCGGCGAATATATATATATACCAGGTATATATATATATCAGGTACAGTATTTGGGTACAGGGTGATAGTGCGTATTCTATTGAGTACACGCAGGGGAGGATAATTGGTTGGATGATATTGTTGGTGGTATTGGACGAATTGTGTCAGCTTTTTCTTCGTTCTGAATGAATAATGCCCTGCACTTTGTCGGAAGGCAAATGGTATAATAGGGTACACGGCTGCTTGCGTGCTCTCCTCTTTGCGGCACAGCGATGTACACGGGTAGCACTTCGTACTCGCCAAGTATGTGAGCCCGGGGCACCCGTGTACCCGGCTGTTAGACGGATACCCGGGTGTTAAACGAGTACACCCGCTGTTAAACGGGTACCCGGGTACCCGGGTACCCGCCCTGAATGGCGGTAAATACTCGCGAGCACCCGGGTATTTTCCTCCCCAAATTTGGCGAGTACTCGTTTAAGACGGCTACTCGTCGTGTAACACATCTGCTACTACTGCTGTAGTCCAACAGTCTACTGCTGTGGTCCAATACGTTCCCTGTTTTTTGTTTCCCTCCGTTTTCCTCTCTTCTGGTGTGCTTTTGGGTGACCAATGGCGAAGTTACTGTAGTCCAATAGGCTACTGTAGTCCAATAGTTTACTGTAATCCAATAGGATACTGTAGTCCAATACGCTACTGTAGCCCAATAGGCTACTGTAGTTCGATAGGCTACTGTAGTCCAATACTCTACTATGGTCCAATAGGCTACTGTGGTCCAATAGTCTACTGCTGTGGTCCAATACGTTTCCTGTTTTTTGTTTCCCTTGGTTTTCCTTTTCCGGAGTGCTTACGAGTGGTCAGCGCTAAAGAGCTCAATCAACCCGGAAGTATAACTACAGAAGAGAGTTATTCGTAGACTTTGTGCATACGTAGGGCTATTTTTTGTTTCCATGATTCTATTCCTTCGGGATGATTATTATATTATTATGACTCATCGACGTTGAAGCGCATGCTGCACGTCATCGCTAACAATAACAACAATAACAATAACTATATAAATACTTGTATAATATATACATATATACCAGGTATAAATTACCTGGTAGTTATTATAGTATACCACTCTGTCCGGAAATACAAGCACCATTTATACATTAAAATTAAATTAAAATGGTGCTTATGTTTCTTGACAGAGTGGCACCTCCGTAGGCGGAAATTTGTCGTTGCGTCATAACAATACCGTATTTCCGGGGACCATATTAAATAGGACCACATATTGTTAGTAAAAATAGTAAAATGTGTAGATTTTTTTGTGTACCATAGGTTCTATTAACTATGGACCCCCTTATTAATAGCATCCCAGTGTAGCAGGCGGAAAATCGTCGTTGCTTCCACCCACCGCTGTTTTTTTTTTTTTTTCTCCGCTTGTCTCCGCGCTTGGTTCGCTTGTTTTAAAAAGCAAATCTTCGTCCTTCTTGTTCGTGAGGATTTCCTTATTATTATTATTACTATTAATAGTACTTGCTGGCTTAATTTTTTGTTCGTCCTTTTTTTTATTACCACTCTGAACGTTTAGTATTAATAGAGAAAATGTTATTATACAAACGGTACTTTTGTTTAGAGACAGAGAGGGGAATTCCATGATTCTTGTGGTACATAATGGCTTGATTTTTTGTTGTTTTGTTTGGTTTGTTCGTCCTCCTTTCTTCTTTCTGTTCGCTGTTATATTTTGTACTGGCTTGTATTTTTTGTTGTTGTTGATCCTGTTTTTTTCCCCTTCAATCCCCTTGCTCTGTTAACGCCTGGCATGGCATTAGTCCCCTGGTTCCGCCCCGCCAGAAATTTGTTGCTCTATTGGGCCGATCACTCTCCGGCACGCCGAACCACCGGACCAGTGCACCCGACGCCATGCCATCAACGCTGGTAGGGGGAGGGGTTACTTTTCGGCATGCTGCTAACTGACGCGTGCTATCATAGAGGTCAAGGTATACCGTTTTTTGGCTTAATTTTTTTTTCTGAATGATCGGGCTACTTAACCCCTCAAGAACTGGTCCCAAAAAACTACTTGGAATTAGTGTGGGATAAGTGTTTTCAGTTCCCAAAAATCGTCAGTATTTCATTATCTTGTTGGCAGTATTTTTCGTTTTATGCTCAGGCCATGGAACTGCTCATCGCGTACGTACGTACGTAGAATTTTTTTTCCCTCCAAAATCGGACTTTGGGTGACTTACTATTAGGACAAAGCATCAAAGTATACCTTGAAGTAGACATGGAAGGAAGTTGGACTATGCGCATAGGTTTCCTTCGTTTCCGTGGTTCTCTGCTTTTCTTTCGGGATTGTTAGGAGTTATCAACGTTGAAGCTCATCTTGCTGCACATTGTCGGATGGCAAAGATGATCATAATTATGTCCGATAGAGCCTCTAAGTAACCACCCCCAGAAAACAAGAATGGTGGCATGATGCAGGCTAACCGTGCATGCTCCACTTTGCGAAAGGCCGAGCTCGGGGGGGGGGGGGGGGGGGGGGGGGGGGTGTACTCATGTTGTGCACGGCCGTAGTCATATGACCATAGACCCTCGCATCCCTACAATGCCGGGACGGAGCGCGTTGGGGGGTGTATCTGCACCGAGATTGACCAAGACCTCGCACACAGCGGACAGTTGGGTTTTCCAAAGGGAATTGCCACCAAGCGCGAACGCCGTGAGGTATTGGGCGAGTCGCATGGAGGGTGAGCTGCATCCTGCTAAGAACCGCCTCTGAGGCGGACTTGCATATGGACGACAGCTTCAATGAGTTAATTTAATTTCTGGTGTGGCCACTTCCGGAGACAGCAATGGTTTTACTATGTAACTGCTCGCGGACGCCTTACCATATTAACACTACGTGATACGACCATTCCCCTTGTGCGGACAAAGGTTCTCCACCCCGCACAAATGATCTACTCGACCGCCAGCTTTGGTGACCGCCAAAAAAAAATACAAAAAAAAACGGCACCCTGGTTGTCTAGCTCACGCAGCGAGTGGCGTGTTTTACAGCGTCGTTGCCAACCGACGCCAACCCAACCTATAAATATATCATATATTGATAAGGCGGGGGGGGGGGGTACTCATGTCTCAGGCCGTAGTCTATGACCATAGACCCTCGCATCCCTAATGCCGACGGAGCACTCGGTTTCCTACCAGGTATAGACATTGCTTGCTTGCACCAATGAACAAGCGAAACGTGAGTCGGCGTAAGCCTGATGGCTCATCCTAGACTGATAGTTGTGAAGGGCTCCGGCCTTTCGTACTTTCTTGATATGGATGATAGCACGAATTACTTGCGGTAGGCGGGACAGGGGGAGGGGGGTGTACTCAGCCGCATTGACCAGGAGCACTTTCGGACATTTTTGTTTCTCACATGGGAGAGATACCTCTCCACACTGCATCCACTCATCCATGGTCTACATCATTTCGCAGACAGCCACGTAGTGCACCAACCATTGTTTGTGCCGAGCTCATCACCTGAGGGCCTCTATACCTGCAGTAGCCTGCACACTGATTTTGAGGAAATAAAAGTGCTATGCACCTCGATGAACAATCCATGGCCTAAGGGCCCGATATTAACGATATAAAATAAATTCAATTTGGAAAAAATAAAATTCAAATTCGCTTTTATTGGTCAACACACGCACCAGCACCAAATATATGCCCCAAGATCCTAATCTTTGGTGCTGGTGCGTGTGTTGACCAATGAAAAGCGGATTTGAATTTTTTTTTTCCAAATTGATTTTTTTTCTTCTCGTTAAAACGGGCCCTAAGGGCCCGTTTTAACGAAGAAGAAAAAAATTCAATTTGGAAAAAAAAAAATCAAACCGCTTTTCATTGGTCAGAACACCGCACCAGCACCAAAGATTATATCTTGGGGTTGGTGCGTGTGTTGACCAATGAAAAGATAATTTGAATTTTATTTTTCCAGATTGAATTTATTTTATATCGTTAATATGGGCCCTTAATACTATTGCAATAACACAAGAATGAATGAAATCCGACGAGTTGAGATCACCTCAGACTGCGAAATTTATCCCACACTAATTCCGAGTATTGTCCCCAAAAACGTGGACCGGTTCTTAACCTAGAACTGGTCCCGATTTGGGGACAAATACTTGGAATTAGTGTGGGATAATTTTTTTTAGCAAAATGATTATACATCTCTAATCGTAGCAGCGCATTCTCGAGGTCCGGATTGGAAGAGCAACTTCATTTCATTTCTAGCCAATGCCACGGTAATAGGGGGGGGGGGGGGTGTACTCATGTCGTGCACGGCCGTAGTCATATGACCATAGGCCCTCGCATCCCTACAATGCCGGGACGGAGCACGTTCGGGTTTTCACCAACCAGGCAGACATTGCTTGCACCAAGCGCGAAGCGCCGTGAGGTATTGGGCGAGTCGCATGGAGGGTGAGCTGCATCCTGCTAAGAACCGCCTCTGAGGCGGACTTGCATATGGACGACAGCTTCAATGAGTTAATTTAATTTCTGGTGTGGCCACTTCCGGGGGTATTCATTTGTTGCTTGCCTTAGACGCGTGGTACGATAGAGGTATGCAAGGTATACCTTTTTTTGGCTAAAAGGTTTTCTGAATGACCTGGAAAAGCCTCCTTAACCCAAAATCGTCAAAATAATCATTATGTGTTGCAATATGCTTCATTTTTATACTTGGGCCATGGGATTGTTCATTGGGTATATAGCACTTTTATTGCCCTCCAAAATCTGTTTTTGAGCGAGATTTAGAGATCTCGCTCCTTAAGGCATGGATCCAAAGAAAAAACATGGCACACGTCCTTTGAGTCATTTGACCATTGACCACGCATCTCGTTCGAGACGGAGCACCGTTCGTACTCCTAATAGAGACACACCTCCAACATTTGGGCGCTCACTACATTGTGTCCATATATTACAAAGAAACGTTTTGTTAATCCTCGCACCCCCTTCCCTGTTTGGCCGCCTGTGGCCACCATCTATCTCCTAAGATAGCGACCGTTTTCTCGCTATCATTTAGTGTACCAGACTTCTCCATGCCACATTCGTCTATTTTTCTCATTTCCTCTTCGAACGCATCCCGTTCCTCCTTGTACATTTCACATTCTCCCACTATGTGAATTCTACTCTCTAGTGCTTTGCCACATGGGCACATCTGTGCATCTGCTTCCTCCTCCTCCCGGCTACTGGTAAACCTCCTTCTTTCTGGCAGGTCCAGGTCCCCTACACGAAATCGCAGTTTCAGCGTTTTCGCGAAGTCCATTCGGCCGTGCCAATACGTTTTCATTCATATCCCTTTTTTAAACCCCCCGTATATCTCTAAGTGCCCCTCCCCTTCCACCTTATTTCTTAGCGCTAGCCTTTCCCTTCTTTCTATCCTTTCTTTTAATTCTGTCTTGTACCCCCCGAACTTCTCTATGGCCAGCATCTCTATTTGGTTTCTTATACGTATGCTTTCATACTTTCTCGACTACGCCATCCTACCTTATTCCAGCTCGCCCTTAGGTTACTTTCTCCCATACAGCTTTATCAACTATGGCTGGCAACCTCTTATTTGGCATGTTCTTTACTTTATATTGCCGTTTCAACTTACGCACGTCTCTATTTGTCTTGAGTGGGCGCACTCCCAGTTTTGCTCTCAATACTGTATTACTTGTCGTACTTGAGCATCCTAGCATTTTTTTAGCTGCTGTCATCTGTACTGTTTGCAGCTGTTTTACGAACTCCGCGTTCCCTTCCCATACTTCTCCTGCATATTTCTAGCATCGGTACAATCACATTCATCAGTATACATCTCTTAATTCTAGTGTCAAGGTGCGAGTCTGTTAGGATCGCTTCCATTTTGCCTTCGCACGTGTGCTTTACCCTTGTCTATTACTTTTGTTTTGTGTGCATCCCACGAGCATTCTCTCGAGATCTCTACGCCAAGGTACGTATACTACTCTTTTCCCTCTTTCGCTAAATTAAATAATTATACTCCCCCACACCCTAATATATAATACCTGGTATGCATCATTATTAATTATTACTATTATCTTTGCCATCCGACAATGTGCAGCATGATCTTCAGCGTAGTCATTGTTTATAGGAGCCACTACTGGTCTACAATCGGTAATTCATCTTCTCCCCACTTCCACTTAAACGTTACCGGACTCTCCTTATCCTCCATACAACGACTACTGCTTGGGGGGGGGGGGGGGGGGGGGGACCCCCCCTGACCCGACACAACGAGTTCATGCAGTGTCGGCTGCATTCACGTGTTGTTGTTGTTGTTGTTGTTGTTGTTGTTGTTGTTGTTGTTGTTGTTGTTGCTGTTGTTGTTGTTGTTGTTTTTGTTGTTGTTGTTGTTGTTTGTTGTTTGTTGTTGTTTGTTGTTGTTGTTGTTGTTGTTGCTGTTGCTGTTGCTGTTGTTGTTGTTGTTGTTGTTGTTTGTTGTTGTTGTTGTTGCTGTGTGCTGCATTGCATCTATGTATCTTTTCGTCCCATTGTTCAGAGCCATATGCTGCTGCTACGACAATTCAGGTGGAGGCGGGATTTGTTTTTTTCTCAGGTTCGTCGCACTGTTAGTTTCCCAGATGCTAAACCGAATGATGCCCATCAGTAAGCTCTGCGTTTGATGGGCTCTACTACCTCATCCTAAATCGGACGTTGATAGTGTGTGTGTTTTTTGGAAATAACAATTATTGAGGGATGTCGTTCTTCTACGCGTCTTTGTTTAGTGCTATTATACTACTGTTGTTTCTTCGTCATTTGTTCTCTGCGATTTTTGACGAAAAAAAATGCGCAATATCGGATGGCAAAATAATAATAATAATCATAATAATAATAATAATAATAATAATAATAATAATAATAATAATAATAATAAACATAATACTGGGACCTCATGATCGTATTCTTCTTTTTCCCGCTGACGGGATGAGGTTCAGCCTACAGTAGTAATGTGTACTATCTCCTAAAACCAGTGACGGCTAACACAAACAATGACAATCATAATGGTGGCCGACCCGTTCCTCGAGCAGGTAATAATGTAGTATTGGCTTTTTGCCCCGCCTGGAATTCTCCCCCCCCCCCCCCAAAAAAAAAGCATGGGAGACCTGGAGCACAGAAAGCCAAGCGTAAAACCGCATGCCAATGCCATGGCGATGACGTCCATCCATCTATTCATTCTTGATGGCTAGTTTTGCCTTTTTTAGCCATCCTCAACGATGTGCAGGCGGCAGCATGTGATCTTCAACGTTCCTCACGCCTACTCATTAGTCGAAAAAAGAAAGCCAGAGGGGAGCCAAAAAAGGATGCCTATTGGACTGCAGTAGAATATTGGACTACCTTACGTAGCATATTGGACCACAGTAGCCTATTGGACTATATCCTAGTAGCCTATTGTAGTACAGCATCCTATTGGACTTCAGTAGCTTTCACGGCGATCATCCAGAAACATTCCCCGACATATATATGAAGTAAACCAAAGGGAAACCAAAAATAGAAAACGTATCTGAGCAGGAAGTCTAACTCTTCCTTACCCTGCTCTCTGCGTAACCTCATTCGTTTATCCAGTTAGCCATCAACTTATTATTGCATTTGATTTGCCGTCTGACAATATGCCGCTCTCATTTCAATCATACCATTCACATATTATTATTATTACTATCTTTGCCATCCGACAATGTGCAGCATGATCTTCAGCGTTGATCACTCATAAAATTCCCAAAACCATTCACATATTTTTTCCCCTCTTTCGCTAAATGAATCAATTAAACTCGTTGTGCATTGCTTATTGTATGCGCTCTGTGCTATACATGCTGTCATATATTGTTTATACTTATCAATCATCCCTTAATGCTTGACAACATATTTATTCACTTCTTCTCGTATATTGCTCACCGATACGTATAGACTCCGAGCGGAAATCTTAAGGACCGTTGGGGTTTCCACATGAGGTGTCCCATGTTTTTTTTCCTGAATCCCCTCACTTGAGGAGCTCTTTACTAACACTAAGCAATCTATACTAATAGTAATATTATAACCTAAAAGCGGGGACGCACGAAGTGTGTCCCCGGCGTGGGAAAAGCCTCCGGACTGTACAGAGAGAGCGAGATGAACCAAGGACATGCACTCGTATCGCCATCGGCCCGACATCAGCACGGAAAACTAGGAAGAGGGTCGTAGGGAAAAACAGAGCCTACCAACCTCGCAGGTGCTGAAGCCAGCACCAGTGCGCTGAATCCTGCCTGGGCGATGGACTTATTGGCTGGTACCAAGCCGGGGCGAGAATTTTCCGAGAGTTTGCACATACCCACAGAAGCACAGGCTTCGTAAGCTCAGCCGGTCGGTTCGGAGTCGGGTGCTTCGCGCCTCGTGTCGGTGGCAGTCGCACCCCCGACTACCCACGAGGAGCCAGTCAATCCCGCCGGAGGACAGACGACAGTGTATACTACTGTGTGGTAGCAGTTCGCAAGTTCATATGCAGCGTTCCCACAGAACAATCGAACCAGGGCCCACAAGGTAGACGTGCACGACCACCCCGTTCGGTTGGAACGAGAGCCTTGCGTGGTACTACTACTCATTCAGCGAAGGAAAGCGGCGTTCCCGCGTTCACGAGGAATTCCCGTCCTCGTCTATATCGACGTCGCCTGGTATGGAAGCTTATCCTCCCCGTTCGGGTGTTCTGACAAGACACAATAATAGCTATCTGCCGCGGAACGCTTCGTGTGGGTACAAGGTTCTCGCGAAGCGATGTTCATAGATGCCGACGCCGTGACGCTGTCCGGACAGTTGACAAAGTTCATATGCTCGAACCGGGTCCACCAGAGGTCAAGGTAGAAGTTTGGGTTATAATAACGACGACAAACAAATCAATTCGAAAGATGATACGATACAAACGAGCTATGTACGGCATTGATAGAAGGGCGAAAGGGACGACAACTATATGGGTGTGATCTCATGCCGCAGCAGAGAGGCCTCATTGATCCCAAACTATATACGAATTGATGCGACACCGGAATGCTACCGGAGAAATACTAAAAACCTAAAAGCGGGGACGCACGAAGTGTGTCCCCGGTATGGAAAAAGCCTCCGGACTGTACAGAGAGAGCGAGATGAACCAAGGACATGCACTCGTCTCGCGACCGGCCCGACAGCAGCACTGATAAGTAGGAAGAGGGTAGGGAAAAACAGACCATCCCACCCGCCCATCGTTGTGCGCGAGACACGCCGACAACGACGTCAGTTTTGTAGTGTTTATTTTACCAGGGTAACTACTCTCTGCGACGAGGTGCCGCGTTGATTACAGGTGAGTCAACGCGGGGGTAGCAGCCCTGGGTGAGAGTCCCCGGCTGACCGCAGCAGAGAGGCTTTCATTGATCCCAAACCATATACGTACCAATTAATGCGACGACGGAATGTTACCGGACTAAGTAAACTATACACATAGTAAGTAATCTATATTAACCCATTCAGAACTGAAAAAAATGTCCCACACTAATTCCAAGTAGTTTGTCTCCAAATTCGTCGGACAAGTTCTTAAGGGCTTAATACAAAGTCACCCAAAAACTGTTTTTGGACGGAAATAAAAATGCTACCCGATAAACAATTACCATGGCCTTAAGTATGCAATGAACAATATCATATTGCAACACGAGAATGAAAGTGACAAAAACGATTTTGGGTCAAGGAACAACCCGATCATTCAGAAACCATTTCAGCCAAAAAACGGTATACCTCTATCTATATTCTCGTGGCACGCGACCCTTTTGAGGCAAATGCTACGGTAATATTTATGACTGACAGGTCTTCTCAGCTGACCTTAAGGGAAAATTATCTCAATAAGGCATGCCTTTTATCGCTTGTTTTTAACAATATTTTCCGTTATATACCTACTGTAGGGCATGGTATTTCTTATCGGGTCAAAGCCATTTCTTACGGCAAAACTGATTTGTTTTCTCCAGAAAATGGACGTTTCAGCGCATTTACAGCAGGCTTGATTGACCCGGGGAACGGACGAATGAATCCCACTTTTTACTCAAATCCCACCAGTTATTTGGCGAGAGACATCCAACGCCGTTTGGGTCGCTTCTCCAGGATAGCAGTTTGCAAAAATTGTCGAAATACACTCCAGTTTTCTCTACGTAAATCAGTCTGTCCGACGCAATTTATCCGAAAAATAGGCCATCTTTTCGGATAAAACGTCGATATGTATTTCAATTAAAAAAAGGCAACTGTGACGAGATCGAGGATATCGTCGAAACCCATTAAAACATATATATATATATATACACTGTTTATTACAAATACACTGTCAGCTGTGCTTGAAAGCCGTGGGAGTGTTTACTAATTATTACAAATACATTGCCAGCTGTGCTTGGAAGCTGTGTGTGATTCTTCGATCGCGCGTACTTTGGGTACATCTGGAAATAATATCTTCCTGTTTTTTTTTTTAAAATTTTATTTTGTCCGAGAACGTGGCAACACCGTAATTTTTTCGAACGCCTCTCTCCTGGAGAAAATAAGAACGGGTCGAGACACCTCTCTCACAAGTATCATGAGAAGAGCAAGTCCGATTCGGCCGGACTTCGGGTCTAGAACACTTTGAAAGGACGTAGAAAATACATTTTTTTTTTTTTCGGATTTTGATTTCGGGTTCCAACTTTCTCCCGTAATAAGAGATAGCCTACAAGCGTGCATTTTGTTTTCTTTTCAAAGCCAGTTTATGAGCGACTTACTAACAGTACAACGACTTGATAATACTGTAGTATATATTTACCAGGGCCTTCCTCGGGAAAATTCCCGAAGATTTCGGGAATCGAGTAAATCAACCAATGCAAGTCCCATTCAAGTCCCAAACCCAAAGGGGTGAATAATCGGCACGGACACTGGATGACAGGTCATTTCCTGGATGTCGATGAGTGGAAAAGAACGGCTTAATGTGAACAACGCGCACACAAAAACAAGTGGTGCGAATGGGCAGCCCGGTGTCGTATCATACGACTCCTTGCCTTGCAGTTCCGACAAAAAAAATCCAGCATCCCTCAAATAATTGTACTGTAAGCTCAGTCGCCGATGCCGCTATTAATAGCGTAATTTTCAGGGCCTTCCTCGGGAAAATTCCCGAAGATTTCGGGAATCGAGTAAATCAACCATATCAAACTAACCAATGCCGAATAAACAATGTTAAAAGCACCACAAGAAAGACAAAACCACGGCGAATCGAATGACGGTGTTTTTTTTTTACCCAGTAGAACCGCGGACGAGTGTGGCGGGAAAAAAAAAAACTACTAACGGTTATAATACGATGTATAATTATTCCTAACTATAACAAGTGAGGCCGCCTCAGATTTTTTCAAGGATCCTCACCTTAAGGCAGAAGACGCCACATGAATGGCTACCAAACGGTTCTTACTCCTATTCCACAGAAGGCTAGTGAACATGAGAACATCATCACCATCATCATCATTATGCCTGGTGCCTGGTTCGCAATACCTATCTATATTCGCAAGACCCGGCAAAACTGTAGCACAGCAGTACATAGCACCAGTCAGCAGGCGCAGTCATTACTCAATAGTGATATCGTCGTGATTAGACCACACGGAGGCGGGGGAAGAGGGAGGCGGTGGGGGGGGGGGTTGGGGGGGGTTACTCATGTTGTGCACGGCCGTAGTCATATGACCATAGACCCCGCATCCCTACAATGCCGGGACGCGAGACGCCGTTGGGTTTTCAAACCAACACAGGCCAGGACATCTGCTCTACCAAACGCGAACGCCGGTAGCTATTGCAGTCGCATGCGCAGGTGACTGCATCCTGCCTAAGAACGCCTCTTGAGCGGAGACTTGCATATGGAACCACAGCTCATGATTAAATTAATTCTCTTTGCCACTTCCGAGAAGCACATGGTTTACATTGGGTTTTACTATGTAACTGCCTCGCGGACGCCTTACCATATTAACACTACGTGATACGACCATTCCCCTTGTGCGGAACAAAGGTTCTCCACCCCGCACAAATGATCTACTCGACCGCCAGCTTTGGTGACCGCCAAAAAAATAACAAAAAAAACGGCACCCTGGTTGTCTAGCTCACGCAGCGAGTGGTGTGTTTTACAGCGTCGTTGCCAATCGACGCCAACCCAACCTATAAATATATCATATATTTCTATGACGGGGGGTTGGGGGAGGGGTTAGAACGATGACGCGGTAAATGTAGTTGCCGGTTAGAAATTGGTCGATTCATGATGACCACCACTACAGTTAGTTGTTGTAGCACAGCAAGCACCGCTTCCCCATTATTGAAATCGCATCAATCGGTTGTAATTCGCAAACACAATGACGATGACGTCACATCCCGCACGGGTATACCTGGTACATACTTATTTATGCCTGGTACATATATAACTAAAAATAAGAAGTGTTGCGATGTGCAGTATATGTCATGGGTAGATACTCAGCGGGCTGTTGCGATGCACAGTAGGTATCCTGGTAGATATACTATCTGTGGCGTGTTATGGTGTGCAGTAGATAGCATGGTAGATATTACAGCGGGGTATTGCGATTTGTAGGAGATACACAGCAGTATATATTATGTTGTGTTGAGCCTGCCGTGTTGTACGTTTTTATTTACTAAACAGTTACGAAAGTTCTTCTTCCTTTCACAGCACCCATCCGCAGACCAGGCAGGCGCATCAACAAAACGAGCGCAGCAATATATAGCATTCTAAAAAAGTCAACAAGGAGTACGTAGTGTTCAACTTTTTACTGCTCATCTCTTCAAGACTAACTAACCTAAAGCGCTTTGACTTGGCACAGTGGTGCGATCGTCTATCCCCCGCTCGATTTTTCCGCAGCGAGAAAATTGCCAGTGCCGAACTGCGTATTTCTGGAAACATTTCACAGCTCGGACAGATAATCTACAGATAGATCATGATCTGATCTACAACAGATGATGTAGATTATCTCGCCTGTCGTCGTGAGAGGTTACGCAGGACCTGCATAGTACAGATCCAGCCCAAGAAACATGTGCTAGATCATGCAGATTACACAGCTCCCACACGGCAACATGAGCTAGATCATACAGATCATACAGATCATACAGATCATACAGATCATACAGATCATACAGATCATACAGATCATACAGATCATACAGATCATACAGATCAGGAATATATCTGTCCTGACATATCTAGATCATCAAATGGGAATTATCTATCTAATCTGTCTGTAGATCATTTGTCAAGGTGTGAAGTACTTGGTCGAAGGCTTTCCGAAAATATTTCTGCTCAACTTTAGCACCCTCTCTCCATTTTCGAGAGAACGGGAGTCAATAAGAAACCAGAGCGCTTTCCGGTATGTCTCCGGGACACCGAATCCCCGATTCTCGGATCGAGTTGCTAAATAATTTACATGGCCGCCTACAGCAGGGAGTTTTGGGTTTAGGAAGGGTTTTGAGCGTCACATCGTTTTTGGCACAGCGTGATTTTACACTTTCGAGTTACTCGTAGTTGTATTCGTTTCTGCTTCTTCGTCATTTTTTTTTTGCGATTGGCGCACTCTGCACGTTGTCGGATTGCAAGGAAAATATTACTGATAATATTTTTATAGGGGCGTTTTGGTCTACGAGGGTTTTTACGCGCCAATCGATTTGAGATATCGTTCTTCTTCTACGCGTCTTCATTTTCGTTTGTTCCCGTCATTTTTTCAGCGATTGGCATACATACGCTGCTGCACATTGCTGGATGCCAAACCTAACAATAGAAATGCAGGTGCCCGCTCCCTTTGAGCTGGACGAAGCTGGAGAGCCAATATATAAATCTGAAGCGGAGAGCCGAGCCCTCCGACCGACAACATCAGTTCGTTTTTACTACTTGCCTTCTACCATAGCGCACACAAGTTGACCACTGTTACGAACATCCACCAGTAGAGCGAGAGCTCCTAGCGAGAGCTACCCTATCTTTGATGACTTGTTGTTACCGCTGTGTTTGATGTAAAAGCACGATCGGCACAGCTCACAGCTCTCTCTGTCGTACCCGACACGTAGTAAGAACCAGTTCCTCGCAAGTTTTCAAGGATTTTCAGGTTGTAGAACCGAACCGAACCGCGGTGCGGTTTTACTACTTGTAGAATCCTGCGGTGTGTGTGCTTTCTATTATTTGAGAATCGTACGGTGAGGTGCGGTGCGGTGCGGTGCGGTGGGGTGAGGTGTTGCGTTTTTTTTTTGGTTTCCAAACGGTGCAGTCCGTTTTTTTAATCGTATTGTGCGGTGCGGTTCGACGAAAGCCGGTCGAAAACCGCGCCGCACCGCACCGTATCGTGGCAAAACACTTGCTTTTAAAGGCGCCAAGGCCCTTTCAAACCTATTTGTTTTGTGACAATCGAACGGTGTATTTCGGTTCGGTGCGTACTTTATGGTTTTGAATGGTGCGGTGCGGTGCGGTACGGTGCGGGTTTTTGTTTGAGACTTCTGCGGTGCGGTGCGGTGCGGTTTTGTTAAAGGCAAAGTCGTGGCCCGGTAAAACCGCACCGAGCAGCACCGCACCGTGAGAAATAACCGTATTGTGAAAAGCCATAAAGCGGTACGTACAGCGCACGGAGCAAGAACACCTGAGCTTGGTTTTGGAGACATTCTTCCGCACTTGAAAACGTGTTGATCTGTCCTCGAGATTCTTGGTAGACCTTGACGAACTCAGCGGGACGTCGATGCGTGGTGCCGGTGGTTGTGCAAAAAAATATTATGGTTGTGTGAAGCAAACGATTAGGGCGTGGCTTGAGTATCAGCGTGCTGGTGATGTAGGCAATTGGTGAACTTTCTGCGGATGGCCTGCGCTATACACTTCGAAAGACAAACGCACTTCTGCGCGAACTCTGTGAACTTGAGGTGCGCGATCGAGGCTTGTAACCTGTTAACATGTAGCTTGTGTATCAGCGTGCCGCTGATATATATATATATATTTTGTCCATCCCATTTAGTATCTTCGCCCTTCTTTTTCTCTCTCCCTCTTTAGTCGTAACTCAGATCCGGGGTCACTAAGTAGGCTCTTCTCCCCCCTCCCCACTACGGTACTTGCCTTGCATTTTTATCGCGAGAAGATTTCAGCACTCTCTTCCCTCGTCGACTTGCGTCGGATTCCGCCTACCCACGCCACGGGAGCGCTCTTAGCAATTGGTTCCTTTATATTTTTTCAAAATAAAGTAAAAATCTCACCACGTTGGGATTCGAACTTGGGTACCAATGCCAGTAGTCTTTGAAGCTGACCACTAGTCTACCGGGGCGACCGGATATAGACTATGGCGAACTGACTGCTGCCGACCAGCGATAAAAAAATCAAGAGGCAAGTGCTCGAGTCGCTGTTGTTCCGTTAGCTCTGTGAGATCGAGCTGCGCTATCGAGGATTATAACCTGTTAACGCGTCGCTCGCGTATCAACGCGCCGCTGATGTAGGCTATGTTGAACGAGCTGCTGGCGACCAGCTAGACACACCTCGAGATGTAAACGCTCGAGTCACTATGGGATGAGATCAGTGAGCTTGAGCTGCGCGGTCGAGGCTCAGAACCTATCAGCGCGTAGCTTGTGTATCAGAGTAACGCTGATGTAGTCAATGGCGACCTTAACTGCTGATGACCAGCGAGACAGAATTCGAGAGAAAAACGCTCGAGTCGTTGTTGGATGGACTCTGTAAGCTTGAGCTGCGCGATCGAGGCTCATAACCTGTTAGCGTGTAGCTTGTATATCAGCGTGCCGCGATGTTGACCTGGATGCTGATGGCCAGCGATGCACAGTCCAAAAGATAAACGCTCAAGTCACTGTTTCAGGTGAACTCTATGCGCTTGGGCTTCAGATTCAGATGAAGCAAGAAAATAACACAGAAGTACATATGTATATATCATACGTATAACATAAACTCCACTCGTTTTGGCGATTACTGGGTAATAACAATAACGGGGTACCGAACTTAGCTTTTTAGTGTAGGAGACGATATTATACTGGTGACCCGAGGCCAGTGTGTTGGCTATTATCATTAAAGAAAAATAGGTGAAGGTGGAAGGTGTGACCTAGAAGTGGGTCGTGAGGCCGTACTCGAGACCATCCACGATAAAACAAAAACTGCCGCTCCGGGGGGGGAGGGGTGAGTGACATCTTGGTATTTTGTTGGGGATTTTGATCATACGGTTTTCCTCCTTCAAGAACCGTTTGTCGTCAGGGTTAGAGATGCCCGGCTACGTGAAAGCCTTGTAAAAACACACTACCGGCCCTCTCACTCAAGAAATAAAGCCGCACGAGAAATTCAGCGTTGGATCTCCGGAAGAAAACTAAGACGGGAGCACTTACACTGAAGCTATTAGTAGTGTGGAACACGCCTTGTTTTCTATAGAAACCCTAGCCTGGGCCAGTATCCCAGTTCCTTAGGAGAGGGCCGGTACTGTAACACAGAATTGTGTCTCTATCGGCGTTGCCGAAATCCACACACTTATTAGCCGGGGGTTTCACTCCCGGCACTCCCTTGGTGAGCGCGCTGTCGAAAGTTTCCTCGGTCTTCAGATTGAAGCTTGTATTGGTGGCCACGTGATTATATGCCGAGCATCCGGTGGGACCCCAGCCAAAGGGGGAGGTGTGACCCCGGGTGAAACAGCAGGTGTGGTTCGGAGAGAAATAGTGGGTGTGACTCCTGACGATGACGCTCCAGCCTCTGGTGGTGGGGTTTCAGTCCTTGGCGTTGGCGTTTCAGCCCATATTGGTGACGCCCCAGTCCCTGGTGATGGTTCTCCGGCCCCTGGTGGTGATGCTCCGGTCTTCGATGATGAAATAATCCAGCACCTGGTGGGGGTACTTCGGCTGCTGGCGATGAAGTATCCGCCCCCATGAGGTTTCCCGCGTTCTCGAGCAGCGTGCCCCTGATTTGAGCACGCAGGAGCTCCATCTCAGCGGGAGGAGTAGCTCCCTCCGGCGCGTCGTTTCCATTATCTAGCATGCACCTGACCATAAACGCGAGTGTCTGTCCGTCCCGCTCGGATAACCCGTTTTTCTGGGCCAATGCCGTCGCAGCGCACTCCGTGCAATGCCGGGGCCGCGTCAGAACTTCTGGAAGTCTTTCAAAGTGTTTGTTTATCTGTGGCCCGGAGGAGCTAAGCCTTCAATATGAACTCCTTGTTCGCGATTGCTGGTGGCGTCCACGACAAAGGCGTGACTCAACAGACACCAGCAACGTATATGCTAGAGCGCCAGCATCACGTACGGGACCGATGTCGTGCCATAGCTATATCAATAGCTGATGATCGTTCGTGCTCTCGTACTGGGACGGATACTACTACTAATAGTAGCCTCTCCTGGTGTCCGCGCTTAAGTGCCGTAGGAGGTTTACACCACCGAGTGTTGGTACCATCTCAATTACGCAACCCAGCGCGTTAAGAGACACGTCGTACAAGCACAGACCTGAGTCCTCCGGGTGTTGCTTCGCCGGAGGCGTCTTGTCTCTGCCGAACCACAGGTGTTTTTTTTTGTTTTCCGTTCTTAAGATACGGTGGCGATCCCCGACACCATTTCTTTGGCAGGGGAGACGAGGCTGCGTCCCGAGCCAGAAACGAATACGACGCTTGATATGCGGTTTTGAACAGACTGTGTCCGGCCTATCCGATGACGTATCCCCAGATGGAACCAGTTGCAGTGGAGAGTTCCTTCTTGTTACCGGCGGAAATGATGGTCTTCGGTCTTTTCAGCGTCTTGTAGCCCTTCAAGCCGTGCTGCTGTCAGTACTGGAATGGACTCGTCATCTTTCCATTGATCCGACACGCCGCTGTCCGCGATCATCGTGGATGTGCTGCGGTTGGGACGCAGTTTTGTCCAGTAAGGCCAGCCCCTAGTCCTGTGAACGCGAATCCCTTGTCGAAGTCATCATCGAAGTTGAGCAACGGCGTCTCGTCGGCATCGTCTGCTGTAGATACTAGCAAGAAAACGGCCGCTACCTTAGGAGATAGATGGTGGGCACAGGCGGCGAAACAGGAAGGGGACACGAGGATTTGCAAAATGTTTCTTTGTACTATATGGAAACAACGTTATGAGTGCCCAACTGTTGGGGGCGTCTCTATTAGGAGTACGAACGGTGCTCCGTCTCGAAAGGGAGGCGTGGTCAATTGTCAAGTGACTAAAGGAAATCAACCAATCAGTAGCGCTCGGCACAGAAGCGGTGGGAACGCCACCTTTTCATGGTGAGCGTGGTTAGCTCGTAGCAGTGTAAGTCGTCGTGAGAAGCGGTCTTGTGCAAATAACACTATAGTATATTTGTCCGATGACCACCCGTTCATGATGAGCATGGCTATCTCGTAGCAGTTGACGTTGTCGTGAGAAGCGGTCTTGTGCGAAGAACACGATATCTGTCCGATGGCCACCCTTTCGTGGTGAGCGCGGCTACGAGCTCGTAGCAGTTCACGTTGTCGTGAGGAGCGGTCTTGTGCAAATAATGCCATATCTGTCCAGAGCCGGTCGCCTCGGTAGAGTAGTGGTCAGCTTCAAAGACTACTACCATTGGTACCCAAGATCGAATCTCACCGTGGTGAGAGATTTTGTCTTTATTTTAAAATATAAAAAGGAACCAATTACTGAGAGCGCCTTCGTGGCGTGGGTAGGCGTAATCCGACGCAAAAGTCGACGAGGGAAGAAAGTGCTAAAATATTCTCGCGATGAAAATGCAAGGCAAGAACCGTAGTGGGGGAGGAGGGAGAGGAGCCTACTTTGTGACCCCGGATTTGAGTTACGACTAGGGAGGGAGAAAGACAGAAGTGCGAAGATAATGAATGGGATGGAATTAAAAAAAAAAAAAATAGAGCCGTGGACCCTGCCTTGCATCTCGAAGAGTTCCTGTTCTTCTTCTTCTTGTCGTGGGCGCTACTGTAGATGAGTTTTTGATACTGTCAGAGCTGTCCTTGTAGCAGTTGCACGCACGGCAGTGTCCCTGCTCGCCACATGTGTGGCATGTGGCAGGTCGGCATCTTCGGTGTCATGGGGACGCCATGCCTAGCGATATTCTCCTTGGCTCCACCGTTTTACGCGTTAGGTCATTCGTCAAGGCTAAGGTGAGGCATTGTGCTCTGCATCTGGTCGATATCGAGGGTGGGGTCGCGGTACATCGTGAGCTTCGTGGTCTTTTCATAGTCCGCGGTAAAGCTTTAACCCATTCATAACTGAAAAAAAATGTCCCACACTAATTCCAAGTAGTTTTCCCCCAAATTCGTGGGACCAGTTCTTAAGGGGTTACGCGCAGACATTCCTGAGTCGGAATGCCGGGCATATGACCCCCCCCCCACCTTCGCGAGTTCGGAGTCCACGAAACAGTCGTCCGGATCTTGTCTGGTCTTCATACACTTGTAGCCTGAGGTCAGAACGTTTTGAAATGCCAAATATGTGCGGGAGGTACCGGCATTTAGCTGGACTGTTCGGTGTCAACTTTTTTTGTTGAAAAGAACCCTGACAAAACAGCTATTACGGGAGACCATAGTAAACACTAGTAAATAGGACCTACGGTATACGCAACACTGTGATGTGGTGCCTTAAAGCTATAGATAGGACACCGCAAAGATTGTTCGCGTGTTCTCTTTGGTAGGCCAGTCAGGCCTAGAAGAACGTTCTAAACCACTAGAACGTTCCTTAATGTCGGAACTCCCGATAAGAATTCGAGAAGTTCTCGTAGGCATATAGGAATGTTCTTATATGAAGACATTCCCATAAGTGGATAGACAGCAATCTTAGAGAAGTAGATCTAGCAGAGTAACGGAGTTCCATTATTTAGCGGGCGTTTGTAACAACCCGAAATACGGGCCATTGGAGAGGCTCTCGCACCCTCCCCCCCTCCTTAGCTCACTTCTCATTCTTCCCTTCGTCCTCCAGGCTTTTGTCTCTCACCTAGTCTACAGTCTACAGAGGTTAATAATAACAAGAGGTCTTTCCATATCGAAGAAGAAGCTTGCTTCCAAGCTCAAGCAACGATCCCAGCGCTTTCCATTCCCTTCTATCATCGTCTCTACTCGGCCACCACGTCACAAAACCCTACATTTTTGCCTGTTTTTACCATCAGTATTTGGTTCTATTTACTATATATATACAAGGGCGCACAAAAAAAAAAAAAACGACACCACACACCTAGGAAGGTCAGAATGAAAAACAAACCGGATCGCTGTGATCACAGGACGAAATGAGCAAAAACCATTTTTTTTCGTTTTTTGTTCCCTTTTTTAACTTGGTTTTAGAGACCCCCCCTATTTTTTTTTCGCTGGTCGGGGGGGGGGGGGGAGGGGGGGGGTAATTAAAAAAAAACTTGACTTACTGTTTTCTGGGATCACAACGGTCCGGTTTCTTCCCTCCAATATAGGGGGGGGGGGGGGGGGGTCGATAACTTTTTTTTTTGTGCGCCCTTGATATATATATATATATGCTCCACCGTAATAGTTGGAACGCGAATTTCGGGGTCTAGACCTTGTTATCATTTCAGGGTCTTAGATCTCGCCCCGTTTGTTATTGCTGGGTTGCCTGTTTTTTTTTTTACTATCGTTGATGATCTCGGGTACGGTTTCTGGCCCCCCTCTTAATCACTCCTCATCAGCGACAACAACCAACACACTGGCCTCGGGGTCACGCTACAGTGTAGCACACGTGTGTTGTGATGGTATCACGTACTACGGCTATAAAGCGGTGCAATACGTACCGGTATGAGTCACGTGGCGTGCTATAGTAACGGGAACGTCTCCTCAGAGAATAGCAGTATGAGTAGACACGCGGATACGTACTTCGAGTACGAGTATGAGATCATGTGACGTGCTAGTAACGGAAACGTCTCCGTAGATAGTACATGTGATGTATGAAGATACATGCTTTAGGGGACAGTCTAGTTAATCCCTTACATGTTGGACCTGGACTGCTGTATACAGATCCTGCACAACATTAGCATTTCACAACGAACGGCAGATTATGATTTAGATGATCTAGATGATCTGTCTGTAGATGATCTATCTGTAGATAGATTATCTGTCGGACGTGTGGATTCTTGCTTGTATACAACCCGAGGTGCGGACTAAGTAACCCTTTTTTAGTACTGCACTCTAATTCCAAGATGACCTAAATCTGACTCTAATTCCAAGTCATTTGTACCCCAAACGGGGAGTGCACTCCTGATAAAGGGGTTGGCAGCCAGACGGGTCCCAAATGTAATATGCTGGTATGTGCTTTTTTCGTTGAACATACGCACTGACCACCGAACACTTTAATAGAGGGATGGCCCAATCCTTGGGGCAAAATCTGAGAGGTCCGGGCATGTTCGGCCAGACGGGTCCCAGGGTCATAGATGGTGCTTTGTTAGATGCATACTCCATGTGATACGTACATACGTACTTTAGAAACAGTCAGAGACAAAAACGCAACAGTTGGGGCCCATTAGGCTGTTACACCTGGACCACTGACATTACCCCAAGGCTATACTCGTATGTAAACTACAATACAGTAGTAACTGTAACACATATATACGGGGTACTAGTCAGCACTGCCCCGTGCAGACAGGTTTATGGGTGCAGTGGATACGATATACGTATGTACGTCTACACAGCAGTAGTAGCAAACTCACAAACTGGGCCCCGCATGATGTGAGCGTTGAACCTGACCCGCAGAGTCAATCCCAAGGGTTACACTCCCTCTATCAATAGACAGCCCCAAGAGAGGAGGGTGTATAACCTACTGAGCTACGTATAGGAGGGGGGAAATATCGATCGATTGCCAGCCCAGGGTGATCTTTTGATAACCCCGCCGCCCCTCTGAACGGCAGGATATTTGGGATGCTGACACCGTATCCGGCTGAACGTTGACCTGCACAGACAGGTGACCATTTGGGTATGTATACCTTGCGGGAAGCTGTGGCGAGACCACAACAACCTTGTATAATAGCACTTAGGGGCGACGGAAAAAACGTACGCGTACTGCAACGCATGCATTATTTAATTTATTTAATAGGGAGGAGCATCAACTCTGTTTCGAGGTTGATTTGATTATTGATTAATAATGTGTCCCAGTCGGGTTGATTTAATCACGATTAGTTGATTAAAATCAACACAACAATCAAATACACGATGATGATGTGATTAATAGTCATGATTATTGATGGTTTTCAACAGTGTACTTCACAAATTTCGGCGCCACAGCTGCGCAATATGGGACCCTGTGTCGCTCAGGCACAGAGCCCCTCCCACCCCCTCCCACCCCACACGCTTTCTCATGTGTAGCGTACCGTACAGCAGTGCGACGGTAGTATGCACGTGCAATAACAACAGCTGTGTTCCACCACGGCAAGGCATCGGAAACGCTTACAGTATGCCTCATCAATGCCCTGCTTGTTACGGCGGACCATAGTAATTAGGACCTATCACATACACAAAAGTCTAAGTATTCCAGTTTTTTTACTAAGCGTATTTGGTCCTGATTACTATGTTCCCCTGTAATAGCATGTACCAGTACCCCCCCTTTAAATTGCCACCCATCCGCGCGTGCTAACGGCACCACGAATGGCGTGCACGCTAGAGCTCCAATATCTTTAACCGCGCTGCAAGCAGTATTCGCATTCGAGGCAGGTCGGCGCTGAGCGCTGGACACCACGCAGCGACACAGCCAAGCTTGCTTCTGCGGCGAACCCATCGGCTCCTCCAACCCCTGTTACCAAGTATCATGGCGCTATTATGCCCGCGACGGGAGCCTGCGCCTCGAGCGCCGCTCCCCTCAGCCAGGGCACGAGCGACTGCGCATTTAGCGCCGCACCGCCCGCGGCAGGAGCCTGCACTTCGCTTCGAGCGCCGCTCCCCTCAGCCAGGTCACGGGGGCCCGCGCCGCGCATTAGCACCGCTCCGTCGGCGATGGGAACCCGCGCTTCGACCGCCGCTCCCCTCAGCTACGGCATTATTCAGGCGACGGGAGCCTGCACTTCGAGCGCCGCTCCCCTCACCTCAGCCTTGGCACGAGAGCCGTTAGAGCCGTTAGAGCCGTTAGAGCCGTTTCAGACGCCGCTCTCCCCAGCCACGCGTCGTGCAGCGCCAAGACTGTTACGCCTGCGCATCGCTCTTTTCAGCGAGGGTGTCCCCCTCCTCCATCTCCCGGCCATGATGTGGAGGTCGGTTTGAGGTGCGGGAAGGCCGGCACCGAAACCCCCGAGATCTGGGTTGAAGCTCGACTCGGCATTTCCTCGTAATAACGGGGCCGGCTGCACCCTTTTTCCTGTGAAGGCGGAGTCGACAAGATTAGCCACCTTGTCCCCCTCCCCCGGCAGACCTGCCTTGTCGGTGAAAACCCGACATGCTCCGTCCCGGCATTGTAGGGATGCAAGGGTCTATGGTCATGCGACTACGGCCATGCATGAAAATGAAGTACACCCCCCCCCCGGCAGACCTACAGAGAGGAAGCCCTCTCCGGTGGACACAGTTTGTTGCCAACCACCCAAGTCCCGTTTTTGAAGTCGTCTACTGAGTCTGCAGGCCTTTTTTCGTCTTGGCGGCACGCTATCCCACGCGCGCAGCGCTCCTTCTTCGGCTAGTAGAGCTGGAAAAACTTGACACTGTCCGAGAAGCCAGTGGTGACTTCACGGCTTCCGGTCAGATCAGCCGGACAGCATACCCGTTAAATTCGGAGGAATCGCAGTTCTCGTCAAGCAGGACGGTCTCAGAGCCCCCTGCCCCCCTTGGCCTAAGACAGAGACGATCCGGCGCAGTAAGAAAACCTTCTGGCCATGTTTCGCCTTCGAGCGATGGCGACACCGAGCCAGTATATGTGGGACCGCACTTGTCTCGTGCACCAGCGGCCCGGTGCTCCCAGAGAAATACACTGCAGCCACCCCCCCCACACCGCAACTTCGGTCACCGACGGCTCGGCACCGTCGGTCTTTGACCCTACTTTCGAGTATTCAACGGAGCAGGTGTGGCTGTTCTGGAAGCCCCCCACCTCCTAGTTTTCGCAGTGGTTCCCCTCGCTATTTGCCGTTGGCGACGTGTCTTATTCCCGCGCGGAGCAGTATATGATGGCTGAAAAGGATCGCCTTTTCCAGGACCACGGCGTAACGGCGCTGATTATGTCCTCGCCAGACCCGCGCGAGAACAAAAGCATCGGTCGAGGCACGCGTAGCTTCGACTTTGCTATCTAGGACCGTGTTCGGGGAGACGCCGTCCTTGGTGGCATGTTTTCCAAGAGCACACAGAACCCGGCCATGAAGCAGTATCGTTTGAGCACTGGCGCCGAACGTTTGGCTGAAGCCAGCCGTTTTGACCCCAAGTGGTGCATCGGTCTCAAGGCGGACGACCCCGAGGCCCAAGATTCCTGTCAGTGGCGAGGGAAAAAAATGCTCGGGAAAGCTCTTTCCGCCAATCTCGACGCCATTCGCACAATTGAGGCCGGGCTGGCACACCCCGTCTCCTGTCATCACTTCTGCGCTCTCGTCCGACGAAATTCATGAGGTTACCGCGCCGCCTAGCCTTTTGACACCGGCTCACGCTTGCCCAAGTCCTCCGCTGGAGTTTTCGACCAAATATTATGACGCGCCGGCTGATCACAGCCCCGAGGTTTTGGCTGTCGCACCTGATGTCGCCCCCCCCCCGCGCTGTCAGAACACGGCCCCTGCCTTGTCGGGGGCACAGCTACGCTCGAGGACGCTTCTTCTAACACCACAATCGACCCTCACAGGGCATCTGATAGTCGACACGGTGGCCCAGCCGGACCTACGCTCAGCCAAGGCAAACTTAATCACCTCAGGACAGACGTTTTCCCCTTTCGTTGGAGTTACAGACCTCGGATCTATCGACCTCCTCGAAGTCTCTCACGCCCCACTTATGCACTTTCCGTTGAATGCTTTACAGCACGACAGCCGAGTCACCGGGCCATCCTCCGGTCCATCTGCGGCACTCCAGATCCCAGCCGTTATGGATTCGTCCCTCGCAGCTGTGGTGGCCACGGCCTCGCCTTCGCCTGCCCTAATCGAGCGCTTGAATCCAGACGACCATGCTTCGTTCCTACGTGTCTGGGATGCCTACCGTCGCACCCGCAAGTGCTTTCGTTCATTCTTCGTGAAATGCGACGCCTACGACGGTTTTGGCGCTGTCCTTGTGCAGGAGCATCCGGACGGCTTAGTGCGGCCCATTGCGTCCATCACCCGCGCTACTCTTGATTGCGAGAGACTCTGGACCCCTCTCGACTTGGAAGCCCAGCAGCATTGTCTGGGCCACCAAAGGACTCCGAGGCTATCTTTGGGGTACGAAATTCCGCACATTTTCGGACCACAAGGCGCTCGAGAGCATCGACAAAGTAGGAGACCATAACCCGGGCGTTCAGCGGTGACTCGAGGTTTTCACCGCGTCCGACTACACACTCAAGTACCGCAAGGGCAGCGCCGACAGAAATGCTGACTTTATGTCCCGCCTGCCAGAGCCCGCCACGGAACACGACCGCAGTGGATCTAGCAGCTTCACCCCTGCCGATGACGATGGTATCTCCCTCATCCGAGCCTGCGGGCTCGTCACCCCTGGTGTCGGCTTGGGATGGACTGGTGACCGTACTCGATAGTGCGGTTTGGGATGGGCTACCTTTCACCTCTTCGGGTTTTCGCGATTTTCGCGCACACGCGCCACGTGTAAGGATTGACGACCCTTTATGTTCCTTCGGGGAGATTCGTCGCTCGTGTATCTGCTTCCGTTGCCATCATCGATCGCCGTCCTGGCCGTGGGGAAGTTTCACCTGCCGCCAACACCGTTTTCGCTTCGGTTTTAGCCGTACCCTCAGAGGGCGGCAAGGGCCCTGCAGAAGCCCCCGCTGCTGCGACAACTGTCGCCCAGCATGCTCCTCTCCCGACGAGCACTTCGCAGGGAGAAGATTTCGCCGCGAACATAGATCCAGTCGCGTCCGCCCCTTCGCCGCTTGGCAATCCGGCGCCCCTGACTGTTTGGCCACCCTCGGGCCGCATCTCCACCTGGACGCGTCGAAGAACAGCCACTGCTACTGACACTGCACCGCGCGCTGTGGAGTATGGTTTCGGCCCCGGCGGGACCCTTCGACCCTCCGCCCGGCGTTCTATCACCCCACCGTGAGTCCCTTAGCCGTGACCGCCTATGGCCGTCGTAATGGCCCCTGCTCCTGCCGCCTCGCCTGTCCCGACGGTACCCATTCCGTTCGACCGCGGCCCCGCCGAGCCTGCGGGGACTCCTCTTTTAAGACTTCCAACGCCCGCTGGCATACCGTCCGTCACCGAAACCGACTTGGGTGCCCTTGGTGCACCTACCGGAGTACAGTTCGGCGATTCTTCAGCGCGCTACTCGCACGCCGACTGGACGCGGGAGCAGCAGGCCGAGCCCGCGTGCAACGCCGCCATACGCTACATAATTATCGGCCGGCCAGAGGCCTTGCCAGCCGACAGGTTGCCGTGTTTGCTCTCACGCCAGCGCCCTTTCCTTCTCGGAGGTTCAGGAGCTGGCTGGCAAAGGACAACTACACACCACCGAAGACGACATCGTCCTGCTCGTCCGACGGTCGTCTCCACTCTTAGCGCCTGGTTCACCGCGCTCGGTGGGCCGCGCGGCTTGTTTATTGAACGACGAGCCCAGTCGCATTTACGTGCCGCTGCTCATGCGCCCCTGGGTCATGCAGGCTTGCCATTTCACAGCTCCCTGTCACCTGGGGACTGCGCGCACCCTGAGCATGCTCGAACGTTGCTACTGGTGGATCGGTATGGCATCTGCACCAGGTGGTGGCTACGCCACTTCTTGAAGTGCCAAGCACGAAACACCTCGCGGCTGATGGTCCGGTGGCACGTCATATCGATGCCCCTGCCGGAAGGGCCCGGCATCGCTGTCAGCGTCGATTACTTCGGCCCTCTACCGGCCACGCCCCGAGGTAACACCTACATCTTGCTCTTTACTGACCGTTTCAGTCGCCTCGCGGACATATTCGCAGCCACCGCAGCCGAGTTCACCGCTGAAGCCATGGCTAAAATTCCCATCAACAGGAATATCCCCCGCTGGGGATGCCCCCGCAGCATACTCTCGGAAACGGCCTCCAGGGTTGCTCAAAGCTTTCGCAAGCCATCTATCAGCTTCTCGGGGTTCGGAAAATCTCCGCCAGCTCCTGCCCCCCTAACGACAACGGTGGGGGGGAACAACCGAACACGAGAGGATACGAACTTCCAGCTAGGAGAGGCGGTACTTTGGGTTGGACGGCATCAGGTACATGGTACACACTATGTATGTCGACAACCTTTCGCATTCTTTTAACTCTAAGCCAGTCGTAGGCCACGGCATCGCCATGCAGGTGGTGGGGCACATCAGCAGCGACGAGAAGACCAGCTACTGAAAAGGAGTCGGGCACGCCATACAAGACTGCGCCTTCCTGTAGGAGAAGGAACACCGGCGTAGACCCAATCAGTGGGGTCAGCAACATCAACGAAAACGGCACCAAAATGAAGGACCAAGAGGCGCGGAGAGCGGGAGATGGAAATCAGTGGTGTTCGTTCCATAAGTCCACTACGCACAGCGTTTTTCGAACGATTATTATGTTGATAATCAATTGGTCGAAAGTACCTCGTACCGTATAAGCATACAATTACTACACACGGTGGAGTGCGTTGTGATGAGATGTAACAAGCCAATCGTTTCCATTTTTCCAACAATTTCCTTATCCCTTACCAGTATTCCTTACTTCTTGGTCGCCCAGTGATCGCCTCAATCAGCTCCCACGCTATATATATAAACACCGCAAGTGCTCCTCATCGAGCGCTTTAGATGATCCCTGGGTTCACCATGTTATGGTAAATCCACATCACTCACCTCCCATCCCATCCTCGTTCGTTGTAGGTTCAGCTTGGATCCCTGGGTTCACCATGTTATGGCTGGCCTAAGGTTTGAACCCATATCACGCACCTCCCATCCAATCTACATTCGTTGTAGGTTCAGATTGCCTCTCACAGAGTCTCCTCTCCTCGGTATTCGTCGTCTACACTCGTATATCGGGAGGGTATAGTGCCCCCTTTGGTATGAAGGCCATTCCGAGATGTACGCAAGCACACATTGAGTATTCGAGCATATACTACAGTAGATGACAGCATGCAATATGAGTATGATGCGTGTGATACACAAGTACGCCATCCATTTTACGCGGCGTTGGTAAATATGCAATTTATTCTTGGAGGCCGCATCGAACAGATACGAGGGTGTGATGACGATCCCCAAGATCATGAACCTTTCTTTAGACGGCCTCATACCTTGGAAACCTTCCCTGGCATTGGAATGCAGCGGTGGGCGCCTAACCGCATGGCCCCCACTCATACTCCAGGCCCTCGGCGCACAGTAGCTTATACAGGTTTTACGACACATCCTCGTGTGTGCCGTATCTCGGTCACGCTCGCCCGTAACTTTATAACGCTCCTCTCCAAAGTGTTTCCACAAGTTACTGTAGATCGCGCCTACCAGATATTGCTGTAATGCAGCACCATCTATATGCGTTCCCGAGCTGTTCCCCAGCGTACTGCTTATTACATATTTAAGTTGACGATATTTCGAAGGGGTCACGAATGGTGTGTGTTGTTGCGAGTGCCAACCGAGAGAGAAAATAGAGTACCGATTGATCCGGCGATGCATGGCAGTTACGATGGAGGATATTCTATACCCAGTGACAGCAGGTCAGGGTGGGTTCAGGTCCCAGCGTGGTGGGATCAAAGTCCTAGCTCGGGAGCAGGATTGGGTTAAATGACCGCTCGGCCAGACCAGAGACCCGACGACTAAAAACGATGGCAAGGAACGAGCATAGACTAGCAAGACAGGGGGTTGTGACTGTTGTTGTGGACTACGATAATCAGACTGCGGCTCCGAGCCTAGTTGCTGCTGAAATCAGGTAACGCCCCTTTGCCCGGGCTCAGGAGAAGAAGCGCCGGTTGCCTCTACCCGAACTGTCGGCGAAGTAACCAAGTGCTTGTTGTTGTGCTGCTCCACTAGTTCTGGCTCCACAACAATCCTCGTGCTTATAGCTACAGTCGTAGTCGCGAGCTGGCACGGCCGGTCTCCCCTACGTGACTATCGAAATGGCCACGTCCACTATTCACGGTTCCACGGTCGAGTATCGGTGCTCTCATTCACTCCCCGGCGATTGTTGCTGCCTTCTGCGTAGTAGTAGCTGTTACCCCCTGCTGCTGGTGCCATTGGTTTGCTCGCGGCGATTGTCTCTCTGTGTATTGCTGCGAAATATCGATAATGCACAAATACCTACCACGCAATCCCGAAGCACAAGGACTGTTTAGAGTAAATAGTAATGTTAGTATGGAAAATACGCGTGTTACGATATAGGGGTACTGCTGCTGCTATACCGTTTTTTTTTTGCTAAAATTGTTTCTAAATGACGGCGCTCCTTAACCCTCGTAAATCGTCGGAATGGCAATTCTTGTGCGACACGTTTTTTTTTTCCGTGTGCCTAGGAATGTTTATATGGGATAGTTTATTGAGTTGCACATTATTTTTTTTCATCAAAAACCGGTTTTGGGGTGCAGGCACAGAGCTGCTTATGCGAGGAGACTCAGAAACAAAAGGGTGCACGACGCATAAATAATACGATCAGTGTGTGTAATAATTAATTAATATATATAGTTGCAAGGTAGGTTGTTCGTGGTTGGGGGCGTATAATTAATTAATTTAGCGAAAAAGGGAGAAGAATATGGTACGGTAGGCCTGCATGCAGGTGCACCATGTATTTTTTTTCTGAGGGTGGTCGCTTGATTAACTTGATTGTAGTATAGGAGCTCTATACCTGCAGTAGCCTGCACACTGATTTTGGGAGGAAAATAATGGTGCTATGTACGTACCCGATGAACAATCCCACGGCTAACGATTTGTTTAGCAACTTACAATAATATTGAAATTACGACGATTTGGGGTTAAGGAGCCCCGGCATCAGAAAACGTTTTCGCCAAAAAAAGGTATACCTCTATCTACCGTAGCACACCTCGCACCTCTACCGTATGATGGCACGCGCCAAAGAAGGTCCTCTCTATCTACCGTAGCACACCTCGCACCTCTACCGTATGATGGCACGCGCCAAACGTATCATATGTGCAGGGCTGGTCGGCACAACACTTTTGTGCAGGAGGACGTACGTGTGTGGTCAATTTATACCTTGCATGTCGGCCCAGACCAACCCCGACCCCTGACTTAAACCTACCCCTACCCCTATACCCCGAACGCCTACATACCCTTTGGGGTTTGGGGGGCTCGAGGTTGGCAGGGGCAGTCACGTGGCCCCGCCGCGTGTTTTGGAGGCGTTTTTTATGCATGCTACGACGGTAGAGGTGCACTATCATGTTTTTGCCTTCTGAGGGTGGTCACTTAACCCCTCAAGAACTGGCCCCACGTATTTGGGGACAAAAACTGCTTGGAATTAGTGTGGGATTTTTTTTTGGTGTCTTGTTAACGTTTGATTGAGTAGGAGGAGCTCTATACCTGCAGTAGCCTGCACACTGATTTTTGGAGGAAAATAATGTGCTATGTACGTACCCGATGAACAATCCCACGGCTAACGATACAACGGAAAATATCCCAACAAAAAAAAAACGGAATCCGGACGATCTTGGTTTAAGGGCCCGTTTTAACGAAGAAAAACAAAATTCAATTTGGAAAAAAAAAAAATCAAATCCGCTTTTCATTGGTCAGAACCCGCACCACCACCCAAGATTATACCCCAAGATCCTAATCTTTGGTGCTGGTGCGTGTGTTGACCAATGAAAAGCGAATTTGAATTTTATTTTTTCCAAACTGAATTTATTTTATACTCGTTAATATGGGCCCTAAGGGAGCCCCGCCATTCAGAACATAGTTTGAGCCATAAAGTGCTACTAGTAATGCCTCTATATCGTATATAGCACCCGTCTTTTGCTGAAAAAAAAAAAGTCCGGGCGGCTGAGAGGCCAGCTTCGACCAGTAAGACCCGCATCCTGCGCGCTGTTTTTTGCCGACCAGTCTTGCGCATATAGAGCGAGTCGCGGCTGCAGCGTGGTATAGGGTGGTATGTAGACGGGGACGTTTGTGTCGTATGTTTATGTTTGTGTGTTCTTTTTTGGCGTCAGGGGAGGGGGGGGGGGGGGGTTGAGATGTGGTGACTTTTCATTTTTTTGTCTTGTTTTTTCTTGTAATTTAATTGTTTTTGTTGTCTTGCGTGTGTTGTTGCCATTGCGGAGTCTGCTGCTTGTGTGTTTTGGCTCCCGTATAGATGTATAAATGTATTTATAGGTAAAATGGAGATGGGGTGTGTGTTTTGAAGAGGGTCTTTGTCGATTATGATTGGCTCCGACGCTTTGCCAGCATCTCCGGAGATTGTCAAGGAATGCCAGTATACATGCTCTATAAAAGCAAAACAATACAGGTTTTTTTTCGTAAGGCGGCGTGCAATTGTTAGAATACAACATCCCCCCCCCCACAAGACACGAGTACACCGCCCCCCGTCCCGGCATGTAGGGATGCGAGGGTCTATGGTCATCGACTACGCGCCATGCATGAAAATGAAGTACACCCCCCTCTCCCCCCCATTCCCTCGGCATGCATGCCTGCTACACCTCTGCGCGACGCTATTGTTTTCAAAAATTGACGGTAAAAAATATGTGCGTGTTGCGTTGTGCTGTGTTGTGTGGGGGGGGGGGCAGTGGCAAGCAGTGCGGCGAGGATTGCGACAACAACCGCATCTACGTCTCCGGCCTGCCGACCACGATCACGGAGCCCGACCTCGTGGAGAAGTTCGGAGGTATCGGCATCATCGCCCGCATCAGACAGGTTCGGAAAATTTCAGATTTATCCTGTGCCTCGTACATAATATTAATATAAGGTGGGAACTGACCCCACATGCCTTGAATGTTTGCTGTATTGATAGTATGACTTTTTTTTTTTTTGTCCGATGTTTTTAACCTACACCAGGCAAGTACATTGAAAGTATAGTTATCTCAAGTAAATTATACCACTACTGCGGTATGTCACCAAAGTAAGCATGTTTTGCTCATTAATTTTTAATCCAAAAGGTTTCGGGACAGAGTAGAGTGGTAGTATACCTGGTATGCACAAATATATGAATGAAAACATCAGACACAAATGAACGAATGAAAACACCAGACACAAATAAACGAATGAAAACATGAGCTGTGAGATGCGACGATTCCGTCGAAATTCATATTTTACAAACTGCGTACGATACACTATATATTTCCAAAGGTATGAGCTTCGACGAAATCCTCGAGCTCACAGCTGTTGTTTTTTTAATTTTTTAATATTTCCAAAGGTGTCATTTTTTTTGTTACTCAAATTTTGTTGATACCCCCTTTCTCGCGTCGAAATGGTTCCCTTTACGTGTAGGGTACACACAAGTGCGCTTGCTTGTGTTTTTGGCGCAGGCGATTACCTGTAGTAGCTGGAATCATGGTGTTGCTTTAGTTAGTAGGTCAGTATCCATGGGTTCCCGTGCCAATTTTGCCATGTACAGCAGTACAGGACGCCTAATAAGAAACAGGAAATCTGGTCCAGGCTGAATTTCTTATTTGAGAGCGCTTGCTTGTGTTTTGGGCGCAGGCGATTGCGTAGTAGTTGGAATCATGGTGTTGTCTTAGTTACTACTGTGGGTCAGTATTCATGGGTTCCCGCGCCAATTGCCATATACAGTACAGGACACCTACTAAGAAACAGGAAATCTGGTCCAGGCTGGATTTCTTATTTGAGAGGAGGGCGTATTCTACACTAATTTCAAGATAACGACTCCCGAATTTCTTGTTCTCCTCTTCATCACAGCCTGGGTTTCTTATTATAATGGCATGTTTCTTATTAGGCGTCCAGTACTGTGGATTGATTGCCTTGGGTTCCATTGTATCATGCGCCGTAGTATTTTTCGTGTTCACGTATCGTCACTTTCCCGGGTGAATATATGGTATTTGTTGTTAGGACTCTTAAGTTTAATATTACTTGGAGCTTGTTTTTTTTTGTCAGAGTGGTGTATACTTCGGTATGATACACGTGTACAGTCCACGTTGTTGTACGGAACATTTGTTGATTCATTAAGTATACTTCGGTAAACGTGTACAGGCCACATTTTTTTTTATGAAACATTTGTTGATTCATTAATGTGACAACTGCTGCATCTCGCCTGTTTGGACACACCCTGTAGTATACACGCCAAATCAGCAATTGAGAATGTTTGCGCACTGCCTGTGATGAATGGTTTAATTCGAAGTTTCTGCCAGGGCTCACTTTCGACGCCAACCTNCCCCCCCCCCCCCCCCCCCCGCCCCGCCTCCCCCTGCTCGTTCTGTGATTGCCCAACGTGTCTCGTTCGTCTGCTCTGATTGGTCGTTGCGTCTCGGTTCACCGCTATGATGGCCATTACGTCTCGCCTGGTCGCTGTGACTGGTCATTGCATCTGGGCTGGCCGCTGCGATTGGTCGCTACGTCTGGACCGGCCGCTACGATTTTTGTGGTGGTTACGTCTCGGCTGGTCGCTGTGATTTTGGTCATCGCTTCTCGGCTGGACTCTTGTGGTTGGTCATTTGCTTATCGACCGGCCGCTGTGATTGGTTCTCCTTCGTTGCTTGTCGAGAGCAGAAGAGGGGCTACAAGGACCAGTGGCCGTTCTCGGTGCGCATCTACAAGGACGACTCCACCGGAAAGCCTAAGGGCGACTGCATCATCAAGTACGAGGAGCCCACCTCTGCCCACGCCGCTCTCAAATGGTTCGACGGGGTGGACTTCAAGGGGGGCAAGATCGGGGTGGCCATGGCCGCCAAACCTTCCCTCAATAACCGCTACTAACGCGTGATGCTGTCGCTGACGGTACACAGCGCTGGGCATTAGCACGCTCGCTGGCCACGACATCTTACCTTGCGTTGCAGACGCGTCGAAAAACACTAAACGCATACACCCATTTTCTTCTCTAGGTGCGTTGAAACTTGCTTAAACGTTAAGAAAAGAAGAAGGATGTTTTCCGTTGTAGGCGCGTGGGAAAACGCTGAACATAACGCGTCGCTTTGCTGCCTTCAAGCGCGCCGGTACAAAAAAAACGGTTAATTTCGTAACCCTTTTATACGTGACGTAGACTCGGGTGGAAACACATTTTTTTTGTTTTCCTACGTAAAAAAAAAGCATTTTTCTATGTCGCAGACGTGTCAACAATAAAGCGGTGTGCTTTGGCGAGATTCGTCTTTTACGTACAAGACTAGTGCTTTTCTGCATTGACGTGTCGAGAATAAGCGGCGTGCTTTGGCGAGATGGGGGTTTCATGTACCAGGTAGGCGTTTCTGTCGAGTGGGGGCTCAAAATGTTGATGGGGGCGTGTGCTTCCAAGGGCCGTGGCCTCAAGGGTCACGCCTCAAGAATCATGTCTCGAAGGCCGTACCCGAAGGGTCGTGTACTGAAGGGTCAAGGGTCGTGCGTAAGGTGTCGTGCCTCAAAAGGTCGTGCCTCAAAAGGTCGGGCCTAAAAGGTCGGGCCTCAACGGGTTGTGCCTCAAGGGTCGTGCCTCAAGGTTTTGTGGGGAGGTTGGCGTCGAAAGTGAGCCCTGGCAGAAACTTCGAATTAAACCATTCATCACAGGCAGTGCGCAAACATTCTCAATTGCTGATTTGGCGTGTATACTACAGGGTGTGTCCAAACAGGCGAGATGCAGCAGTTGTCACATTAATGAATCAACAAATGTTTCGTGAAAAAAAATGTGGCCTGTACACGTTTACCGAAGTATACTTAATGAATCAACAAATGTTCCGTACAACAACGTGGACTGTACACGTGTATCATACCGAAGTATACACCACTCTGACAAAAAAAAACACGCTCCAAGTAATATTAAACTTGAAGAGTCCTAACAACAAATACCATATATTCACCCGGGAAAGTGACGATACGTGAACACGAAAAATACTACGGCGCATGATACAATGGAACCCAAGGCAATCAATCCACAGTACTGGACGCCTAATAAGAAACATGCCATTATAATAAGAAACCCAGGCTGTGATGAAGAGGAGAACAAGAAATTCGGGATTCGTTATCTTGAAATTAGTGTAGAATATGCCCTCCTCTCAAATAAGAAATCCAGCCTGGACCAGATTTCCTGTTTCTTATTAGGTGTCCTGTACTGTATATGGCAATTGGCGCGGGAACCCATGAATACTGACCCACAGTAGTAACTAAGACAACACCATGATTCCAACTACTACGCAATCGCCTGCGCCCAAAACACAAGCAAGCGCTCTCAAATAAGAAATTCAGCCTGGACCAGATTTCCTGTTTCTTATTAGGCGTCCTGTACTGCTGTACATGGCAAAATTGGCACGGGAACCCATGGATACTGACCTACTAACTAAAGCAACACCATGATTCCAGCTACTACAGGTAATCGCCTGCGCCAAAAACACAAGCAAGCGCACTTGTGTGTACCCTACACGTAAAGGGAACCATTTCGACGCGAGAAAGGGGGTATCAACAAAATTTGAGTAACAAAAAAAATGACACCTTTGGAAATATTAAAAAATTAAAAAAACAACAGCTGTGAGCTCGAGGATTTCGTCGAAGCTCATACCTTTGGAAATATATAGTGTATCGTACGCAGTTTGTAAAATATGAATTTCGACGGAATCGTCGCATCTCACAGCTCATGTTTTCATTCGTTTATTTGTGTCTGGTGTTTTCATTCGTTCATTTGTGTCTGATGTTTTCATTCATATATTTGTGCATACCAGGTATACTACCACTCTACTCTGTCCCGAAACCTTTTGGATTAAAAATTAATGAGCAAAACATGCTTACTTTGGTGACATACCGCAGTAGTGGTATAATTTACTTGAGATAACTATACTTTCAATGTACTTGCCTGGTGTAGGTTAAAAACATCGGACAAAAAAAAAAAAAGTCATACTATCAATACAGCAAACATTCAAGGCATGTGGGGTCAGTTCCCACCTTATATTAATATTATGTACGAGGCACAGGATAAATCTGAAATTTTCCGAACCTGTCTGATGCGGGCGATGATGCCGATACCTCCGAACTTCTCCACGAGGTCGGGCTCCGTGATCGTGGTCGGCAGGCCGGAGACGTAGATGCGGTTGTTGTCGCAATCCTCGCCGCACTGCTTGCCACTGCCCCCCCCCCCACACAACACAGCACAACGCAACACGCACATATTTTTTACCGTCAATTTTTGAAAACAATAGCGTCGCGCAGAGGTGTAGCAGGCATGCATGCCGAGGGAATGGGGGGGAGAGGGGGGTGTACTTCATTTTCATGCATGGGCGTAGTCGTATGACCATAGACCCTCGCATCCCTACAGTGCCGGGACGGGGGGCGGTGTACTCGTGTCTTGTGGGGGGGGGGATGTTGTATTCTAACAATTGCACGCCGCCTTACGAAAAAAAACCTGTATTGTTTTGCTTTTATAGAGCATGTATACTGGCATTCCTTGACAATCTCCGGAGATGCTGGCAAAGCGTCGGAGCCAATCATAATCGACAAAGACCCTCTTCAAAACACACACCCCATCTCCATTTTACCTATAAATACATTTATACATCTATACGGGAGCCAAAACACACAAGCAGCAGACTCCGCAATGGCAACAACACACGCAAGACAACAAAAACAATTAAATTACAAGAAAAAACAAGACAAAAAAATGAAAAGTCACCACATCTCAACCCCCCCCCCCCCCCTCCCCTGACGCCAAAAAAGAACACACAAACATAAACATACGACACAAACGTCCCCGTCTACATACCACCCTATACCACGCTGCAGCCGCGACTCGCTCTATATGCGCAAGACTGGTCGGCAAAAAACAGCGCGCAGGATGCGGGTCTTACTGGTCGAAGCTGGCCTCTCAGCCGCCCGGACTTTTTTTTTTTCAGCAAAAGACGGGTGCTATATACGATATAGAGGCATTACTAGTAGCACTTTATGGCTCAAACTATGTTCTGAATGGCGGGGCTCCCTTAGGGCCCATATTAACGAGTATAAAATAAATTCAATTTGGAAAAAAAAAAATTCAAATTCGCTTTTCATTGGTCAACACACGCACCAGCACCAAAGATTAGGATCTTGGGGTATAATCTTGGGTGGTGGTGCGGGTTCTGACCAATGAAAAGCGGATTTGATTTTTTTTTTTTCCAAATTGAATTTTGTTTTTCTTCGTTAAAACGGGCCCTTAAACCAAGATCGTCCGGATTCCGTTTTTTTTTTGTTGGGATATTTTCCGTTGTATCGTTAGGCCCTCGGGTATTGTTCATTCGGGTACGTATTCATAGCACTATTATTTTCCTCCAAAAATCAGTGTGCAGGCTACTGCAGGTATAGAGCTCCTCCTTAACCCATCCAGAACTGAAAAAAAAAAAAAAATCCCACACTAATTCCAAGCAGTTTTTGTCCCCAAATACGTGGGGCCAGTTCTTGAGGGGTTAAGTGACCACCCTCAGAAGGCAAAAACATGATAGTGCACCTCTACCGTCGTAGCATGCATAAAAAACGCCTCCAAAACACGCGGCGGGGCCACGTGACTGCCCCTGCCAACCTCGAGCCCCCCAAACCCCAAAGGGTATGTAGGCGTTCGGGGTATAGGGGTAGGGGTAGGTTTAAGTCAGGGGTCGGGGTTGGTCTGGGCCGACATGCAAGGTATAAATTGACCACACACGTACGTCCTCCTGCACAAAAGTGTTGTGCCGACCAGCCCTGCACATATGATACGATACTAACCAACGAACGCCTCCAGCAGCGGGGTTTCCCTCACCATGTCGACTCCCCCGAAGGGGGAGCTTCGTCATAACCCCCGTCATCTCCACCGCCGCCGCCGCCACCACGAGACCCTCCGCCGTCCCTAGGAGCCCTGTCCCTGGAGCGAGAGCGAGAACGGCCCCTTCGCCGGGGAGGGGACCTGCTCCGCGTTTTCAACGGATATATACATATATATATGTACATGTATATTTTATGTATGTTGTCAACGGAAAAAAACGTTTTTCAACGGAAATACGTTTTCAACGAAAGTACGTTTTGAACGGAATACGTTTTAAACGGAAGTACGTTTCCAACGGAAGTACGTTTTGAAACGGAAGTACGTTTTGAAACGGAAATACGTTTTGAAACGGAATACGTTTTTCAACGGAAACACGTTTTCAACGGAAGCACGTTTTCAACGGAAACACGTTGCCAACGTGAAACACGAAAAACGGCAGTCGACACACGTTCACGGCGAGAACCGTTTTCAGCGGAAACGTGTTTGGAACAGAAACGGGCGGGGGGGGGGAGGGTAGAGGGCGAGTTGAGGGATACATAGTGTAACACGGAGGCACTGCCAATACCAACAACGGTAGACGAAAAAAGAAAGAAAGCTTTTGAGTGTGGCGCATTCAGTATTTAAACGGCTCGAGATACCTGTTTGTGAGGTTCGTCCCGCACGATAGGCTTCTTTCTCGCCTCATGTAGCGATGGTGCCTGCTGGCTTTGATAGCGGCGGATTCAGCATTCAACGACTCGAAAATACCTTGTTGCGAGGTTTGTTCCGCGCGATAGGTCCTCTCGCCTGTGGCGGTGCTTGATGCCTGTTGGGCACTATGGCAATCCAGCCAAATCGCTCTCAGCATGCATTTGCTATGAAATTTTAGCGTGGCGAGAAAAAAAAGTATTTTGCCACCTAGCTTCTCATTTTCAACACGAGGAAGATAAATTTGCCCCGTCTCGAAAGGGATGCGTGAACAATGGTCAAATGACCAAGGCAAAGCAACAAATGAGTACGACCCCCTCCCCTGGTCATGTTACGTCACTCAGCGCGAATAATCGGCCAAGCGCTCATTCTTGAACAAGGAGGAGTTCAGTATGTGGAGTATGTGAGAGGGGCGCGCGGGCTATAACTACGACGGAAGCCACATTTTTTTTAACCAGCCTGATCATAAATGTAAGGGATCTTAGGGGACATTTGGGGTACAGCCAAAGCCCCTTATATAAATGTGCGAGAAGACTGTGTAACTGGTAGCTTTTAGGCCCACGGGCAAACAAAAATGGGACAAAAACCCCCCGATAATGCGGACTTCTATGGATACTACGGATACTATGGGATATAGTGTTAGTAGAGCAGGCGATGCAGAGCACATCGGGACTATCAGGAGCGGGCACTAAAATCACCACCCCGTTTGGTTTGTCAACTACAGCGTTTTTAGTACAATACACCTTCGAGACACTCATTTATGTGCACGCAATCCTCTACACAATTTTTCTAGCTATCGATCTCTCTCTGAGTGTTTCTGAGTGTCTCTCTCTCTGAGTCTCTCTCTCTGAGTCTCTCTCTCTCTGAGTCTCTCTCTCTGAGTCTCTCTCTCTGAGTCTCTCTCTCTGAGTCTCTCTGAGTCTCTCTGGGTCTCTTCTCTCTGAGTCTCTCTCTGGTTTGTTTCGGATAGTGCATCCCTCGGTAGCAGAAAAAAGCCTCTCAGACACGCCTCTCAGCCCCCCTGCAAACCCAGGTGCGGTTTGTTTGCCTCGGAAACTCCAGCGTGTTTAGACAGGCTCGACACTCGTTCGTACACGCCTGCGAGTGGATAGCGGGGATGGGGGGCGTGGCAAGGGCGGTTCACCGACCGCGAAAAGTCGGAACAAATACCTGGACGAAGAAAAACAATGCAGTAGAGGTCCCTGTATATGGGACAGCATGTAGCCCCATTTCAGGGGCAGTAGGTGGCCCCCCTTTAAAGGACTGTAGATATCCCCTTATAAGGGACCTTCTGTGTGTTCGGGCTTGAGAGGCCTCATATATACCAACGTCCCATATCTGACTTGGTACGGGTCTCTTAATGATCGACAGTGGGAAAAAGGGGTGTGGACAAAATACGAGGTCCCTTGTTCACCGTTATCCCTTATAGCACGAGTCCCTTAACAAGATGCCACACCTACTTCTGCAAACCAAAAAACAAAAAACAAAACGACACGCCTTTCTGACGGCACGGAAAAAAGGGAAGGAACAAAAACGCCACGCTCCCATCGTTTTTCTGACGGACCATAAGGTACGGTAAAAATAAAAAAAAATAAAAACACGCTTATTCGGGTCTCCTAGGCGAGAGGCAGGCGGTGCCAAAACGGCTTATGGTACGCACGGAAACGGTACAGTGGTACCACGCTTGGCTGAGACGGGGGGGGGGGGGGGGGGGCTACGTGATTTGGGCGAGGAAAGAGAGCGCGGTCTTTTTGTTGGCGAGCTCTGACTCCTCACGACGTGCAAGCTGGGAACGCCACGCAACGCCACGCCCCGACCAAATGGCACAGTATCACGGCGAACCACCAGGGTCACCACCAACGCCCTGACAAAACACCGAAATCAACACCGCCACCATCACCAACACCAACAACACCGGTACCGACACCAACACCATCGCCAACGCCAACACCAGCAACAGCATCACAACCATCGCCTCCGACACCATCAACATCACACAAAAAACACACACACACATACACACACGGGCAAACCAACACACTCACGATAAAACTTTGCAGCTATACAACACACCACTACAAAACCAAAACTACACTACATAAAACACAACAAAACACGGCGAAACACAACGCAACACAAAAACCACCCCCCAACATAACCACACAAACACGACTGACTCCCGCTTTTACTTCTACCGCGAACGGCCGCACTGCGCGACTCCAGGCAACGGTCGTAACCGTCAAAACCTCGAACCGTTACACCGCATGAACCGTTACACCACACATTCGAAACCCACACCTCCTCTCTCCAGCTCAAGCCGAGCCGCGTGCAAGCGGGCGAGCGAGCGAGCAAGCAAGTTCTTCTTCGCCACATCCACAGCATGGAATCGCCGTGATACGACAAGCACGGGACTCTCCGCCTCTTCAGGCGGGATGGCGTGTCTCGTCCACTTCAGGACCGGTGAGAGAATGTTCACAGTAGTACAAATATAATAGTGGTTTCGTTGCAGGAGTAGAAGAACATTATAGGTTTGAGGGTACAGGAGCAGTGGCACCGGTGTTTCATCCCTCCATAGTGTGTATGTTGTCACTTTTGCAGCACCTCTTGGGCATACGAAGATAGGGAGCAGGCGGGAGGAGGGGCGGGGGGGGGGGGGCGTACATTCCCCCCTCCCCTCTCCCATACAGGGTTGTAGCATAGCACGCACACACGACAGAACAAGAGGGATCCGTTGTGTATGTACAGCGTATATAGCACGCACACAACAAGTAAAAAAGTGGTCCGTTGAATGTGGCTTTTTCCCAGACAAGCAAATATAAAACGGACTATCGCACGCGTACAAATAATCTCCTATGATGTGTTATATAGTGGACAACGTGTTTTAGTCAGTATCGATATCGCTACAGCAGTCTACTGCTGTCGCTACAATAGTCTACTGCGATCGCTTCAGTAGCCTACTGCTGTCGCTACAATAGTCTACTGCTATCGCTTCAGTAGCCTACTGCTGTTGCTACAGCAGTACGTACGGGCTATATAGCGGCAGTGTCTTAGCCGAGGCCAAGCCGTCTCCCCACAGCCGTTCTGTGCCTCACACCGTCTATCTTCCGCGATCAAAAATATGTTTCGTACAGCAAGTAGCATCAACACCAATAGCAACAGCGAACACAAACAAAACAAGGTCAGCAGCATCAAACAACAGCAGCAACATCAACATCAAACAGCAACAGCAGCATCAACATCAGCAACATCAAACAGGAACACCAGCATCAACACCAACAGCAGCAGCAGCAGCAGCAGTGGTACATGCCGACACCTCAATGTCGTACACACCTCTCATCGCGGCCTCCGGCACGCCCACCGCCGCCGCCACCACCGCCACCACCGGCGGGCTTGGCAGTCTGGCACCGGTTGCACTCGTTGCGGAACGCGAAGCAGTTGTTGCCGCAGCTGGGGCACGACCTGCAGCAGCACAGGCCGCCAATCGCATCGACAAAAGACAAAGAGAAAAACGAAAGAACAACAAAAACCAGAGCAAAATAAATCACATACACGTAAGCACCAATGGGAGTTCGTGATTTCAGGTCGGTATTACTTGCGCAACAGACCGCTCTTCGGGCCGAACAGCCCGCTCTTCGTGCCGAACAGCCCGCTCTTCGTGACGAACTTTGATGTACAGCTACTATATATGTTTTGTAATGTAGGTGAAAAAAAACCCGTGTGTTTTTCGGACGTACCTCTTCGTACGCGCACCTTTCGGCAAGACGCCACAGTCGAAAGGTCTATTATAGCGTGCGTGCAGTGTGAGCACGTGCCAATACACCGGTATATAAACGTACATACCAGGTATATGTTCTGGAAAAACAAGAGCAGAATAAAAAAAAAGTATTGTGTCTTTTCCATTCGTTGCCTTCTCGCTCCGCTTCGTTTGCTTTGGAATTCGGTATCCCAAGCGAAAGGAAGGAGAGCCTTTCCCCCAACCAAGGCAACCCGTCGACACGCCCACATCGACACCAGCCAAACGCAAAAAAAAAATACCAGGGCTGTTCACGGTTCTGGCCAAATCTCGCGGGCCAGGTCGGGTCGGGCCGAGTTAGGGTGTCCCGACCAAGTCCACGAGAGCTTGAAAACTTCCTGACCCGATTCGACCCAATTTGACCCGTAAGATTTCGTCAAACCTCGCGGGTCAGGCCGGGTAAAAGGGTGACCCGACCAGATCCGTGATAGTTTGAAAAACCTCCTGACCCGACCCAATCCGATCCGTGAGATTTTGAAAAAGTCCCTGACCCGACCTCGCGGGCCAGGTCGGGTCGGGCCGGGTAAGGGTGACACGACCGGATCCGGGGGATTAAAAAAACTTCCTGACCCGACCCGACCCGTGAGAATCGTCAAACCTCACGGGTCAGGTCGGGTCAGGCCGGGTAAAAAAGGGTGACCCGACCAGATCCGTGAGAGTTTGAAAACCTCCTGATCCGACCCGACCAAATCCGTTCCGTGAGACTTCGTCAAACCTCGCGGGTCAGGTCGGGCCGGGTAAAAAAGGGTGACCCGACCGGATCCGTGGGAGTTTGGAAACCCCCTGACCCGACCCGACCCGACCCGACCCAATCCGATGCGTGAGATTTAGAAAAAGTTCCTGACCCGACCCGAGGGTCGTTTCTGACCCGACCCTGCGGGTCGGGTCAGTCAAGACTCGTGGAGAGCCCTGACACAAACAATTCCGGCTATTACCGCATCACCCGGGTGTGATAAAAATAACCCCCCCCCCCGCTTGGGGCGAATTTCAGAGCCGATTTTCTCCACACCTAAGGGGGTGGCTGGCTGAATCCTAATGAAAATGGTCGGCCTTTGGGAGAAGTCCCGTCTAGAAATTTCTAATAAAACGCATCGCTTTTCGGCGTTTGTTTGCACTCTCCCTCCGTTGTCGAGAAAAATTAGCGCAGAAATTCGTCCTAATAATAATAGAAGGGGGGGGGGGTGTTCGTTTATCACCCGTGTGTTAGGGTATATACCCCGGTAGCTGTATGCTGTATAGGTGGCGTTACGGCACCTGTGTGCGGTGATCTCCCCGTCACCGCCGCCGTCCCCTTCAAGCCCGCCGCAATATCCCGCGCAAGCTTCCAAAAAAACCCCACAACCAAAGCCATTCGATAACTAAATAGTACGGGGTGAGGGGAGAGCAATCGCGGACGGACTTTTTTTCGCCACCCCCGATAGCAAGAACATATCGCACGACAGTCAGACAATGCTTGTGTCTGACTTGAGGCAGACGAAATGCCCTTTTTTTCACTTCTTCCTCCCTCCCTCCTCCCTCCCTCCCTCCCTTCCCTCCTCCTCCTCCTCCTCCTCCTCATTTTTCCTTCTATCCTTCCTTCCTTCCTTCCTTCCTTCCTTCCTTCCTTCCCTCCCTCCCTCCTATTCGCTGGCCGCATGATCAAGAAAAAACGGCCGTACCACACCGCAGCAGACCGCGGCGCGCAAAACGGCTGCCAAAACCGCAAACCACATAAAAAACCACAAAAAAAACATGACCAAAACTTATAAATCGGGAAAAAAAACGAAAACGTGTTTTAAGACGTTAACGACTTCGCCCACAGCTTAAACAAAAAAACCGTTCAAAACGTTTTTGACTCTAAAAACCGCCACCCCAACCTTAACCCCTACTCGCATAGACAGTATCAGGACTGCACTCCCGGTCAATTAGACTGAAATTAAATCTTTGAAGTTACACTTTGACGGTCGTTTTTATACAAATTTTAGAGTCTTGGCGGCTAATATGCTGGTTTTAGACTGCTGAACTCGAGCAATGTAAACCTTTTCCGTGTGAGAGTCTCCAGGCTGACGCCTGGGAAATGGACAGGGTTAAGGTTGACAATTTGTGGCACGAAGTGGGGGATAATTCTTTATTTTCCGAAATCGGGGAGACGAAATACAAGCTTAAGCTTGTACCGTTCGTTTCTCTAGGACGAAGAATCAGCCGCGGACACTGGGTGTGCTGGATGTCGGCGGGTAGAAAGGACGCTTTAATGTGAAGAAAACAGACACCGCAGTAGTGCAGTACAAAAAAAAGGGGGGGGGGGGGGAAGGGTTACATAAAACCAACGTTGACCTTATACCACACGGGTGATAAATATAGCACACCCCCTCTCATGCATAGGATGGGTTGGGTCTCAACGCCGGTCCCAAGAGCGAACTAAAAACGCTTGGCGACGCGTCTGTCGATACGGAAATATCTCCCCAAACTCGCCATTTTCGTTGGGTTTGGACAAAATTGGCTCTCAAATAAAACCTCTACAGGGGGTGTGTTATGTTATCACCCCCGTGTGATAAGGTAACCCTAACCCTAACTCCGAACGCACGGGTAGGCTCTTGGAATGAAGCTGGAATGGCGAGTTGATGTACAGTATTATAGTAGAGTTTTCGGGTGGAGGGGGCTGTAGATGGCCTATCTAGATGATCTATCTGGACATGATCTATATGTGGAAGATCCATCTGTAGATGATATATCTGTAGATGATTGGCCCGTCAATGAGTCAAACAAGGGTTTCCTAGCATTTGTGTGTAGCATGTTGTATAGGGGAGGCAATGCCGAGTTTCTGTACATTAATAAGTAGTACGTGACGTGTTTTCGGGTGGGGGGGCGGCCCGTCGATGAGTCAAAAAAAAGTTTGCTACGTACGAGCATCTTTGTGTAGCATGTTGTATAGGGGAGGCAATGACGATTTTATGTACAGTAAGTAGTACGTGACGTGCTTTCGGGTAGGGGGTCGGTCCGTCAATGAGTCCAACGGGGGTTTCCTAGCATATATGTGTAGCATGTCGTATAGGGGGGGCGGCCAGTGCAAAGAGTCAAAACCAGCGGTCTCCCAGGACATTTATTTGTGTGCTGTTTCGGGTACGGGGGACGGCCAGTCAATGAGCCAGAAGCCGCCGTCTCCCATTGACCACACCAATAGCAGATTTTATGAAGAAAAGTATAATCTCTCACCAGTCCCCGTCCCTGCCCCCGCACTTTGTCTCGCCACCACCACCCCCACCGCGCCCACCGCCTCCGTCGTACCCGCCACCGCCCCTGCTGCCACCGTAGCCGCCACCCCCGCCCCCGCCTCCACCGCCGCCTCCTCCTCCTCCTCCTCCTGGCTTGGGGGTCTGGCAACGGTTGCACTCAGTGCGGAACGCGTAGCAGTTGTTGTTGCAGCTGGGGCACGCCCTACAAGCACGCCGGTCAAAAGGAGGGAGTGGGGGGAGATAAGGAGGCGGATGAGCCGGGGGGGGGGGGGGGGGGGGGG
>MEHQ01000391.1:342068-354298 GCA_008828725.1 Saccharina japonica | reverse complement strand
GATTACGCGGGGGGGGGGGGGGGGGACACAGTAACCATAACCAAATTATGTGTGTTAACATAGAGAGAACAACTGTTTTTTTGGGGGGTTCTGCTCACTATTGTATGCCTCCCTCCGGTCCTGCTAATAACGGGGGACCATTGTAAACAAGACCTGCGGCATACACAAAAACCTATACGTTTATCTATTTTTACTAACAGTATTTGGTCCTATTTACTAGTGTTTACTATGATCCCCCGTAATAACACCGGGGGAACGAAGAAATCAAAACCAAATATGGTGTGTAAACTTGGGGGAATACATGGTTTTTGGAAACCCATCGCGGGTTCTGATTTTTTTACTCCCAATCACCTGTCGGAACAAGAATATCCGGAAGCCGCTCGTGACAGCCATGTCCTCCCTCTGAATCGTCTCCACCAGCTCCGTCAGCAGCTGCGGCAGCGGCGACGCCGCGCCCCCCCACCCCGCCCCCCACCCCGTCCACGTCCCCCTCCTCGCCCGGCCCCCACCGCCTCCATCCACACCCCCAACACCACCGGCCCCACCAACGCCACCTCCACCAGCACCACCGCCTCCACCGATAACTCCACCCCCCCCCCCCCCCCGGCGCCGCCGCCGCCTCCACCGCCACCCCCTCCGGTACCGCTCATGTTCCCGAAGACGCTTCCGGGAGCGACAACGCCGCCGGAAGTTTGGAGGAGGGCACCGGTAAGCCGGCTGAAGCCTAGCCCGCAGCAAACGTCCACCGCTGTCTGGACGGCGGACTGAGGGCGTGAAGTCGGGAGGTGGGGGTTGGGGTTAAGGGTAAGGGTAAGGGTCGAGGTCAGGGGAAAATGGTAAGGGTACGGGTACGGGTATGGGAATGGGTGAAGGTAAGGGAATAGTGAGGGTAAGGGTACGGGTAAGGGTAAGGTAAGGGTAATGGTATGGGAAGGGGCAAGGGTAAGGGTAATACGGTAAGGGTAAGAAAAAGGGTAAGGGTGAAAGTGAGGGTAAAAAGGGTAAGGGTGCGCGTAAGGGTATGGGTAAGGGTAAGGGTAAATGAAAATGCATGTAATACGGGGGGGATACATAATACATAGGACCAAATATTGTTAGTAAAAATAGGCAAATATATACCAGGTAGGTTTTTGTGTGTACCGTAAGGTCCTATTTACTATGGTCCCCCGTAATGGTATACGGGTTGAAAAAAAAAACGATGTGTATAGTATACCACCACTCTGTATATACCTGGTAGTGCGCGCTTAAAAGAGGGTCCTGCAAGACCTTCACCAGCGTGTGCGTCACCATGAACGGGAGGTGCTCTTCCAGGCCGGTCCCGAGGGCGTCCGCGGGCCTCATCGCGCCGCCCGCCGCCCCCTCCGACAAGCCCGACCACCTCGCCGCCCCCGCCGGCGCACCAAACCCACCGTTGCGCTGCCCCGTCTGCTGCCCCCACTGCCCCTCCCTCCCTTCCCCCTCTCCATTCCCGTCTACCCCGCGCCCCGCGTAGCCATCGCCGTACCATACTCCGCCCTTCGCGCCCCATTGCATGTAGCTGGCGACTTCTTTCCCGGCGGCGGCTCCGCCCGCCGCGGCGGTAACCCCGTTCGCCGCTCCGTAAGCGTCTCCGTTCTCGAGGTCATAGCCGCTGATGCCGCCGCCGCCTCCCGGACTCGCCAAGCCGTGCCACCCGTCATCGTCCCACCAGGGGTCCTCTTCCTCGAGCGCGAGGTCCCTGTCTGCTGCTGCTGCTGCTGCTGCTGCTGCTGCTGGTGCCGCTGCTGGTGCCGCTGCTGGTGGTGGTGGGGGTGGAGGTGCTGCTGCTGCTGCTACTACCGCTGCTCCTGCTCCTGCGCTTGGCGCTGCTGTTGGAGTTGTTGCTGCTGCTGTTGTGGCTGTTGCTGCTGCTGTTGTGGCTGTCGTTGCTGCTGCTGCTGCTGTCGTTGTCGCTGATGTTGCTGCTGCTGGTGCTGCTGGTGCTGGTGCTGCCGCCGCCGCTGTTCCCGCGCTAACACCACCACCACCACCACCACCACCACCGGCGTTTTCGCTGCCCAGCGGCGGGGGCTGCAGAGCGGGGGTACCGTCAGCAGTTGGTGCGGGAGGCCACACACGCAACTCTCCGCGGTTAGGCCTTGGGAGGGCATGCCCGACACCGGTCGAAGAGGAGCTTGTCGACACCACGCCTTCCACCTCTTCTTCCTCCTCTTCCTCTTCCTCTTCGTCGTCTTCATCGCCACGGACGCTAAACGCGCTGATCTCGAGCAAGGTGACGGCCGAACTCGACCGCTGTCTCGACTCGCTTTCGGCTTTTTCGCTTGCCTCATCGCCCAGCTCACTGCCACCGCCGCCGCCACCACCACTACCACCACCGCCACCACCACCACCACTACCACCGCCACCACCACTACCTCCGCCAGCATTGTTCTTAGTCTCCTCACTCACCAAAGCGTCCCCTTCCCGTCTTACCCCCCCTTCCCCTTCGCCTCCCCCGCCATCACCACCACCACCACCACCACTACCCCCACTCCCCACAACCTCCTCGGATCGCACAAACGGCGGGACCCTTGCAGAGCCGGCCCCGTCCTCGCTACCCCGGCCCCCACCCCCACTCCCACCCCCATCACCGCCTCCATCTCCTCCTCCTCCTCCTCCTCCTCCAGCGGCCACCGCGGTGAGCGCGTTCGCGGGAGGTCGCAGCAAAGGCGGCTGCACCTGCGCCTGACCCTGACCCTGATCCTGACCTTGACCTTGATCCTGACCCTGATCCAGGGCGGGCGTGGGGACTTCCGGGAGCGGTTGCCTCACGCCTTCGCCTAGGCTAACGCCGGTGCCGAAGCCGGATCGCACGCCGCCCTTCCAGGTGGGAGAGAGGAGCATCCCCGCCTCGTCGACCTGGGAAGGCGGCGGCCGGGCCCCTAGGACGGACTGTCCCCCCCTGTGAAAAAATAAAGTTTTGGGTTGTGGGAGGATGGCGGGGGGGGGGGTTAGATTCGTGTTTTTGGGCAGAGGCATGCTAAGATAGAGGTGCACCGTAACTTTTTCTTGAGCTCTTGGCTTGAAGAGCTCAATACGCGCCCATAAACTGACTTGTGCGAAATTAGGAAAGGGCAACCCAACGAACCGCTCCATGGTTTTTTGGTAGACAAACGAATGATATTGCCAAACAAGAACGGTATTCCGACGAGTTTTGCGTCAAGGACCCCTGTCATTCGGAAAAATATATATGTATCGAAAAGTGTTACGTACCTCTATCGTAGGGCGCCTCCATGAAATTTCGGTTTGGGCTTAAGTTTGGGTCTTTGGGTAGGCTTGGGGTGTGGGTATATATATATAGGTGTGGGCGTGAAAACGGCCGACTCATCACTATCAAACAAAAAAGGACACAACAACAACAACAACAAAAACGTTCAATAAAAAATCATGCCGTCGCCCTCGCTAAAAAGCACACACACAAACACACGCATGCACATGTAAAAAGACGCGTGCTGCTGTAAGGGTGGCACTTTTTGGCCCCAACCATTTACGACTGACAATTAGTGAATCTTACTGTAGTGTATGTGTGCCATATATCCCACCCTTACGTGTGGGGGAAGAAGGTGTTCGTGATTGCTAGTCTGTTGTCCGTTGCGAAGGTCAGCAGCAGCCTGCCATTGTCGTTCAGCTTATCACGCCCGTGCTCGCCCATGACACGTTCGTCCTCTCCATCCACTCTCTCTCCCGTCCGCGCATTGGCGTCCATCAGTACATACACACACTCCTTGGCAGGGATCCCCCGCACGAGTGCGGGGGATCCCTGCCAAGGAGTGTGTCTACGTACTGATGGACGCCAATGCGCGGACGGGAGAGAGGGTGGATGGAGAGGACGAACGTATCATGGGCGAGCACGGGCGTGATAAGCTGAACGACAATGGCAGGCTACTGCTGACCTTCGCAACGGACAACAGACTAGCAATCACGAACACCTTCTTCCCCACACGTAAGGGTGGGATATGGTACACATACAACGGTGTGTCGGGGGACGAATGCCGGCGCATCGATTACATCCTCAAGCGGCAGGCACACCGCGGCCGTGTTTCCAACGTAGTCGTCCTTCCCCAACCGGTACGCCCAGTAAAGGCGGACTCAGACCACAACATGATGGTAGCCACCGTCGGCCTCGGTGGCAGACTTGCCCACAACCGAGCAGTGCGGACCAAACCGAAACAGCAGCAGTTCAGCCGACAGGAATTGCAGGTCGAAACAGCAGGACGGGCGGTGAGCGAGCGGTTCGTCCACAACCTCGACCAACAGCCGGGTGAGCCAGCGACCACCACAGCGGGGATGGCGACGACGCTTACCAGTGCCCTCCTCGACGCGGCGCAGACGGTACTACCCGAGGAACCGCGGAGATGACGCACGCCGGAGTGGTGTGAGACCCCAGTGACGAGAGCAGCTTTGGAGGACGCCCTTGCCAAGCGGCGGGAAGCGCGCCGCGCGATGAGGGGCAATTGGACCACAGCGACATGGAGGACCCTCAAAGCAGCATGTAAGGGAGTGACTGCAGCAGTCGAAACGGGCATCTATGCCCACCTCGACAGGTACGTGGCGGAGTTCGAAGCGGTCTACAAGGACCGCGACATGAGAGGGCTGTACAAACACCTTAAGAGATCAGTGGGCCTCAGCGGGAGACAAGCGGGGGGTGCAGCAGTCCGTCGCGGACGAGAATGGCGTCCTGCTCCGGAGCAAGGAAGACATCCTCCAGCGGTGGGCGGGATTCTTCGGCACCCTCCTCAACACCAAGTCCCCCACCCTGAACCCAGACATCGCCGAAAAAGTGACGCAACGACCAGCGACGCGAGCCACCCGACGGTTGGGAGCGACGCTAGACCTCGAGGAGGTGGAACGGGCAACGAAAGGCCTGCAGAACTGGAAGGCACCCGGCCATGACTCCCTCCCTGCCGAGTTGCTCAAGATCGATGACGACGAACCCGTCGTCCTGGAGCGCCTTCATGCCATCCTTGTCGACGTGTGGAACGGAGGAGAGATCCCGCAAGAGTGGAAGGATGCAACCATCAAAGTGCTGTACAAGAAGGGCGACCGGTCCAACTGCAACAACTTCAGGGGGATCTCGCTGCTATCGCACGTAGGCAAAGTCCCCGCCAAACTCATCACCAACCGCCTAAGCGCCTTCTGCGAAGCCAACAACATCCTTCCGGAGGAACAGTGCGGCTTCCGACCTGGTCGATCCACAGTATGCATGCTGTTCGTCGTGCGCCGACTCCAGGAACTAGGGCGGAGAAGGAGAATACCGCTCTACATGTGCTTCGTCGACCTACAGAAGGCCTATGACTCGGTGGACCGAGAGCTGCTGTGGAAGGTGCTGGCCAGGGCCGGGATTCCTGCGGAGATGATCGCCGTCATCCGCCAATTCCACGACGGAATGCGGGCTCGGGTGCGCATGGACGACGAAGAACTGTCGGACTGGTTCCTGGTCACGCAGGGCTTGCGACAAGGGTGTGTGCTGTCCCCACTGCTGTTCAACGTTTTCTTCGCCGCGGCCCTACTGTAGAGGTCGTTATCGTACGATTCAGCGAGGACGATGTTATCATGCAGGATCTAGTGCTCCTGAAGGAGGAGACGGGAGCGGGGACGGAGACACCACTCGACCACGTACGGAGGGCGGTGTGGGGGATGCTGTATGCCGATGACGCCGGCGTTGTATCGAGGTCCGCCGACGGACTGGCGAGAATGATGACAATTATCGTGGAGGTGTTCGGGGAGCTCGGGCTGACGGTGTCGGAGAAGAAGACGGAGACTCTCCTGATGCGCGTAAAGGAGAAGCAGCCAACACCGCCCCCGCCACCGCTGATCATGGAAGCAGCGGGGCAGAGATACACCCAAACCCTCGAGTTCCGGTACCTGGGCGGCCTCGTCAACGAACATGGCGACCTCACACGGGAGAACAACTTCAGGAGCAGAGCAGCGTCGGCGTGCGTCAGGGGGTATGGCCCGGAGCTCTTCGATAGGCCGGGAGCACCGTTTAGACTCAAGACCCGCCTGCTTCAAGCGGAGGCGATGGAGGCACTGCTGTACGGTTGCATGACATGGGCCCCACGTCGCGACCACTACCGGCTGCTGCGGACGATACACCACCGGCTGCTGCTGCGACTTATTGGATACCAGCGCAAGCAGGGCACCTACCGGCAGCTGTCCTACGCCCAGGCCCTGAAGAGGATCGGGTGCCAGAGCGTGGAAGCCACTGTCCGGCAGCGACGCCTGCTGTTCGCGGGGGCCGTGGCAAGGCCGCCAGACGGGCGACTCCCGAAATGACTGATGTTCGGGGAGCTGGTGGGGGGCAAGGACCCGGGCGCGGGGTGTCCGGAGCGGAACTGGCAGACGTGCCTGAAGGACGACTTCAAGGCGTTCGGGGCTACGCACGGCTCTACGGACGACGAGAGATGTGTCTTCGGAGTCCCGAATTCAGTTTGGACGGAAGCAGCGAAAGTGAAGGGAGGAAGGCAGTGGTTTAAGAGAGTGCTGCAGGGAGCTGAGAGGTTTATGACCTCCTGGCACAAGGATGAAGAGGAGGCTAGCCGAAAACGAGAGACCAAGCGAGACAACGAGCCTAGCAATAATATAGAGACGACAAAAACAAACGGGACGGGAGGGGTGCGGAAGAAAGACGAATCGGCGAGGGAAGAAAACAAGCGAGAAATGGCGGACCGAGTGGCGCGATATGTGCCGGATTGACTCTCCTGGACTACTTTTTTTGTTTTTTTCCCCTACCCCCATCGCTGCACCATTGCACCACCCCCTCGGGATGACGTGTCTGTGCTATCTCTGTGGTCTTGTTTGTTTAAGTGTTTGTTTGTACTTTTGGCTTGTCGCTTTGTCGGTGTCTGTCTTTTTCCCTTCGCTGTTTTTTTACCTTTTGCAGGTGCACTGCTCGCAGGCCGGGGGTACATCAGTAGCACGGGACCATAGTTCCCTTTCCCCGTATCATGTCTGTGTTTATAATCAGTGTGGAGGACTCGATTTGTTTGCCTGACCGGCGTGAACCCGGCACGGAACACCCCGGCATTATAGGGGCACCAAGATAGAATCAGGGGGCGTATACCCCCGATTGGTGATGTTGACCTTTCCAGTTTTATTTTTACCTTCACATAGCGTGTAGAGGGGAGCGGAGGGCTCCAGACTATCTGTTTTTGACTGACTTTGATCGCTTTGCGGACCCTTCGGGTTCCACGTTTATTTCAGTATACCTTTTTTGGGTAAGTTAGCCTGTGACCACGGGAATCGACCGCGTCAAGTGTTGGATTGGTACGGATAGATGGAGGTACTGGATAGAGAGACCGGGACGGTTTTTAATGTGAAGATAACAACAACAACAACAACAACAACAAAACAACAACAACAACAACAACAACAACAACAACAACCACACCAACAACAACAACAACGACAAGTGACTATTACCAACTTTTAGTGACTATTACTACGGGGGGCCATAGTAAATAGGACTTACGGTACACACAAAAACCTACATATTTCCCATTTTTTTTCAACTATATTTTGTCCTACAGTAGTTACTATGGTCCGCCGTAATAGCGACTATTACTGACAATTGTTACGGGGTGGGCTAATGTAGTAAATAGGACCTACGGTACACACAAAAACCTATACATTTAACTAGTTTTACTATTACGGAGGGCCATATTAAATAGAACCTACGGTGTACACTAAAGTCTATATATTTACCTATTTTTACTAACAATATTTGGTCCTATTTACTATGTTCCCCCGTAATAACAATATTGTATCCTACAGTAGGGGGGCCTATATAAGGCGGTCTGAATAAGGCGGTCGTTCGAGATAAGGCGGTCAAAATCGGCTCGACACGACAGAAGATGCGAATAGGGCGGCTACCGCCCTATATAGCAACCGACCCTGTATAAGGCCGTAGCCGCCCCATTCAGGGCGGCTACCGCCCTATCCACGGCCCACTTTTGCCTCCACATCAGTATAAAACATCGCTCTGGTGCTGCGTTTGAGCCAGAGGTACAGTACAGTACACCTAATAAGAAACAGAAAATCTGGTCCAGGCTGGATTTCATAGCCGAGTGGGGGTGCTTTCTACACTAATTTCAAGATAACGACTCCTAAATGTCTTGTTTCCCTTTAAATCTCAGCCTGGCTTCCTTATTAGCCTGTTTCTTACTTTTAATACGTAGGTATCCTGTACTGCTAGTATTGTGGCTGCGAGAACACACACACTCTGTTGTGAATGTCTAGCAAGGCGAAGAGTCCTCTCCTTACAACAGTACGGCGGTGTGTGTCTTCAGCGGGTGGTGTGTCTTCGGCGGGCTCTGCCGCCCGCAAATCAAATCATATTATTATACTATTTAATTTTGACCAAGTCTCTCGCGATAGGAGCCTCTCTCAAGATAGCCGAAGTCGTTTTCTTACTTGATTAAACAACTGATTATGTCTGCACGTTTGATCAAATTCTCAGATTTTAATCTGTCTACGTTGTCATTACGCTGAGAAGCAAACAAATTACAAAACAAGAACAGCCCAGTGTTGTACCGGCCCACCAGTCTACCGGCACACAGCGCAGTCGCGGCTGCTGCGCAAACCCAATAAACTATTTGGGCAAAAGAGAGGCATGCACGGGACTGACGTGTGTTTGTCTCAGTCGGGCGAAACGCATCGTCGATCTCATCGTCGAGCCGATGCCTTTCGATAGGCTAAATAGACTGGGACAAGTCAACCGTGCTCAGAGCAAGGTTGGTTGAAGAGGTTAGGCTCAGACTATTGGCGGACCAAACGCGCAACGGTCAGCAGTAGTATAGAAACAGTGTGACCACCGGGGGGGGGGCAGCAGGAAAGGGCGTCGTCAGAATACAATCAATGTCATCAATGATTTTTGCTAATTATCACCAGCACACGTGATGTTTTTTCTGTTTTTTTCCACCACCAATGCACACAAGTTGACGACAGTTACGTATACTATCTTACTTTTCAACATGCAAATAGTGTGTGTGCGTCCGTCTGCTCTCTACTGTGCTTTGTGGTGTGTGTTGACATCACACATGTCCACTGGATTCAGCACTGGTACTGTGGCAACGCTGTTCCTTCCTTCTATGAGCACACGTATGATATCCCTCTTCGTGAGGCCCTCTGGTAATCTTTTGTCGTATTTTGGGTCAGGAGCACTCTGTGCTGTACCTTGAAACGCTGTATGGATATCACCAAAAGCCCAATAGGGCGGTCTTCCGAGATAGGGCGGTCAAAATCTCGGTGCACTACACCGCCTTATATAGGCCCCCACACTGTATTTACTATGCTCCTCCTTAATAGTTTACTCCCCGACTGAGAAACTACCCAATAAGACATGCCTCATCCCAATAAGGCGCAAGCCTAATAAGGCATGCCTTCGGCTTATAAGGCATGCCTTATCGTTGCACAACAGTTTTCGTTAGCACCAATATAGATAGGTGATGGGATTTTGTTCAACGCGTTCACCCTACCACTCTGTCCCTAAATGTAAGCACCGCTTGCACACTAATATGTAATCAAAATGGTGCCTATATTTCGGGCCAGAGTTGGTACATACGTCCTTAATAGACAGTTTTGACTTACTAATAGTACTAATAGTATGAATAGTATGGTGTATAGGCCTCAAGTACGGAGGCCCTAGAAATGTAGGTGCTAAACCAATCGTAGCACCCGTCCAAAGACAAGAATTACCCGAGCTGCGCTGCGACACGCTACCCCCCACCGTCACCCCCACTCCCACACCACACTGTCACGGTGGACCTCGCAGTAAACAGGGCCTACGATACACACAAAAAGCCACACATTTTCCTATTTTTGCCAACAACATTTGGTCCTATTTACCCACACACCACCCTATTACGGAGGACCATAGTAAATACTAGTAAATAGGATCTTCGGCACACACAAAACCTACATATGTACCTCTTTTTACTACGTACGAACAAAATTTGGTCCTATTCACTACGGTCCCCCGTAAAACCCCAAAACCACACCAAAACCTCAGCCCACCCCAACCCACTCCAACCCCACCCCATCCTCATCCAACCCACCTTTCCACGCCGCCGATAGGACCACCGCCGCCTCCTCCTCCTTTTCCTCTTCCTCTTCGCCCTCCACCCCCGCCCACGACCCCGCTGTCGTCGATCCCGCCCTGCCACCCAAACCCGGCCAAGCGGGCGCTCCTGCTGTCGCCGGAGGGGTCCGCCGCACGCCTGATGCGGTAGAGGCGAAGCTTCACGGGGTCAAGCGCACCTAGGATGCCAACCGTCTTGAGAACCTGTCGGGAAAACACACATAAAACACAGACGCAAACACCGATGCAAAAACAGACACCACCACCATTACCACCACCGCCACCAGGAGAGAAAAAAGAGAGAAGGAGAAGGAGGAGGAGGAGGAGGAGAAGGAGAAGGAGAAGGAGAAGGAGAAGAAGGAAAGGGGGGAAGGGGGAGGGGAGGGGGGGGAGATACACACATCACGGGCGACAGGAAGGAGAGACAGGAAAGGGCGAGAGGCAAGGGGGGGGGGGGGGGCGAGACCCTACACCGGCGCGAAACAGTTACGAGAAGAAGAAGCATGTAAGGAGTGGGGGGGACGGGGGGGGGGAGGGAGACGCGCAGGGGTCGATGCGTGCAGTCGGAACAATGGATGGGCAGACGTGAAGGGTTCGGGCTGACGACAATAAAAAACAACAGCCACAACAGCAGTAGACCTAGCCTCCAGGCCTATCCATCGGCAGCAGGCAGTGCAATTCGATGCGAGTCGACGAGAAAAAGAAAGGGCTGAAGTCTTCTCGCGACACAACTTCCAAGGCACGAACCGTAGGGATGAGGCGGGGGAGGAGGCAGATGAGGCGCCTACTTTGTGACCCCGGATCTGAGTCACGACTATAGGAAGGCGCGAGAAAGCAAGGGAGAAGATCATAAAAGATGTGAAAAAAAAACAAAAAAAAAAAAAAAAAAACAAGAAACGTGTCGTGCCGTCCGCTTGTGTGCCTCTGCTATACTCGCGCAGCTGTGCACGTCAAGCGAGGAACACTCAAGAGTGTGCACTTCTTTTCTCTCCTACTCTCCTCTGACCAAAATAAAGCCATCACGCCGGTAGAGTCCACGACTATAAAATAAAAAAAAATCCGTAGGTTGGTAACAAAACGCTTCGTTCGTTTGTTTTGCTAACTTGAAAAAAAAAAATCATAAAAAACAGCGCTGGAGCAACAACCACCCGTCACCGAGCAGCAGCACCCGTGGCCCTACCACCTCCAGATACCGCTCTGGCCGAAAACGTACAAGGAACGTTCCGGTACTACCAAGAGTACCCAAAACGGTCCTCACAATTCCGGGCATAGCGACATAAGCTGTTAAAAACTGTCCCGACGAAAAAACAAAATCCACGAACCAGCGGGCATCGATACCCCCCCCCCTCAAGTTTGTGTTAGACGAGGAAATGAGTAATAATAGACTAATGTGGAGAAGTTTGGTACACTAGATAGTAGCGAGAAAACGATCGCTATCTTAGTAGATAGATGGTGACCACAGGCGGCGAAACAGGAAGGGGATATGATTAGCAAAACAAATATTTGTAATGTATAGGAACAACGTAATGCGCGCCCAAATGTTGGAGCTGTCCCTATTAAAAGTAGGAACGGTGCTCCGTCTCGAAAGGGATGCGTGGTCAATGGTCAAATGACTAAGGCAAGCAACAAATGAGTACGCTCCCCAACCCCCCCCCCCCCTCCCAAGTTTCCCTTCTCCCCTCAATGTGTCATCACCCACCTCCAACCGGAGGCAGTCATTCGCTTTGCCCCCCCTTTGCAGTGCGGCTAGCATCGTCGGTAGGAGCATGGGGTCGGTGAAATAGGGTGCAACAACCGCGCCCGTGGCCCCGACGACCTGATCGAAGGTTAAAAAAAATGACAAAACGAAGCAAAGATAAAGGAAATTGAAAGTCAAGTCAAGTCAAGTTAAGGCAAGGCAAGGCAAGACAAGGCAAGTCAACTCAAGGCAAGTCAACTCAAGGCAAGTCAACTCAACTCAAGTCGGGTCAAGTAAAATCGAATCAAGTCACGTTAAAAGTCAAGCCCTAAAAAGCGAAGCTAGTAATGAGCAAATAAAGCAAAGCAGAGCAAATGGAAGCAAAGCAAAGCAAAGATAGCAACGCCAGGATAAAACAAACGCGTCGCCAATCGAGCTACATACCATCAAAGTAAA
>MEHQ01000391.1:263318-334723 GCA_008828725.1 Saccharina japonica | reverse complement strand
GGGCGGGGGGGGGGGGGGGGGGGGGGGAAGGGGTCGGCATAAAAAAATCCAAGCGGCGATGATGGCAAAAGGATTATTGTATGTCAACACCTTTGGAACTTCGGCGGCGATGGTATATAACATCGGACGGGTCACAATCTTAAGTAGATATTCTCGGTTCTAACTTGGCGTTATAATGAGTGTTGTGCAGGGCCAACACAGTACACACAGGCAACTCAGGAAAACGTGTGCTATATATATAAGACCATGCAGATTTATACGGCTCCCACCCCACCCCACAAACCCACAAGCACGAGCTAGTGCTGTAGACCATATATACAACAGAAACACAGGGGATCCATCTGCCCTCCAAGATCTACGTCATGAAGTAGACGGATGGACGATCTATCTATCTTATCTTGTTCGCGATCCGTTGAAAAATAGGGGTTCACGATTTTCCTCCCGCTCCCGCTCTCACCTCCAACCCGCTCACAACCTCCTGCCGAACCGACACCGCCTCATCCGCAAGCCCCACCGTTAGCAGCCGCTCCAGCACTTCCATGCACGCCCCCCTCACCCACGACGCCGCGCGGTCACTGCTACCGCTACCGCCACCACCAACACCAACACCACCGGGCCCTTCATCAAGCCAATCCCAAACCCCGCCAACCACCGCCGTGTCTCGAAACCCTGCTTGAGATAAGGAAAGCCCGAGGCGGCTCCCCGAGGAGTTCCCAATCCCTGCGACGCCGTGCGAAAACGTCGAGAACAGCAACCCTCCCCCCGCCAGGCCCGCCGGGCCCGCAAGCCCCATCGCGCTCACGGGGTTTCCGCCAAAAAGCGGCGATGCTGGTCTTGGCGAGGTCGTTCCGCTTCCCCCCCCCCCTCCCATGCTGCTACCGCCTCCGCCGCCCCCGAAGCTTCCGCCGAAGCCGCTGGCGAACCCGCCACTAAAGCTGCCACCGCTACCACCGCCGCCACCGCCTCCGCCACCACCACCACCGCCGCCGCCGCCATATGCCCCAGTAAACGCCTTACCAAACGACCCGCCTCCCCCCGGTACACCGCTACCACCCCCACCACCACCACCAACCCCACTACCACCACCAACGATAATACCGCTGGCGGGTCTCGGTAGGATCGATGGCCGGTGGGCAGCAGCGACCGACCTAGCGTCGACGGCGGCACGGGCCAGCAGACGGCAGCACGCCGAGCAGGCCGCCATGCGGACCCGCTTGTCCGGGTCGTCGAGGCAACGGAGTGCGTGGAGATGGAGGAGCCGCATCGCGCGTCCCAGCATGTCCTGTCGGTAGTCCTAGGTCAGACAAAATGGAGGCGGAGGGGGGGGCGATGTCGGGCGCGGCTGAGGGCATCCGGCGGGGTATTCGAGCAATCTGCGGCGGGAAACGGGTCACCGCCCCTCGGGAACGTCTCTGTTTACGAGTTAAGGGACGCGTGCTCTGTCTTTCGACAAGGATCTGTGGTCAATGCGCTTCAACAGATAAAGACAAAGTAGTCATGCGATGAGTTCACTCCGCTTCCGTCTCGAAAGGGATACGTGCTCCAATGGCGTGCAAATTACTAAGCATGAATAAATAGTATATACCTACTCCCCCACCCCCCCGCCGCTTCCCTCATTCGCTCAGACCTATGCATCTTATATTCTTCGTACTCTCCTCCATGCTTCCTCACCTCTGCTAATGCAACCCGTCTCGCTTGAGACCCCAGCCCTCCAGGGGGACTCGACGCTAAAAATCGCAACGCACCCTAGCGCACCGTCCAGCGCAAGCCACAAAGTCTCGTGGACCGCCGTCGTGCCCTTCCCTTCCTGCCGCTCCCGGCCCAAGCTTCCTAGAACATTCCGGCTTGTCCGCCCAGCCTCATCGCCCCTGACCCCCCTGCCTCCCACCAACACACCACCACCGCCTTACCACTACCACCACCACCACATACAGCCGCTCTACCGGCGCTGCCGCCCTACTCCTGGCGCTGCACTTGCCGTTGGCAAACGACGACCACGACGGTATGATCGACTGGAACTCAAAAACTCTTGGATGCTGTTAGCTTCCCTCTCCCCCTCCCCCTCCACCCTCACCACCCCACCCACCACCACCACCCACCACGCCCAGGTCTCCTCGCCAAGTGGTACGGAGGCGTCGTCGCGGACTCCGCTTCCACTTTCCCGACTAACCACCGCCACCACCACCACCATCCACTACACACCTCGACCCGCTCTCCATATTCTGCGCTCGCAACTCGCGCCTTCTCGGGGACGGTAAGCCGTGGGCCCATATGCGGATGAGGAGGACGGTTATCTTCCTGGAGCCAAAACAAAAAACGCTCTGCAAAATGGGTGACATCCCCTTTGGTCGTCGGGGGTGAAAAAGGGGGAGAAGACAAGAGTGACTTCAGGAAGTGATCAGGGTCGGCGCTGGAGGGGCGCGCTGCGCGCGGGGCCGATGGCGGGTTTCTCATTTTCATGCATGCGCCTAGTCGTTGAGCATAAGCTCGCAGGGGGGGGGCCGGGAGGCACTCATTTGTTGAATTGCCCTTAGTCGGTTGACTTAACTATACGCCATCCTTTTGAGCCGGAGCGCCGCTTCCTACTCCGAATAGAGACACGCTTCCAACAGTTAGCCGGCGGGCCGGGGGGGGGGGGCGTACTCATTAATGGTTGCTGCCTTAGTCATTTGACCATTGACCCACGCAATCCCTTTCGGAGACGGAGCGGTGGGGGGGGGGCGTACTCACTTGCTGCTTGCCTTAGTTATTTGACCATTGACCACGCATCCCTGTCGGGCAAACGGGTACACAGGTACCTGTAGAACTAGAACACTATGATGTACCAGATATGATACATACGACTATTTTTTTTCATTGGTCATCACTTTTACATTTACGAACACTCTGATTTATTTAGGTTTACGTAACGATATATATCGGTCTTTAATTCTACCGGGGTAGAACACTATGTACCTGGCACGTACGTACCAGTACGATTTGATACCAAATGACGGCCTTCCTCTGTACGAAAAGAGAAACGATCGAAAAACAGACCAGAAAATCACAAAATATGTACGATGTACGTATACAAAAAGTATTCGATTCACCACTTTTTTAGCGACTCGTTATTAGATCAACGGGTGCTGCATGCATCTCTGGGTTTATGAACACAACACTGCCAGTATTCCACAAGTCGAATATATCATCTACAGACAGATCATCTACAGATAGATCAGGATCTGGATCATCTACAGTAGTTCACAATCTGCCGTTGTGGGATGCTGTGCAGGATCTGTACAGTACAGGTCCCCAACCAAGGAAACACGTGCTAGATGCCACGCAGACTATACGGCTCCCACCCCGAAACCGAGCTAGTTCATACAGATCAGGGATGTGTCTACTCTGAAATATCTAGATCATCATGTAGGAGCTGACGATGATCTGTCCGCTGTGTGCAGCATTTTCTTTTAGCGACTCGATATTTCGACAAGCTGTTTCTCCAATTCCACACCTTTGATTCGATTTCCAGGGTACATGTACATGAAAAGCGGCCCAACTACCGACGGCCGCCCGTCAAAAATCTCAAAAACACAAGCAAAAAAACAACACCCAAAAAAAAACGAAACCCAAAACCCACCCTCCAAGTCTCAAGCTGGCGCCCTCCTTCCGCCGACCACATGAGCCCGCCCCCGCCCCCGCCGCCTCCACCAGAATTTTTCCGAGTAACGCGGGGCGACTCGCACAGCAACGACAGGCCTTCCAGGCCTCCTACAACTCCGTGCACGGGGGGGCTGCTCAACCCCCCGGCGCTCATTCCGCTAACCCCCGCCCCTCGCCCGACCCCAACCCCCGCGCTGGTGACGCCCCCACCGGAGGCGAAACTCCACGGGCGAGCCACAAAGTTCTGAAGAACGTTCCCCACCATACTAAGGAGGCGGGCCTAATTTTGTATAGGCAGGCGGTGGCAGGGGGGAGGGGGAGGGGAGGGGGGGTACTCATTTGTTGCTTGCCTTAGTCATACGACCATTAACCACGCATCCCTTTCGAAACGGAGCGGGGGGGGGTTACTCATGTTATGCATGGCCGAAGTCGTATGAACATGGGCACGGGCGGGGGGGACAACGGAGGGCAAGGGCGGAGAGAGGGCGCCCCCGACAAAAAGAAGGACGTACACGTAATCTAGACAAGTACATACTGGCACAAGGGGCGGGGCGGAGTGGCGCGACGTGTGTACGTGACAATACGGGAGACACCGAGGAGAGGGGCGCCTGGAAAAAAAAGCGGTACGTACAGTGGAAATGCGCAGTTAGCGGTAACGGTGGGGGTTTCGTCTCCTTTTCTCTTCGCCTAGCCTCCGCCTCCCGCCGCCCCGACCGACCAAACCCCCGCGCCAACACTCGGCGCACATGCCACCCTGAGAGGAAAACCAGAGGCGCAAAGACCGCATGCCTTTTACGAGGCCGCTCCTTCGAGGCCGCTCTTGCTCCACGCACCTGTACTTCCGGCTGGAGCACGGGAGCCCGCTCAGCGATTACCGTGAGCGTCTGCACCAGCGCGTGGCTAAGGCCTCCGTTGAAAACCCTGTCCACCAGCTCGCCTGCGTCTTCGTCCAGCGGCGCGACCTTCTTCGGAACCGCGCCCGACACGTCGCGGCCCCCGCCCCCTGTCGGCAAAAACGCCGATTCCACAACACCACCACCACCACCACCGCCGCCAGAGATGGGTAGTTGACCCGCGGCGGTATGCATATCAACCCCCCCCGCACTCCCCGCTGCAACCGCCGCCGCTGCGCTCGACGCCGCCGATCCATCCCAGACTGCAGTGGGTCCAGCCGCCCCCGTACCCGCGCCGGCACCGGCACCCGCGCCAGCATAAGCAGCGGCTCGAGCCGCCGCGGCTGCGGCTTGGTCCGCTGATATATTCCTCGCCGACAGGGGCGGCGTCTCCTCAGTTGGCGCGGGCGGAAGCATTTCCTCTTCTGTAGGAGCGGGCGGGGTCTGGTCTGCGGACACCGTCGTCGGCGACGGCAAGGGTAACGGTAGCGGAGGCATCGAAGGCGGCATCGCCGCGCCAGCAGTCGTACCACCAGCAGCAGCAGCAGAAGCAGCAGCCCCGGCGCCGGCGCCGGCGCCGGCTGAACCCGACGCCGCCTCGCTTGCGGTCGTCGACATTGTCGGAGACGGCGCCGCTACCGCCGCCGCTGCCGCTGTTGTCGCCGCCGTCGCCGCCGCCACCGCAGCCGTTGCCGCTGCCGACATCGAAATCGTCATCGAGGAAGACCCTAACGACACCGACCCGCCCCCCTCCGCAACGCCATCCGCCCCTCCCGCAACTCCCTTAACCTCGTCCAACCCGATCACGACACCGACAACCACCGCGCCGCCGGGCATGCCCGACTCCGACAATCCGGCCATCGATGTCGCCGGGCTGAGCTTGTCCGCGGCCGCGGGGGGGGAGGAAGGCGCTGAGGGCGGCGGGGCGGGGGATATACGGCCCGCTGCCGGACACGAAGTGTCGCTCGCACTCGGCGCTGAGCCCACAATCACGATCATCTGCAGCGGTGGAGATAGTGGCATCGACAGTCACAGCGGAGGCGGAACGGAGGGGGGGCGGGGCGGGGGATTTGAGGTGGGGCGGGTACTCGATATTCATGCATGGCCGTAGGCGTATGACTATAGGGGGGGGGCGGGACGAGAGTCGGGGGCGGGCGGGGGGGAGGAATACTCATTAGTTGCTTGCCTTCGTCATTCCCACTATTTGACCAAGGCATCCCTTTCGAGATGGAGCACCGTTCGTACTCCTATCAGAGGCACCTCCCAACATTTCAGGGCTCAATACGTACGTAACATATTTTCCAAATATTACGTAGAAAAAGATTAGCTTATCTTATCCCCTTGCTGCAACGGGGAGGGAGCGGGGGCGGGAGCGGGCGGGATACAAATCGGGCGATGTACGAGTATAACCCTTTTCGCATGGCAACAAACTTCCGACGGAAACACATATTTGGCAACTGCTAAAGTAAACCCTGTGCGCATGGCATTTTTTTTTTCCCAACTGTAACATCAAGTTTGTCCTTAGAGAACCGTCGCGCAGTTCCTAAAGGGGTGAGCGGCAGCAACAACAACAAAAACAAACAAACAAACAAACAAAACAAACAAAACGAGGAAAACGGTGCGGTGAAACGTCGAGGTCTCTTCCTAAAGCGCGGGACTTGTATCACCAAACCTTCACACCCTCGCACGCAAGATGAGACAAACACGACACCGGACCCCTACCCCCCCCCCCCCCCCCCCCGCTCCCGCCCCGGAGCTTGCCCCCGCCCCGCGGCCGCGCTCCGCGCAGTCACGAGACCTACGTACCGGTATGCTATTATACCCGTTCTATGTTGGGACTATGAGTACACGGACGGTCGCCACCTCCGATATCCCCGTAAACGCCACCACTGCTACGCCACCCCCCACTACCACACCGCCACCACCACCACCACCGCCACCACCACCACCCCTACCCTCCCAACCACCACCACCACCACCAACACCAACACCACCCCCCCCCCCCCCCCTCATCCACCCCCCCCCCCCCCACCCCTACCCCCCCAACCACCACCACCACCACCAACACCAACACCAACCCCCCCCCCCCTCACCCCCCCCGGGGGGGGGGGGGGGGGGAATACCATACTAACACCCCCCCCCCCCTCCCACCTCGGGATCCCCCCCTCCCAACACCAACACCGCCACCGCCACCGCCAACACCACCAACCACCACCACCCCCCCTCCCGCACCCACCTCTAAGCAAGCCAGGGATTGCGGGCAGAACTCCCTCCTGTCCTCCGCCAGCCCTTCTTTCACCACCTCGCGAACTTTCTGCCACAGGCTCGGGACGCTCCTCCACAGCCCGGGCCCCGCCGCAAGCCCCAGCCTCGCGAGCGACAGGTACGCCAGCCCTCGGTCGCTCCGCTGGCCCTGTCGGGGAGGGGACAGGGGACAGGGGACAGGGGACGGATGGGCGGGAATACCGATCGACGGGAAAAAGTAATACCGACGAGTTGTCAAGCGGGATGGGACAGGGGAAAGGGGACGGATGGGCAGGAATACCGACCGACGGGCAGAAGTAATACCGACGAGTTGTCAAGGTTAAAAAGTTGCACAAAAACAGCGGACAGATCACGATCTACTACTACTGTGTGTGTTCTTCACAGTAAACCGTTTTTTAATATGGTTGTATCGTAGCAGCAGCTGTTCGGGTGTGTGATAGCACCAGCTGTGGCGGATGCTGCAGGCGCCGTGGTGTATGGTTGTACTGAGTGGTTTTTGTACTGGCAACGAACGGGGTATCATAACCGCAAGGCGTATATATATACGCAGAGTAATTTTTAGTCCTATTTCGTCATTTTTACTATGGTAAATAGAACCTACAGTACAAAACAAAAACCTACCAGTATATACTTCCCTACTTTTACTTAAAAAAATTCGGTCCGCCTATTTACTACATACAGGTTCTCCATAGTAAATTCACAACACAACAAAAAAACAAACCTGGCGAAGCGTGTGGATGAGGAACCACACGGCGGGCTCCACAAACTCCCCCGTGCCCCCCGGGAAAAAAGCCGCCAGCTCGGGCAGCAACGCCATCACCGTGCGCCTCACGGCCGCCTCCTTGTGGTCCTTCTTCGCCAGAACCCTCCCGCAGAGCGCCCTGTACTCGGTCTCCTGGCCCTCCTCCGCCGCCACCGCCTCTGCCGCCGCCGCCACCGCCGCCGCTTCCGCGGCAGCCGCCGCCGCCGCCGCCGCTCCAGGCGCCGGCACACCCACCGAGGACGCACCCACGCTCGTCCCCCCGCCCCCGACAAACGACGACCCGAGAAAAGGGTTTCCTAGAGAATGGTGGTGCGGGGACGGGGGGGGTGGGAACGCGCCGCGAGACGAACCGGCGCCGCCGCCGTAGGCGGCGCCGGGCGCCAGCCCGGCCGAGTAAACGTGGCCAACTCCGGCCCCGCTCGCGGTCCCGGCCTCGCTGGTTTGACCTCCCGCGGGGAAGAAAAATCCGCGCGTTTTGCTTGAGGCCGCGCTTCCTCCCGTGCTCGTAGCACCGGACAGGGTGGGGGCGGCCGAGGTCTTGGACGCGTCGACACCTCCGCGGGAAGGCGGCGGGGGCATTTGAGGCGCACCGCGACTGCTACCGCCGCCGCCGCCGCCGCCGCCGCCACCGCCGGCAACGGGTGTCGCCGCGCTTGACACGCCGGTGGCCCCTGCCGCCCCGCTACCGGTACCGGTACCGCCGGGGTACTCGGCGCTCCTAAAGCGGCGCCTGCGGCGATGGCGGTGGGCCATCCAAGGGCCGGGATGTCGGAGGAGCTGACGAACCGCCAGGAGGCTGCCGTGAATACGCTCGACTGTACCGTGCTCGAAACCTGTTCGACGAGGGGGGTAACAGAGTCCGATGATCATCGTACGCGTGGTGATGTTTTCGGTTTTGAGGGGGGCGGTTGGCCGATCGTAGAGTCAAAAGAGTCAGAGATCATCGCAGGCGGTTAGGCTTCCCAGTGTAGGCGGGGGGGGGGGGGAGAGACGCCTCAAATACTGGGCGGGGTAAAAAAAAAACACCAACAGCAACAAAAACAACAACAATCAACGTATCACCGCCAACGCCACCAACAAAAACAACACATCAAGACCACCACCACCACCACCACCACCGCCACCACCAACACCAACACCACTACCGACAACACCACTACCACTAATATACCCACGCTTTCACTCCTCTCTCTCCTCCCCCTCCACAGCAACTACTCCATCCCACCCCCACAATTCGATGACTCACCTTCTTCGACGTTGTCAAGGACGATACGGGAGAACCTCGGCGTGCTCTGCCGCTCGTGCACAAGCTGCAGCATCGCTCCTAACGCGGCGGCCGCACGCACACGTACCGCCGACTAGCATACGCCGATTATTCGTTCACGCCAAGGCAAGAACAAAAACGGGGATATGGAAGGCGGCATGCAAGGGGGGGGGTGTTACATTAAGGGTACGGAAAAGGGAAAAAGGAAGAAAGGACGGGGGGGGGGGGGGGGGGGGAATACCATACTTCATTCATCCGTTAACGGCAAGGTGACAACAAAACAATATGGAGGGAGGCATGCAGGGATGCAGGGGGGTGGGGGTGGGGGTGGGGGGGGTCAGCGAACACGAAAAACAAGTCTATACCCTAATACGTAATGTCAAGTTTTTTCTGCAGACCATTTACTCAGCTCTCCCCCCCCCCCCCCCCCAACACCCCCCCCCCCCTCCCAAATCCCCCTCCCTCTTGCATGCCTCCTTACCGTGAGATCGTTCACGACGAGCCAAACGCTTTCGAAAAAGGCTTGCCGGCGGTCGTATAATACGGCCGGAGCGTGCTGCGCCAGCTCCCGCAGCACCAGGGCCCCCGCGTACCGCTGATTCTCGGCCTTCGAGCCGGTCATCTTGATCAGCTCCATCGCCGGTTTGGCAAACTCTCGCTCCAAAACCTGGAAGGGAATGGGGGGGGGGGGTCGGGGGACGGATACCCAAAAGGAGAAAAGATAAAGGCTAAGAATATCAATATACGAAGAACAAGAACAAGAACAGGAAGAAAATGAAAAATGTGAAGAAAACAAAGAAAAAAACAAGACGGGGAATAAAAGGACACGAGGAAAGAAACAACTACTCAAGAAACAAGAATACTAAGGATAGGCATATCAATATACCTGGTACGAAGTACAAGAAAAACAATAGGAAAATTGTGAAAAAGACAAAGAAAAACGAAGATGAAGATGACAAAACAAAAGACATGAGAGGAAAAAGCCCACTCCGAAACAACAATTGGCTTGAGGGTAATCTTATCACCAAACGTACCAGGTACAAAGTACTAGAAGAATAACAGGAAAAGTGTGAACAAGACAAAGCAAAAACAAGGATAACAAAACCGGACATGGAAGAAAAAAAACTCAAGAAACAAGAAGACGAAGGATTAGAATATCAATACGAGTACCTGGTACGAAGTACGATAAGAACGATAAGAACCCCCGCCCCCCCTCCCTCCTTTTTAGTGCTCCCATTGCTGTCTCAGGAAGTGGCCACACCAGAAATTAAATTAACTCATTGGAGCTGTCATCCATATGCAAGTCCGCCTCACAAGCGGTTCTTAGCAGGATGCAGCTCACCCTTCACGCGACTCGCCCAACACCTCACGGCGCTTCGCGCGTGGTGCTAGCAATGTCTGCCTGGTCGGCGAAAACCCGACATGCTCCGTCCCAGCATTGTAGGAATGCGAGGGTTTATGGTCATACGACTACGGCCATGCACGAAAATGAAGTACACCCCCCCTCCCTCCCCCCTCCCCCCCTCCCCCTCCGAGACACACACCACCGCATCTCCCCGCCGCCACCAGCCCGCCGACAGCCGGCCACCGCGCCAGTGCGGCGCTTAGCAGCCCGTCCTGCCCCTTTATATGCCCCCCCGACGCCGCGTTCGCCCCCCGCTTTTCTCGATAATCTTGCGGAGCTCGACCGCGAAACGTCGACGCCTTTCCGCCCCGCCGGCGTTTTGCTTCCTGTGGCGGACGTGTCCGTCGCCAACCTGTGGTGCGGGGGGTAAATTGTTGGATTTCGAACGAGAAAATCGAGCTCGACAATTTAGTTGGACAAGGCATGCTTACTTCTTTAGGCCCATGGGATTTTTTCGCCCCCCCTTGTCGGGATAAGCGTGGAAAAATGTCAAACTTAAAAGCCTCTCTTTTAAACCGGTGCACCCGACTTTGCCTACCTGAACGAGAGCGTCAAGGGTCCTCATGCCCCCTGGGCACCCCGCTCCGTGCTCTCGCCCTCGCCAGATCATAGCATACAACACTACACCACACCATACCATACCATACCATACCATACCATACCATACCCCACCAGACCAGACCAGACCAGACCAGTACCTGACCAGCCATACCTACCATACTCTAACCATTACCATACCACACCATACGCCACCATCTTTACACCATACCACATCACACCATACCAGCGATCCGAACCCGAAAACAAATTACAAGCACCGCTTCCCTACCTGAACGAGAGCCTCAAGCGTTCTCATGCCCCCCAGCACCCGCTCAGTGCTCTCGATCGCACCAGATGACGAAGATGAGCTCGAAGACGCGCTGCCTCGTATAAGGGCGAGAGCGGTCGCGTCCAGGTCTCTGTAAGCGGGTGCGGTGCGCCCAAAATAGCAGAAAACGAGAGATTGGGATAGGGTGTAGGCGGGAGTGGGGCGGGGTAAGGGTATTGGTGCGGGGAGGGGCTGACGTCAGGAGGTTGTGGAAAGAGCGAGTGGGTTAGCGGGCGGGCGGCGGCGGCGTGGTGGGTGGGGGGTGGGCGGCGGGCGGGGCGGGGGGTACTCATGTCGTGCATGGCTCGAGTCGTTTGTACCATAGACCTTCCCCTCCCTACAACGTCGCGGACGAGGCCATGTCGGAGTTTTTCAACACAGGTAGGCATTGCTTTTGCCAATCGTGAAGAGAAACGCTGAGTGTGCTCCGCGAGTCGCATGAAGGGCTGAAAGCTCCATTCCTACAAAGAACCCGCTTGCGAGCGAATTTTTTTTTTTTTTGCGCCATGGACACAGCGGTCGAACCAATTGAGTGTTCGCTTGAATCGTTAGAGGCAGGGGGTTGTATAACGCTCGTGCATGGCCGTCAAGTCGTATTGACCATAGACCCTCGCCATCCCTACAAAACGCCGAGGACGGAAGCATGTTGGGTCTATTCACAAACCAATGTCGATTAGACAATCGCTTTGACGGATCGGGGGAGGGGCGGGGGTAGGGTTGCGCGGGGAGTGGTGTGTCGAGCAGGTGGATAGAGGGGAGGGGGGAGGGCTGAGGGGGGAGGAGAAGAGGCGGGGGAGGGGGGGTTACGAGCGGTGCAATAATATTGTTCCGATTAGCAGCAGTAGACTACAAGCGACGTATACCTGCTTGCCTGCCGTGCCACATCACCCCGCACAACAAAAATATACAAATCGGCCAACAAAACGCGTCGCAGTCGTGAGCGTTACCCATGAAAATGACGTCATACGAATAAAAGCAATGTTTTTACCTCAACAAAGCGGTGAAGGCACTCCCGGGCCTCTCCCCCCCTTCCTCCTCCACCGCCAGCCTTAAAGACCGCACCGCCCACGCCGCCCCCTGGCCATCCCAGCTGGAAAGGCTGTCGAACCCCCCCGAGGCAGACAAAGCGGGGGAGGGAGGGAGGGAGGGGAGGAACACGGCGGTCATCAGAATCCGCGCGTTTCGCGAGGGCTGTCGAAATGACCTCGGCCCAGCTTTGGCAAAATTGTTGAAACACGAATCATAATTCACTCAAAGCCCCAATCCTTAACACAACAACCCTAACCCTCACTGCCTGATATTTTTCTCGGAAAATACTACGTACGAGCTTGTATGTACTGAGTAGTTAGTGTGGACTTATCAACCGTTTTTTACCGAAGCTGGGCCGGGACAACTCGTAACCACTGCTTGCGTTTCGCTTAATACATCGCGCGACCGGCACAGCATCGTCTCCCAATAAAATTTGTCCCATGCCCTGGTATACCAGCCTGTTTGGTGACAACAAACAGGACTTCAGGGAAAGGAGCTAACGTTAGAGCATCATCATCACCGTTATGTTCCGAAATATAAGCACCGTATGTATCAACTATAAATATACAAATGGTCCTTATATTTCGAAACAGTGGTAAATATTCGCGCCGCTTCTTCAACTTCCCGCAACTTCCCGCCCTCACCTGGGCCAGAAGGGCAACAGCATCGAATGCAAGGTGTTCGCCATCGTCACGACCTCAGCCCCCCCCTCCCCCCTCCCCCTCCCGCCGCTCTATCCGCCGAGTGGAAACCCGCGTCCTCTCAGTTTGCGCTCGGCTGAAAAGGGTACGGATGGCAGACTTCGCCCACCCGCGCCCCCTCTGCCGCCGCCGCCGACACCGACGCCCCCGACTCTGCTCCTGCCCCCGGCTCTAAGCCGCGTGTCCCCGAGGGCGTACGCTGGAAGCCGTCTTTCTCCGAACGGCGCAAAACGTCGAGCACAAGACGAGGGTAACGCCTGATGAAACCGTCGATCGCGAAAAAAAAGGGAGGGCAAAGGGGGGGGGGGGGATGAGAATCGCACGGTACAGTCCGGTGCGGTGCGGTAAAAACCGGTAAAAAAAGTCGCGCCTCCATATGAGGAGCAAAACCACATTTTAAAAGGTGTTTCTGTTTTTTGGGAGTCGAGAGGTGCGGTTCGGTTCGGCGCGGATTTTTTTTTTATTTTAGAAAATTGCGGTGCGGTGCGGTGCGGTGCGGAGTTTGGTTTGTTTTGAAACCATACGGCACGATGCGGCGTGTGTGGACCGATTTTTCGCTACGGAACAGTGCCGTGGGGGGTGGTAGAGACGTGTACATTAAGCAAGTCTGAATCCCCCCAAGTACATTACTGTAGTTCGACTCCAAAGTGTTTCGTACGCGTACTGCTGTACTGCAGCTTGCAAAATTGCTTCATATTTTCCTCATGCCTCGTAACTGCACCCAGCTTCAGGGCGACACCCCGAGAGTTCACGAGAACGATTACGAGACAGAAAAACGACACATCAAGCGCCACACACTCCCACCACACTGAGGCGCTACGAACAAAAATATGAGCCAATCACAGACCCAGAAATTGTCTTCGTACGGCACTTATCTACCAACAAAAACATACATATGCGTTATTCGTATGACACGTATATATAGCTAACTATAACTATAAACTGGTTTGGGTTACTTGCCCGTTGGCTACGTGTACGGGACGAGCACTTGTTTTTTCTTTAGCTTTCCACAAGACATTTTTTTTTAAATGTTGTTGTTAGTTCTTGCCCAGTTTGGCTACATACACGTAACGGTATATAATAGCTAGTATGTCGTACGAGAGGAGCGAGCGCCTGTGCTGTGTGTTCTCTCTTTTCAGCTTGCAAGACACCGCCGGGGACTTCGAGCCAACCACAATCATCCCGAAGGGGAACCTTGTCCTATTTGTGAATTTTTTGTTGTTGTCTGTTTTTCGCTCATACATCTTCGTATATACGTACGCGCACCGCTTTGCCCAACCGCTATACGCAGGCATCTACAGAAAAATTGGGAGGTCGTCCTGACACAGTCAGTAGCAGTCCTCGACGTTCGGGGCACGATCAGTGCAGAGTGTCGCGCGTGGCGTGCGCTTAGATACATTTTTTTTCGGCGGATAGTTCTAACGAATTCGTGTTTCACTTGGTTTCAGTGTACCCCCCGGTCTAGGTCTTGGAAATACATACTGTAGGAGTGTGGAACGCACCTGGCTAAAACGTTTTCTGGATTACGGGCCCTCCTTAACCCCTAAAGGGCTGGTCCCACGAATTTGGGGACAAACTACTTGGAATTAGTGTGGGACATTTTTTTGCAGTTGTGAATGGGTTATAACCCCTTAAGAACTGGTCACCCATTTTGGGTGAAAAACTACTCGGGATTAGTGGGGGGTAAATTTTTCAGTTCTGAATGGGTTAACCCTAAAATCGTCGGGATTCCATCCTCGTTTGGCAGCATGTTTACTACTGTGTAATTAGGCCATGGTATACATTGGGTATGTACGAAGCACTTTTGTTTCCCTCCGAAATCAGATGTTTTTACTTACTATTAGTATACAGCTCCTCAAGTTAGGATACCTAGTCCCTTAAAAGGGGTTACCTAGTCCCTTAAAAGGGGCTACCTAGTCCCATAAAAGGGGCTACCTAGTCCCTTAAAAAGGGGCCACCTAGTCCCTTTAAAGGGGTTACCTAGTCCCTTAAAATGGGCTACCTAGTCCCATAAAAGGGGCTACCTAGTCCCATAAAAGGGGGTATCTAGTCCCTTAGAAGGGGCTACCTAGTCCCTTAGAAGGAGCTACATGGTCCCTTAAAAAGGGGCTACCTGGTCCCTTAAAAAGGGGCTACCCGGTCCCTTAAAAGAGGCTATCTAGTCCTTTAAAATGGGCTACCTGGTCCCTTAAAAAGGGGCTACCTGGTCCCTTAGAAGGAGCTACCTGGTCCCTTAAAAGGGGCTACCCGGTCCCTTAGGAGGAGCTACATGGTCCCTTAAAAGGGGCTACCTCGTCCCTTAAAAAGGAGCTACCTGGTCTCTTAGAAAAAAAAACACGGTGCACCTCTACCGCCCGTAGCATGCGTCAAAGGTCAAGAGATCGTGAGGTGGGGGGATCAGCAATCCGCTCGACGTGTGAAAATCTTCCCCGAGATGGAAACAGAGCCGTTCGGTGGTGCCTGGGTGAAATATCGTACCGCACACTCGTTGTGCAGCCCAGCCCGGCTCTATAGTTTTTTTGTTTGTTTGTTTGTTTGTTTTGTTTTTTCTCCCTTCTTTTCTCGGAAGCTACGTACGTATATTATGTATATATATGTAAGTATATCGCCATGTGTTGTTTGCTTCGCATGAAACCGTTCTTTCTACATACTGCTTGTACCCGTCGACATCCAGCACACTTCCAGCAGTGCGCGACAGATGTTAACCCCTTAAGAACTGGTCCCACGTGTTTGGGGACAAAATACTTAGAATTAGTGGGGGATACTTCTTTCAGTTCTTAATAGGTTCAAGAATCTCTTATTTTTGGCCAGACTGGGATTCTTATGTAAGACTGGATGTGCTCCACACTATTTCCAGCACAAAGAGGTCGCGTTTTTATTTCCCCCCCAAAATTTCAAGTCTCAAATTATGAATTATCAGATTGTTAACATCTGTCGCGTACTGGCTGTAGTGTCCGTGCTGATTCTTCATCCTAGGGCGGGCGATACCAGGTGTATATATATGCAAGCTCTGTGGTCACAAAAACTACGGCACAGAGATACTACGTTGTAATGCAGTGAGCAGAGTAGACGATGCAATGCCATGCCATGCCATGCCATCGACCCGTCGACATTTGGCACACCCAGTGTCCGTGCTGATTCTTCATCCTAGAGCGATACCAGGTATATACACAAGCCCTGTGGTCACAAAAAACCACGGCACAGCGATACTAGATTGTAATGCAGCGAGCAGAGTAGACACTGCAAAGCCATGCCATGCTACATATGCCATCGTACTGGGTACGACAAGCACAACATACACACGCCATCGATCCAAATCCCGTGGGAGTCCTTTTGGCAATGACTTAGGATATATATATATTCCAGGGGTCGGGCTGATTATTACGATTCTGGCGCTGGGAATCAAGGTACGGGCGTAAAACCCAAGCCAACCCCTAACCCTAACCCTGACACCAATTCGGGCCCAAAACGGGCCAGAAACGGGTCAAAAACGCGGCTGCGCCGCTTTCGTTTCTTTTTTGAATTATACCGAACTGCGGACCACGGAATTCCTCCCGATACTAATAGTGAGTAAAAAAAATCCTGGAGAACGATTATCTACCGCTGGAAGATCTTATCTTAAAAAAAGTTGTCAGGATTACTGTCCCGCGGCGCCATTCGATGTGGTGACGCGGTAGTCTTCACACGAACAAATAATACCACTCTGATGTCCCGAAATATAAGCGTATTTCATACATTCATATCAAGTAAAAACGTTGCTTATATTTTGGGACAGATTGGTAGAAAATAAGGGGAAACATATCATAGTAGCCGGTCGACCCGGTAGTCTAACAAGTTAGCTTCAAATGCTACAATATTATGAATAGCTTTGGTACCCTAGTTCGTATCCCACCGTGGTGAGATCCTGACTTTATTTGCCAAAAAAAAAAGGAACCAATTGCTGAAAGTTTCTCCGTAGCGTGGGCTGTGATGTACCACTCTGAGAAAAAATGCAAGGACCATCGTGCGGGCCGGTATCGACCCGGGGCATGCATGTCCGTCTTTGTTCCCGGGGGATATTGGAGTTTTAGGTGTACGGAAGGATTTCTGATCCGTGGATGGGGACATATAATCCCTTGTGCGGCGGGAGCTCGAACATGAGCCCCAGCCAAATCAACAATCAGCCAGCGGATCGGATGCCATCATGCGTTTTGTGTATTTGGCGTAGGGACTGACTGACTCTCAGGGCGTGTCTTAGGGCGTGTCTTAACTTCACTTCGCGGGCATTGGAACGGAACGAACGTAAAATTATTTGCCTGAAAACGTGGTGCTGATTGGATATTGAGAAAAAAAAACACCGAACAGATTCCAAGCGTTCCAAGCTGTCCGTAAATTTGTAAAGAGGAAGCGTATGTGTCAAAACAGTAATCCTTGTTCAGCAAAACCGAACGGCCCACTTGGAACGAGATTTACGACAGTTGATTGGTGCTGGAAGTGTTGCAACTGGTTGCGACATTTGCTGGGAGGCGCACCAGGGCATGAGGCAAAATGAGATGGCATGGGAGCACGCGATGGAGCACGTGCAGACGCCACAGGTCTCGCCTGCGGTAGCAGCCACGCGATACGGCCATGGCCTGTACACTCACGAGGGAAAAATTTGGGTGGCGAACGAGACTGTGGCGATAGATATCTAGCAAAATCGCTGGACCGATGTTCACAGAAGCACCAGGATACCTAGTCGAGCCGCGACGGCGATATCATAACTTCTAGATTTGTCACGAGGGTGCCACTTGCACGGCTAGCACTGCTTGATCTGAGGCATGCCAGGCGCTCTATTTGCGTGTGAAGCTATCCTCTGTACCAGGAGCACTCGCTGCCTACGTGACGGTACCCCTGTCCTAGAGTCCAGCTGCACAGTCCCGAGGCAAATTTCATGGGTTACTTTCTGTTGCGGCCTGTTCCAGGATCGGGTGCCTAAAAATTCGATCGGACACAAACCGCAAAAACAGCATGGAATGGAACGAACGAACGCGAATAATCTCGTTCCGTTCCAGCCATTCCAAGCTATCGAATGGGGTTAAGAAACGCCCTTAACTTCACTTCGCGGGCATCGGAACGGAACGAACGTAAAATTATTTGCCTGAAAAAGTGGTGCTGATTGGATAATGAGAAAAAAAAACACCGAACAGATTCCAAGCGTTCCAAGCTGTCCGTAAATTTGTAAAGAGGAAGCGTATGTGTCAAAACAGTAATCCTTGTTCAGCAAAACCGAACGGCCCACTTGGAACGAGATTTACGGCAGTTGATTGGTGCTGGAAGTGTTGCAACTGGTTGCGACATTTGCTGGGAGGCGCACCAGGGCATGAGGCAAAATGAGATGACATGGGAGCACGCGATGGAGCACGTGCAGACGCCACAGGTCTCGCCTGCGGTAGCAGCCACGCGATACGGCCATGGCCTGTACAGGAGGCTCACGAGGGAAAAATTTGGGTGGCGAACGAGACTGTGGCGATAGATATCTAGCAAAATCGCTGGACCGATGTTCACAGAAGCACCAGGATACCTGTCGAGCGGCGACGGCGATATCATAACTTCTAGATTTGTCACGAGGGTGCCACTTGCACGGCTAGCACTGCTTGGTCTGAGGCATGCCAGGCGCTCTATTTGCGTGTGAAGCTATCCTCTGTACCAGGAGCACTCGCTGCCTACGTGACGGTACCCCTGTCCTAGAGTCCAGCTGCACAGTCCCGAGGCAAATTTCATGGGTTACTTTCTGTTGCGGCCTGTTCCAGGATCGGGTGCCTAAAAAATCGATCGGACACAAACCGCAAAAACAGCATGGAATGGAACGAACGAACGCGAATAATCTCGTTCCGTTCCAGCCATTCCAAGCTATCGAATGGAGTTAAGACACGCCCTCAGCAGCGCCGCGTGAAGGCTTGTACCGCTGTGTGTGCTGAAGCTGCGTTTCCTGGGTTATTGCTCTGGATAAAGCACTATACTGTAGGCAGTGGCGCGGTTGAATTATTTAAATGGTTGAAGTCAGCGTGAACCTGACAGGACAATGTTTCAGAAAACAGCTGGCAACAAAAAAAAACCCAGAAAGTTCTGATGACCTCTACCAAGCGGAGGACCCTAATGGAGGACTCTACTGAAGGGCTGGCCAGGGTACCGCTCTGCCCCCCCGGGTGTCCTTCCTTCTTGTACCACACGTCAGTGACGGTTCGATGTGACGCGATACAATGCGCTGCGATACAATGCGCTGCGGGGTACCTATCCTTTAAAGCGGAGCTGAACATATACGAACATGTTATCACACGTTTGTATTCGTTCGCCAAGTTGAAGTCGAGAAAGCAAAAGCACTGACCGTCGTCAAGGACGTTGCTGAGTTCCGTCTTGCGACGCGTGCTACGATAGAGGTAGCAAGGTATACCTTATTTTGGCTGAAACGCTTTCTGAATCGCGGGGCTCCTTGGCCCATTCAGAACTGAAAATAATGTCCCACAATAATTCCAAGTAGTTTGTCCCCAAATTCGTGGGACCAGTTCTTAACCCTTTTAGAACTGCAGTCCCGTTTTCCACACTAATTCCAAGTAGTTTGTCCCCAAATTCGTGGGACCAGTTCTTAACCCTTTTAGAACTGCAGTCCCGTTTTGGGGACAAACTACTCTAATTCTAAGTAATTTGTCCCCAAAACGGGACTGCAGTCTTAGAAGGTTTTTCTGAATGGCGGGGCTCCTTGACCCATTCAGAGCTGAAAATAATGTCCCACACTAGTTCCAAGTAGTTTGTCCCCAAATTCGTGGGACCAGTTCTTAACCCTTTTAGAACTGCAGTCCCGTTTTGGGGACAAACTACTCTAATTCTAAGTAATTTGTCCCCAAAACGGGACTGCAGTCTTAGAAGGTTTTTCTGAATGACGGGGCTCCTTGACCCATTCAGAACTGAAAATAATGTCCCACACTAGTTCCAAGTAGTTTGTCCCCAAATTCGTGGGACCAGTTCTTAAACCCTTTTAGAACTGCAGTCCCGTTTTGGGGGACAAACCACTCTAATTCTAAGTAATGTGTCCCCAAAACGGGACTGCAGTTCTAAAAGGGTCAAGGGGTTATCACCCAAGATCGTCGGAATCTCATTATGTTGTGGCACTATTTTTCATTTTACACTTAAGGCATGGGAGGGGGTTCATCGGGTACATAAATGTCGTACGTAGCACTTCTATTTTCCTCCAAAATCAGCTTTTTTACTCACTATTAGTATAAGCCCCTCCTTTACGTGAGGAGCGTCAGAAAAATCATGGCGCGCCTCTACCGTACGTAGCATGTATCTTGTGTTTTTTTTTTGTCGTAAGAGTAAACCCCTGCTTCATGCTGCTGCTGCTGCTGCTGCTGCTGTTGCGCTGCTGCTGATTACCGTACACACGATGTGCGATGCTGGATGCTGGATCCAGGTCGGGGTGTAATCCTGTAGTAATAGCAATTCGTCCGGCAGGATATTTCCAGGAATTTTCCAGGTCACTAATATTGTGGTCGGGTTTGGGGTTAGGGTTAGAGGGGTTCTACGCCCGTACATTGATCCAAGGTGTTACCGGACGATTTGTTAGTAGTCCTCGTGTAATCCCGCCGCACTGCACTGCAGCAATCGACCAGTGGGCTGTCTGTTTCATAAGATGAACTGAAATGAAATAAGAAGCGCGCTGGCTTCATGCTTCAATCGGCCAATGAGATGCCTGTTTCTCAATCCGAACTGTACTACAGCCAGAAGCACCGGCTCGGGGACCGGCTCGGGGTTGTCGGCAGCTCAGAGCGACGGCAACGGCAACGGCCCGGCGCGACGCGACGCGAGACCTACTGGTCCACTGGCTGTGGCACCCAGCCTCCCTACCCATGGGGCCAAAGGCGGAACTGAAGCGTTCTGGATCGCGCTACCCAATTACAGACAGAAAGACAGAATAGCAGCATTTATCAATAGATACCACGTACAACTTTCGCCGGAAACATAATACACGTTTCTACTATAATATGCGTATCAAACGGTTGTTATATTCTCGGCCATAGTCGTAAATAAATACGAGTATTGTATGCCAGTACTATTTACGGTATATCTGGTACCTGGCATATATTTTGTCCGGGTTTTAATCAGGACAAAGTTCCTATGTATGGGTTTAACCCCTCGAGAACTGGTCCCACGAATTTGGGGACAAACTACTTGGAATTAGTGTAGTAGAACATTTTTTTCAGTTCTGAACGGGTTAAGGGAGGGATTGGCGGTAGGGGTTAAGTAGGTTCAGTTTTGTTTTTGCCATGTATCCAAAACAGCCCTTTTATGTTATTCGTAAATGGCGAAAGGCGGCTCTGCAGGGGGCGGCGAGCGAAGCATCGGTCGAGACCAGTATCGCGTGATAGGAAAGAGGAAGATTGAGCGAAAACGTCAAAAATGAAAATTGAAAAATTGAAAATAGCCCAATCTGCGGTCTATGGCAGGTCGAAGGAAGTGTTAAAGGGAGATGTGGTTCCAGTGGCTGGTTGTCGGCACGATACAGGTGATCCAAGCAGTCAGTGGTTTTCGGATTGGACGACACAGGAAGGACAGAGCGACAGGGCAGAAGCAACGACAACCGGTAGATAGGGGCGCTCGACGTATCGCATATAGCCAAGCTACTCGTACTGGCGAGCGCTTATCCCAAGGCTGTTGACACTATAAAGATGGTCCCAGCGGTCAGTGGTTTCCGGATTGGACGACACGGGAAGGACAGGGCGGCGACAGGGCAGAAGCAACGACAATCGGTGGATAGGGGCGCTCTACGTATCGTACACAGCCAAGCTACTCGTACTGGCGAGCGCTTATTCCAAGGCATATACTTTACAAAGGCTGCAAGGGTACACCACTATTATCAACAATTGTATGTTCCTATAAACTGCATTGTCTATTATTGATATTTAATTATACTTAGTATACATAAAACGCAAAACAAAAGAGGCCTGCTTAACCCCTTTCACTACTGCAGTGTACATGAACATACATCTTAGTCTAATTCCAAGTAATTTGTCCCCAAAAATGAGAATGCCGTCTTAAATGAGTGAAAGCTTAACTGTTGGGATCCATGCATAGAGATAGCGAATAGTGTGGGTAAGCAAACGCCAAAGGGGGTTGCTTTGCTTGTTGCTTTGATTGGGTTTTTTGCTGCTTTCCTTAAGCAAGTCAGTTGCTTATTTGGTTTGTATGGCGTGTAGTATACCATACTCTAACCCATATGTAAAATTACAAGTGCATTTCAGTATGGCAATACTAAAACCCATACGATGTATTCGTACACTAAAACACATACACTTACTTTGTATAGATTTTAAAGTGGGCTTACTAAAACCTACATGAATTATTTGTATGGCGTTTAGTATACCATACGAAAAACCACCGTACAGCTAAAATAAGCAAATAGGCCCGGCTTTGTTGCTTCGATTACGCTTACAAAAAAGCATGCTTACTAAGCAACAAAAATCGTGTTTTTTTAGTTGCTTACCAATACTAGATGGATACCAAAAAGACGAAAAAAACACCCGACGATATTATAAGAAGTGTTGGGATGTCGTCTCGGATTTCTCGATATACAGAAATATCGAACTTTCGATAGATCGCATTCAACGTTTTTTGCCCTCCATCCGCTGGCATCCCAGTGTTTTATGTGCAGACTAAACGATATTATACGCGTCTGGGAGGAACAGAGTGCACAGCAGCAGCAACAGTACGATGGCGTCTCACAGCAGCAGCACGCGTGCGTGTATTGAACAGCTCCTTACATTGCAGTTGACACACACAGACACTATGCCCCCTAGCCGAGCATGCCGAGCTGCTTCGTGCGGTCAATGCTGACGTAACCGCCATATATTTAACCACATCATTAGTCCTAGACTCTAGGCCTATCAACAGCAGCAAAGCTGTGCCGTGCCATCCGCTCGTGTGCCGCGGCTATGCTCGCGCGGCTATTATATGCAAGGGTGCCAGGGACAAAACGAAACGAGCATGGTCTATGCTTCGCTCCTTTTCGGTTGTAACTCAAAACTGCAGCCAGTCACTAGAGAGTCCATGGTTGATTTCTCCGTTTCTTGCCAATGAAAACGCCATAATCATGAATCTTAATTCTGCAAATTGAGTATCTCTCTCCTATTTTCGACGCCTCCTCCCCCCCACACCTCCATGGTCATACGACTACGGCCATGCATGAAAATGAAGTACGCATGAAAATGAAGTACGCCCTCCCCCCCCCCCTCTCAAGCCGCATATATCACGCTGGCCGGTACTATGATCCCTGCTCGATATTTACATCACAGATAAAACGAGCATTGCACTATAGGCCAGATTGGTAGGCGCTACGTAACCCTTTCATTAATACCAGGTATATCTTAACCTGCTGTTAAGAGATGCTGTGCATGATCTGTACAGTATAGATCACACCCAAATATACACCTAAATCCGGAGATCACACCCAAAATGATCTGTATAGTACAGATCACACCCAAATAAACTCCAGTCCCACGTTAACCCTTTTAGGACTGCAGTCCCGTTTTAGGGACAAACCACTCTAATTCTAAGTAATTTGTCCCCAAAACGGGACTCCAGTCCTATAAGGGTTAAGATCTGAACGGGTTAAGAGATCTCCCGATCTGAGTTACCACCTCAGAAGAGCGAGGGCTCGAGCCAGGCAGGACTAAACAAGTACTTGGTACGTACCAGGTACCAATCCGGCCGGGAATACAATCGCCGTTCTTATACTAATACCAGAGTCCAAACGGACAATATTAAACACACCCTGGACAATTCCTATTTCAATAGTCTATTGTGTCTATAATTATTTTTGGGTGTAGTCTATTAATTGGAATTGCCCAACCAAATGATTTTGATTGAAATATATTCATTTGAATTGTCCGGGTAATTCGTTTTGGATGCTGCCTACCAATTGGAATTGTCCAGACAATTGATTTTGGGTGCTGTCAATCAATTGGAATTGCCCGCACAATTATTTGGACCATTCCCATTACAATAGTCTATTGTGGCTACAACTGATTTATGATGCTGTCTATTAAATGGATTTGCCCAACCAAATGATTTCGATTGAAGGATACTAATTGCAATTGTCCGGGCAACTGATTTTGGGTGCTGCCTACTAATTGGAATTGTGCCTACAATTGATTGCGGGTGCTGGCTATTAATGGAATTGCCGAGACACTTGATTTCAAATGCTACCAGTATCTATTAAATGCAATTGCCCAACTAAATTATTTCGAGTGATTTATATTCATTGGCATTGCCCAGTCAAATTATTTCGAGTGAGATCTATCAGTCGGATTTGTATAGCCAATTTTTTTCGAGTGTTGTCTACCAATTGAAACCGCCCAACCAAATGATTTCAAGTACGGTCTATTAATTGGAATTGTCGAGGTCAGAAAAAAAAATCGAACACTGACAGTTGGAAGGTCAGGACAAAGCCTATTGACCCAACCAACAATTTAATATGGAAAGTCAGCGCAGAAACCTATTGACCAAACCACTCCTATTGATAGGCAAGACCTGAAACTAATTGTTGAAACAATTTCAATTGGAAGGTCAGGGCAGAAACCTATTGATGCGACCATTCCTATTAATAGAAAGGAACAGAACGAAATTATTGAAACAATTCCAATTGGAAGATGAGAGCAGAAACGGTTTGATTGAACCATTCCAATTGTGAGACAAGACCAGATAATAATTGCTGAAACAATATCTATTGGAAGGCCAGGACAAAAACCTATTGGCCGAACCATTCCTATTAATAGATGCACCACGAAAGCAGTATCTCGACCAATTCCATTTAAATGGACTTCCGGAAGATCTACTGTAAAAGCAATAGTCTATCGTGGGTAGGTCCCATATCCTATTGAAGAAGTAATAGAGTATTGGAGTCTCCGGAGCGAAAAAATTGCAGGAGACAGTTCCAGTTAATTAACAGAGCTCTAAAACAATTGCCTAAGCAATTCCAATTAGTAGGTGGACTACAATATGTTGCTGTCTTCGCAATTCCAATTGCGGCAATATGGTAAGAATCAATTGCCCGCCTCATTTCATTTAATAGACTTTTCGGTGGGTCTATTGTAGGCGCAATAGTCTATTACGATACCTATTGTCCAAGGCTTAAGCAGAAAGGTAATGTAAAGACATTTTCCTAGTGATTAATCGGCCGCCAAACATTTTGTACGATATATTTCATTCAATGGGCATCCTCCGAAATATGTTGTCTGGTCGATTCCAATTAATAGACTGTTTCATGAATCAATTGGTCCGGCAATTACAATCGCTAGACAGCCTCACGAATCGTTTGCTTTTGCAACTTTGAGAAATAGCTTCCTCATGCATACATACATGCATTGATGTGTCAAATTCCAATTCCAGCGTCCGGAATCAATTGACCGGTAACATAATATTGTCTATTAAATGGAAATGCCTGATTGTCTGGACAGTTTGTTTCGAAGCCTGCCAAATAAATGAAATTGCCAGGACAATTATTTAGAAATATGCCTATTAAATGGAATTGCCCGCGCAATTACTTTAGAAGGATGTCAATTAAATGGAATTGCCAACACAATTGCAATTACATTTACGCCAATTAAATGGAATTGCCAGCACAATTTATTTGGGAGGATGTCAATTAAATGGAATTGCCAGCACAATTTATTTAGAGGGGGGTAAATTAAATCGAATTGCCAGCACAATTTATTTAGGAGAATACATATAAAATGGAATTGCCAGCACCATTGGCACCGAAAATATTCTGCAATTGTCCATTAGCGTTACAATAGAATGGGATATCATATTTCAATAGACTATGGGTTCACCAATGGGATTTCGTTTGTAACTGTTAACAGCAATTACTTCAACCATTAATGTAGATGGGTGTATATTAGCATAAATTGGGTGGACGATAGGGCCTGGTGGGTGTCTGTTAATAGAAATTGTCTGTACCATAGAGCTCGATGCGTTCCAATTAATTGGAATTGGCGACCACAATTGCCAGCCAATTGTAATAGGAAACTATTAATAGATAACTAGCCTATTGTCTGTTGTCCAAGGTGTGCAATATAATCTCGTCCACAGCAGCAGTGGTAACAGAAAAAGAGCGAGGGTTACATACAGTCCAGGGCTACATAAGGAGACGAGACGTACTACTCTGGCCGGAATATAATCCCTGTTTTATACTAATACCAGAGGCAAAACGGTTACTATATTCTCGGCCACAGAAGTGGTATCGTACGTAAAGAAGAGCGAGGGTTACATGCAGCAGTCCAGGGCGAAGCAAAAGGCGGGACAAAAACAATACCAGTAGACGTATGTACAAAAATATACCATGGTATATTTCATAGCAGTTGCTGTAAATGCTCATGTCTGCATAATCGAAAAGTCTATACGTATCACCACCACCTGGTTGGGTGGTTCGCTTGGTCGCGAAAAGGCTTGGCACGCGCTTTACAGCAGTAGTATTTTCCACTACGTAGTTCGTACGCAAAAGGCTACGTAAGAGCTACGAGTATGCGCGCCATTTTCCAAAAGTAGCGAAAGCGCATATACTTCGGTATACACCAGTATGTGTACTTCGTATACGAGTATGCGGAATGGAAAACCGTAGCGGGGCAACCAGCAGATAACACGCCAGCTTTTGTTTCGGAGGCTGCACGCACCGCCCGCCCATGAAGGGGGGGTGTGTACTCATGTCATGCGTGGCCGAAGTCTTACGGCCATAGACAACACCTGTACATACACACCTCGTGTTCAAAGTGTTTTTGTTTTGTTCTGACGGTAACCCATCGATCCATCTCCATAATCTACCCGTACGCAGTCCGAGGGCACAAGGCAGGCTGCGTACAGGCAGCAGCAGAACAATTCTGGAGTGTGGAAGAATAAATACAGCAAATCAGGGAGAACCAAAAGAAGCATTACTTCGTATATACCAGGTATTATATATACGAAAACTGGGAGCAACAAAGTAACTCGGAAAATGTACGCAGCGCGATTCGATGTATTGTCACCTCGAACGTTTGTGATCTACCGCCGGTCTTTGGGACGCCAGGAGCAAAAAAGCGTATCGAAAGTCGAAAGTAGAGAAAGCATGTGACGATTTCTGATGGATAAATATCGCATCGAAAGTTTCGATATAATGAAATATCGAATTTTCTACTATATCGAACTATCGAAGTTTCGATATATCGTATCGAAAGTGTTTTGCCCTCCATCACCTGGCATCCCCGTGCGTTTTTTATGCTGATACGAAAGCTTCGATATATCAAATATCGAAATCGTATCGTTTCGTTTTTTGTTTATCGGTATCGTATCGAAAGTTTCGATATATCGTAATATCGAACGTGTTTTTCCCTCCATCCCCTGGGCATCCCAGTGCGTTTTTTATGCCGACACTGAACAAAAGCTTCGAAATATCAAATATCGAAATGGTATCGACATCATATCGAAATCATATCGAAATCACGAGTATCGAGTACTTCTTTGTTTGTCGGCATCGTACCGAACCCCATCATCGTTCGATATCGATCGCGTAGTTTTTTTTTTATTTTTATTTTTTTATTTTTATATGGCATACGTAGCGGTATCCTATCGAGAACTCGATTCCCGCTCGATATCCAGCAACTTACCATAAAGTTAATGACGATTGTTTCGGTCGCAAGAAGCAGCCCGGGGCTGCTGGGGTATGCACCACTCACGACTGAACCATAAGGACCGTTGACGCATGCCACGGCGGTAGAGGTGCACCACGTTTTTTCTGAGGATGATCACTCAAGGAGTTCCAGACCTCACCCACAAACTGATTTTGGAGGGGGAGGGGGGAAAGTGCTATAACCGAGGAACAATACCATGGCCTAACGATGCAACGAGAAATATCGCAACAAAAAACAAAAACAAAAAACATGGAATTTTCGACGATTTTGGGCTATAACCCAATCAGAACTGAAAAAACTTATCCCACACTAATTCCGAGTAATTTGTCCCCAAAAAACGGGGGACCAGTTCTTAAGGGGTTAATGAGTCTTTTGATTCAGAAACGCTTTCAGCCAAACAGTGCTACTGTAGTATACCTCTATCGTAGTACGCGTCCGTTCAGACATTAGCATGATCACCAAGCGATACTTATACGTATTCCAAGCGCCTTTACCGGTCTTATCCCACAAGTCGTACCAGATAAGAGTACCAAATATATATGATGATTTCTTGCTGGTTTTACGTGTTTTTTATTTAAAATCAAATCACGAGAAGCCGTCGACGCAACCCTAAACCCTAAACCCTAACCCCAACCCTAGTGCAGGCTTAAGGCTCGACCCGTGCGCGGCTTGCGTTTTGGACAATCTGAAAAAAAAATGTGCGGACCACCACAAAAACCGTACTATATTTGGTACTTTATCTGGTACGATTTGTGGGACAAGAGGACTGGCAAAGGGTACTCTTATATTTTGGTCCAGCGTGGTTGCAGGGCATGTGGCCGAACCGCAACGGAAGGAGACTTACGATGTGTTGCAGCATGAATATGATATTTATATATATATATACAGGAATCCGACGCAAGTCGACGAGGGAAGAAAGTGCTGAAATGTTCTCGCGATAAAAAAGTAAGGCACGTACCGTAGTGGGGAGGGGGGAGAAGAGCTTACTTAGTGACCCCGGATCTGAGTTACGACTAAAGAGGGAGAGATAAAAGAAGGGCGAAGATAATAAATGGGAAGGACAAAAAAAAACAAAAAAAACTGCACGCGATTCCTATACGTACATCGTACCAATATGAAACCCGTAAGTACGCGCGATCGAAGTATCACACTCAGCTATTACGGGGGTCCATCGTAAACAGAACCTACGGCACAAATAAAAACCTCTATATTTCCGATGTTTACTACAACAGTAACAACATTTGATCCTGTTTACTTTTCTTTATTTTTTTTTTTCCATCCCATTTATTATCTTCGCACTTCCGTCTTTCTCCCTCCCTAGTCGTAACTCAGATCCGGGGTCGCAAAGTAGGCTCCTCTCCCTCCCCCCCCCACTACGGTTCTTGCCTTGAAGTTTTATCGCGAGAAGATTTCAGCACTTTCTTCCCTCGTCAACTCTCGTCGAATTTTGCTTACCCACGCGATAACATGCGCGCTCGACAGTCAGTGTCATTTGAGAATAAAAACCTCCATGGGGAGAATCGAACCCTCGACATCCGACCCAACAGGCTTCGTGGCTATACCAGTTAGACCACCGGGGCGACCGGCTTTACTAGTCCCCCCTAATAGCAAAGATGAGTTTCAACGAAATCCTCGATCTCACAGCTGTTGTTAATTTTTTTTCAAATATAGGACCAATCTGGCCGGGAATATAAGATGCGTTTGATATGCATGTCAGAGTACAAACGGCTATTATATTTACGACCAATGTGATACCAGGTGCAATATAATATTAAAAAAAGTTAGTGAGACCGCTCTTTGGCGCTTTTTAGGTCGCTAATAGCGATGTACATCAACTCGTAATCATGTGTTGATTATGATTATTTTTGGTGATTGATTTGAATCACGTGATGTGATTAAGTCTTATTGATTGTTGATTATATATCAACTAGTCATGGTTAGTTGATTATAGTACATAATCATGATTAGTTGATTAGTTTTGAATCAAAATGGGGGGGCGTTTTGTGATGTAATCGTAAAAAAATATTCGTCCGGCGCACATTGCCACAAATTAACTAATCAATGATTAGTTGATTGTTGAAATTCATCATTATTAGTTGATTATGTTTTAATCAAAAAGAGGCGTTTTGTTATGTAACCGTGAAAACCATCAGTGATCAACCTATAATCATGATTATTAATCACATCATCGTGTAGTTGATTGAGTTGGTATGAATCAATTAATCATTATTAAATCAACACGATTTGGACAAATTAATCAACAATCAAATCAACCCCGAAAAAGAGTTGATGTACATCCCTAGTCGCTTTGCCTGGGCCCCAACACTCTAAGTATACACCGCACTTGTCGCTTTCTAGGTCGCTTATACCTGGGCCCCAATACCTGATGTAGGCTGCACTTGTCGCTTTTTTTGGTCTGATATACCGGGGTCCCAATACCTGACGTAGGCTGCACTTGGAGATTTTTTAGGTCTGTATACCTGGGCCCCAATATCTAAAGTAGGCTGCACTTGTCGCTTTCTACCAGGCAGGTCGCTATACATGGGGCCCCGATACCTGAAGTAGGCTGCACTTGTCGCTTTTTTAGGTCGCTATACCTGGATCCCAATACCTGAAGTAGACCAAACTTTTCGCTTTTTTCGGTCGGCATACTATAATCAACATGTGGGTAAAAAAAAGGGCCGAAAGCTACGTAAAAGTAGCGAGTTTACGGGTATACGGTTGGGCCCTATATACTGGAAGGAAGAGGGGGAGGCAGGATAAAGTACGTAACTGTACAAGGTACCAGGTAAAGAAAACACGCCTCTACAACAAACGAGCAGCGGTGTTATTGTGTTTACAGCGGTATGCATATAGAGTGGTGTGAAAAAGACCTACGTACACGTTGTACAACGAGCTGTTCCGGTGTTTCAAGAATTTAGGGGGGGGGGGGGGGCTGTATCTGCTTGTCCTGTTGTCTCTTGTTCAAGATATAAGTATATAGAGTAAATAGTAAATAATACCAATGCTCAAAAAAGTTCAGTACAAAGTAAAGTAGGTATATCATACCGGTAGTCTACACCACAACCTCGTATATACCTGGTATTTATTAGACGTAGACAGCTTGATCATACTGGTAGAAAAAAATTACCACGGGTACGATGTTGGATGACGTTTTGAAAAGAAGCAATTCGCAAATTGCATGATCTGTACCAGGTACTCGTACCAGTTATGACATGAGTCTGTCCTATGGCGTGATGCAAATACCGGGAGTTGCCTGGCAGCCTATAGTAGCCTATGGTAGCCTGGTATTCTATGAATAATATTATAATTCTGGTATTATCAGTCGGCTGCTGCATCTTGCCCCCTGAGGTCCTCGGGTTGATTGAAGCACAAAAGTTTTGGTGCCCTACGTATGATACCTCACATAGAGCATTGCTTCCAGTTAGCGCATAAGGCAGGCAGGCAGGCAGGCAGGCAGGTCGTGTATAGAATGCAGGTTACAAGGCGCCCGCGTATCTCAAGACAACAGATCATCACATAGATAATGATAACATACATCATCTATGTACGAATAGACAGATCATAGATATATACCTGCATCATCTTTTAGATGGGGATGGGCGCTAATTACAAACGATGTGATAACTCCGTGGTCGTATTCATGCACGCATGGCCCAACGAGCAAGAGAAGACCTTCAACAAGCAATACCAAAAGGGATATTGATAATTGACATCGATTCGTCTGCTGAATCACTACGAGTCGTAGCAGGGGGGAAATCGTCCATTTGGAATCGTATTTCATACGAAATCGTGACGAAATCGTGACGAAATCGTTCGTACTTGCAGCAAAAATTAACAAAAAAAAATGACAGCAGGGCAGAGGAGCCGAGGTTGGTGACTGCTGTTTGCTGGTGTACAGAATCGAAAAACACATCGGCCTTGGCGCCGAGGCAAGGAGACAAGACGTTGGCATGCGCACGCCCGTCTGCAGCATGGACCAGCCTCGCTCTGCCAGTGTGCTGCCGAGAAAAGTTTGAAACTTCTGGGCCGAAATCAAACACTGGTGCCTGCCGCTGCTGCTGCTGCTGCAAAAAAAGCTCAAAAGTCGTCATATGATGAGATTGAAAATTTCCTCAAAAGTCACACGATTTGCAAGCTGGGTGTGGCAATTCGATCGCGCGTATTCGTACGGGGTGTCCTTATACGTACGTAGTTTTTGTTTTGTTTTAGAGTTGTCTACTGGTGCACTCCTGCTGTCTGTCATTATCACAGGTTTGATAAACCAGGCATAGTCTACAGCAGGAGCAGTATACGAGTACATTCGTACCACAGCCACAGCTTTATACGAGTATGTGGGAGCGAAGTACGAATATGAATGTTGGGGCAAATCAGCCATTAGCAGTACGAGTACTCGTACGTACGATATACATACGCTATCATGCGATTAGTACGAGTATTGCACTCAGTACGTTCAGGTACTCGTACTCACATACACTCGTACCTGGTATACACAATAGAAGAGACCTACGCTCGTACCTGGTACAGCAGAAAGGCTGAGCACTGAGCACTCATACTCGCACAGCAGGCAGTGGATCTAAAGTAAGGTATCAAAGGCAGCAAGTCATCAACGACAAAAATTGAAAACACTGCTACTGCTGCTGCTGCTGCTGTTGTGCTGTTGTGTTAATAGTTGCACACAGCAAAGACAGCGAAGAGAGCCCCGTATCGACGAAGAATTGCAACACAGAAGAAGGAAGGAGATGTCGACTGGAAACACCTGTTTCTCTCCGCACTTCCCCGGGGGGGTCAAGGGACATCCTCACCTGTTCAAGATGATTGCGCTCCTCTGCCGTCAGAACCGAGGGTCCCTTGGGGCATGTGGGTAACGTCGCACTTGATGTACAGAAGCCCGAACAGCAAACGAGGCAACAAGCAGCAGAGAGCTCCTTTCCGTCCTGTACTTGTTCTGCCAGACGCTCCGCGTGCGCAGAAGATACCTTCCGCACGATCGATCGTGATGGACACCGGGAAAGGCACCACTATTTACTCAGCCTTCGTGCCTGTTCGTCCGCGTGTCATTCGCTGGTTGCGTTCCATGCAGCCTGGCCTTGGCTCGACGATCGCAGCAAAAATGACACCCACCTTGTAGTAGTCACCCCGCTATCAAAACGCAAACGCATATGTGTGGAACACCCACGCTTTGCCTTTTTTGGCTTCAATCACGACGTTGTGCTACCCTCTGCAGACTCGAGGTATACAGAGGTGAGGGGTTCGGTGAAGCTTTTGCAGATGAATAATACGGTAACTTTCAATCGCTCGGCGATGTTGCCGGCTACGGGTATACTCCCCGCGCCACTCGCCTGTGTTTATGTCAACGTTTGCGACTCCCATATTTCAGGTCATCTACGAATATGATTTTTGGATTCGAGTTGTTTCTTGTTTGATGATCTGGTCGATGCTGGTCTCCTGTGTGTGGCTGCTTCTGGTTTGCTCTGCTTGCTCTTGAATCCCGTACCAGCAGGGCAAGCAAAGCAATCTCCCCAGTGTGCTGAAAGCGGTTGACACTTGGCACTCGCATCTGGGTCGACGTGTTTTGCGTACAACTCCAGGCACCCAACCCCCACCCCACCCCGGCAAGGCTACGTACTGCTGTTTCCCAGAAGGATCTAAAAGGCTGCCTTTGATCTTCTTTCAAGAGCCGTTGTTGCGTCAGCCGGAGACAGCAGCATGCTCGCCAGAGAGGAGGAGGTCGATGTTGAGGTGAAGTACTGGCTGCTGTTTGCTGGGTGAACACTTATCTTTCTTCTTGTTTTGACCTAGACGAGTCCTTCCACGCACAGCGACCCCGCGAAACACCAACCAAGCAGGCCTCTGGTGTGGGTTAGCGTTCCGGGTCGGGGTGGTGGCCGCCGGTAGCCGAAGCGGCTGCTGTACGAGAGCTCTTGTAGACCTGCCCGCGCAAGCGAAGTATGATACCTTTGATATGCCCGCACGGCACGCTACTACTGCTGTAGATTATTTCCAAACACAACGACCCCACAGCACACCAGCCAAGCAGGCTCTCTGGTTAGGGGTTAGTGTAAGAGTTTCGGGTCGGGGTGCACCTGTGTGACACACTTGTACCTGTGTTGGCGCTGGCCGTGGCATGCCGGGGCGAGTGCCGCGACCACTGCCACGGGAAGAACCGTGGCGCAATCCGCGACGGCGCCAAAATGTCGCGGCACGGTTCGCGACATGCCGCGACACGTACCGCGGACAGGGCCACGAAAAAGACAAATAATGTAGATCCGTGACAAAAACGGACAATAAAGTTCCAGCCAATAACGTCAATCATTGTTGAAACCGGGATTATGTCAAGACCAGCCCCTCGCAATCCCTTTGAGACATGCAGCAGTCTGCGCTACGTAGTTCACTGGCACCGTGCTGCTCCCCACTGAAGTCTCCAAATGACACACCACGCCCGGAAGAGTTCAACCAAGTCACGACATAGCCTGGTCCTGTTGTTGGGTTGGCCTTTGTCGTGGGTAGAATTGGAGAATTTGATGCACCGCGGCCACGCAGTTTTTTCCTTGCACAGCCGCTACGCAAGCTCCAGCAATCGCGCCGCCAGTTTAGGCAATTTTCACGGTCACTGTCGCGGTGGTGGACCTTACCGAAATCGCCCCAACATTGAGCGTGTGCTCGTGTATACCGACAGGGAAGGTATCCCAGGGTGGTGCACGCAGGGATTTATATCACCGACGCCGTAATCAGCTTGAGACGTCCCTGCAAAAACAAAGAAATGTGGACTAAAAAAACACTGTGATTTGGAGTTGTAGAGCTGGATGAAAAGAAAGTTACACGTCGTACGTACGTATATACAAGCGTTGAGCTTTTTTTTAATATATTCGTACGTACGTGAGAGTACTCCTTGCCACGGCTGCACCTTCCAAAAACAACTTGGCCACAGTATAAGAAATAACAAATCAAGATGACCTGGAACCACATTTTCAAACTTCAGCAACACTGCCTGTCGGGGTGCTTAGAGGTCACGAAAACTGCTGCCTCTTTGCCACACTGTACTGAGAGCACCAAAGAGTCCATCGCACGGTGGTGCACTTTCGGATTCGCTGTGAGGCTGAAGTTATAGCAGAATTGCGGAATACCGTACAACAAAAATAGAGCGGTGGTGCTTCCGGGTGTCGATATGTGGCAGGAAAAGGGCCAAAAAACGATTTCGTTTTGTGGGCAAAGCAACACACTTGGGTGGTGGCCGCCGTTAGCCGAAGCCGAAACAGATCTCACCGTCGGGAGAAAAAATCCCTTCCAGTCTCTTGACGAAACCCTACGTACGTACGTACCAGGTACGCACCTTTGAAACAGCATCGTTTTATGCGGGCACAACACAAGTATGGCGCCTGCGCGGGCAGATCGGTGGCGGCTTTAGCTGTATGCTTCCGTCCTGTGTCGCGTACCGGCACCGATACGGTACGTATGATACATGATACATGGGCTCCGCATGGATGCCGGCATTCGCCGGCACCCTTGCTTCGGATAGGAAAATATACCTGGTACATGATTTGGTACCATCCATACAAGGTTCCCCTTCGGGACGTTGTTCACTTGAAATCCCGGGGGTGTCGCAAGTTGAAAATTGATCGCACATGCTTCGTACTTCCCTTTTTGGACCCTTTTTAGAGCAAACTTGTGTTGCATAGACTGCTGTATAGTGTAAAGGGAAAAGTAGTAGCGAGTACAATTCCTTATACAAAACAAATACATGTCACTAGATGGTATCATATCTGAGGTACAGTGGGCTCCCGGTTTTAAGAAGCTTCAGTTTGATGTCCGGGCTCAACGACTTATTTTGTTTCCGACGTCGATCTAACTATTTTGTGTAGGGTTTACAGCCGATCCCACAGTGGTGAGCTGTGTTCTTTACCGAATTTTTCTATCGTTCGTGCCAATCTGGGCTCATTTTTCTCGACACGTTATTTCTTAACTGCAGGCACCTATACTACTATTTATACTGTACTTGTATTGAATGGTGATTTGTTGTATCGAGTAGATTCACGAAGAACAACTCGTGAATCTTGACGCCATTCAGCGTTTTAACCTTAAAAAATCGAAATAAATCACGATCTGCGTCATTGCTTTTGTCGTGACTTTACTCGTACTGTAAATCTATATATCTTAGTTCGTTTATCACATATGCACACCCTTAGGTCTGCGGATATCTCCCGCCTCTGACCGCCTCTCCGCGCGGTTTCTTCGCTGAGGCGTGCCCCGGCCTCGCCTGCAACCGCCGGCTTAGCTGATCCGCCCGCTCGGCGCCGTAGCGCGCGCGCGAGGCCTCGACGTCGAGATCTACGACGAGATCTCCGAAAAATTGTGCCCTGTGAGCGTTTGGGCACATTGCCCACCGACAACGCCCATGTCTTCGCGTGGTTTTTTCACGTACGTGTTCTCTGGCCTCCAACCCGTGGGGGGGGTCGGCTTCCCGGCCGCCGTCAACATGGTGGAGGCCTGCGCGGGAGGCTGTGTGCTCAGATCTGAGACGCCCCGAGAACACATACATGCCACCCAGGCTTTGTCGAGAACTGCCATCAATATACTTTTCGCCGAGAGAGAGCTCCTGAGCTCCTGCTGCTGTACGTATACATGTACGCATGTATGTATGTAGTCTACAGCAAGTAGCACGTGTGATATGGAGAGTAGCAGCTCATGCACTGTCAATGTTGTTGCGGAGCTCCTATGATTTGTACAGCAGCAGCTGTGGTCGCACCTTTTTAGCGGACTACGCGCTGCATGCTGCATGCTGTTGAGGGTTTCAACGTAAAAAAATGGCAATGGCAAACGGGGATGGGGAAACACGAGTTTTTGTCGTTTTTTTCCGTTTGTTTTTTTGTTCTCCTGGCGTATAGGAGGCGCGTAGATGTATACGTGCATCGGGTATATGTCGAAAACATTTATATATGTATCAGTACTACTACTGCTGTACTACAACAGTCTACCACGAGCTGTGAGCAGTTCAAATTATGTGGGTTGGATATGTATGACCACTATCAAAGATACACGCATGTATCAGTTGCTGTTGCTGTTGTCGCCGTTGTTCGCTGTTTCGAATTTCGAAGATGTGCAGGTGTGTAGGCCCACACCGTGTACAGCATACAATGCGCATGTGTCAGGTTTGTGACCAAGATACATGCGGGCACACACGTATATGAGTACAGCAGCAACAGTATCACATGTATTACGAGTACGGTTGCCACTCTCCGTGGGCAGTGTGCAGAGCGCTCTCAACTCTTGGCAGTACGTCTGATTCCCATCCTTCGACACAACACTGCTGCTAACATCCCGGCATCACGCAAGGCTGCGACCGGCGGCCGTCAAGGCCGCCGGCGAAGCCCCTTGTATTACAATACATTTTTGCAGTAAATGCGCCTGATAAGTGTACTTCGTGTATAATCCACGCAACCCAACGGGATATCCAAAGACCAGATATGAGGGCATACAGCTGACTCTGTCGCCTACACCGATTGCGGACAGCAAGCGGCTCCCCAAAGCAACCGCTGGGCGCTGGCGAACGAGAACATTGAGGCCTCGAAACCTCGAGGAGGAGAGGCGGCACGTCTCAAACAAAACGAAGCAAAGTATCCTGAGAATCCGGGCGGAGGCCGGGCATACGACCTGTGAGCTTGGCATCTTGCCAGCAGGGCCAAACCGGCGGCGCGGGAGATTGCAATATCACAGCCTATGTCGTCATTCGGTCGGTGACTTCAAAATGTATCACGGGCCCAGCCCGGCTCGGCCCACTCGCGCACCACTCGCAAAGACTCTTGGATAAAATGTCAAAACTCGTGAGTTTCGTGTTCTGTTCGTTATGGATGACGCTGACTGAGCAGGCCCTCGTAGGATACTGCTACAGCAGCACATATCACATATCACACAGCGTACATAGAGGGCAAAATAGTTCAGTACGAAGACTAAACACACAGAGCACACCCAGAGTACACACATACAACATAAAAAGTGCCTGCACACAGAACAGTACCGACAGCATAGCACAGAGCACATACAATACACAATACACAACGAGTGAGTACATAAGAGCACACACAGCAGTTAGATCTAGCTGCTGTGCTGGAGAGCAGAGTACCCTGGTGCGCGTTTAGCAGCCGAGTACTCGTCTAAGGGTACCCGTCGAACAGCTGGGTACCCAGGTGCCCGGAACCCAAAATCACGCGAGTATAAAGTGTTATCCATACTCGTATCATACTCGTGACGGGTATTATTAATAGCTGTTTTGCCGTTTTCAGCCGCTGCTGTACTGCGCGATCAGAGGGGGAGTTTTTGCTGGAATAGGATACATCAAACATACACACACCGACACGCCCATACAAAGAAAGACAGAACACAGCGGTACACTATAGTTCGTCTATAGCTGTCACAACTACACCTGCTGGATCCCCCCTGCTAGCTGTGTGGTACGGATCCTGCGCACGCATACTGGACACCACAGCCGTCACAAAGCAGGCAACAATCTGAGCAGCGGCTACTACTGCTTGTTACACAGCTTCTTCTGCTGTACTGCTGTGCTGTTCGATAAGTGGCGCCTTGGTTGCTATGTAGTTTGAAGTCTAGACATGCACCCGTAACATTCAGCAGTACTCGTACGTAGTAGTACAGTACTACAGTACTGCTGTACGTACCAAAATATCCGTCCGCATGTTGATCGGCCTATCGTTTTACGTAGATAGACTTATTATTATGATATGCATGCATACGTACTCATCGTAGATCTGTGTACCAGGTATGTACCTATGTACTCCACGTAGATTAAAAAATGTTGTGACCAAATTTGCAGATTTGTATAAAATGCGCATGTACACAGCCCAGAGAGAGAGCAGACGCATGCAACGTGGTGTCAACTACTGCTGCACGACGCTTTATGTGTGCCTCGTTCAATGTCAAGTCGGTGTGGTCCTTATTATTGTATCGTGCGTGGTGCGTGTGCTGTGTGTGTTCCGTTCATGCGGTGGATCAAAAACGAAAACCAAAAACCAGTCGTACGGCAGATTTTGCATGATAGATGCGAGCCGGTGTCAAGTCGGAACGTCTCCCCTGAGTTATTTGCCACAATTCGCGACTTTGAAGGCCCAGAGCACGCCCCACGGGCCTCGGCCGGGACCCGCACTTGCGCCGTGGTGTACACGCGGCCCCCCTGCGTGCCCCGCAGCCGATTGCGCGAGAAAAGAACGGCGGCCGGAGGAGAAAAGTGAAAGTATTCCGGGAAAATGTCCATTTGGTACCTAGACATATTTTACGACAACAATGTGATGGCGCTCGCTCGTGTTTCGAACATCTGACGCATACGTACAGAATCAAGGCAATGCCAAGTACTGCAGGAAGAAGGAAACGCGGTGTAAGCGTTGAAATTCAGTTCGCAATCTCATTTCTGTCAGTTTCAGATGAAATGTACCAGTCGCCTTTCGCTTGGGCTCGTTTTTGGTGCTCCCCTGGATACTGTTGTAGTCCCAGTTCTCAAGATAGCTTGTGAGGTTTACGACAACAATGTGATGGCGCTCACTCGTGTCTTGATATCTGACACATATAATGCATACGTACTCAATCAAGGCAATACCAAGTGTTGCAGGAATAAGAAAATGCTAAGTGTTTTATTCGCAGTTTGCAACCTCATTTCTTAGTCTCAGAGATGTATTGGTCGAGGTGGGCTCAGTTTTGGTATCATACGGCTAAAGCAATACCTGGTGTGTATTATATGATACGTAACTGGTATGATAATATCATAATAATAATAACAATAACCAATAATGATAATATATAATAATAATAATAATAATAATAATAATAATAATAATAATAATAATAATAATAATAATAATAATAATAATAGTGTTCGAATACTTATGATACGTACCACTCTGTCCCGAAATATAAGCACCCATTTGATTGAATATTAATGTACAACAAGGTTCTTATATTTCGGGACAAAGTGGTACACAGGTAGACTGCAGGACATTAATTCTTGATCAGGGTCCCGGCGTCAACAGGGGCTGGAAGGCGTGTTGCGCGCAGCGCAACATGACACGCGCCGCAGGCGTGTTAGCCCCCCAGAGGACCACCGGAGGCCGCCCCCGGCGTAGCGGCCGGCGGAGTAGAACATATGATATACGAGTATATATATGCGTCGATTTATCCCCGAAAGCTACTTGATAAAAGTGCGTTTAGACGCCTAAAAACGTGTTTTTTCGCCGACGGTGAACGTAAAAAGGTGCATCATTTTTTTTGTTTCTCGCCTCGGGCGAAGAAGCCACCCGCAACTTTGTTGTCGCTGTTGCGCGTGCCTTAAACCCGTGTTGCGCTCACGCATTCCGGCGCCTGTTGCAGCAAAACCGCAATTATTCCGACCCGAATGTTGTGCCGGCGCAACAGCTGATTTATGCCCCAGGTGGTAAACTACATATACGCGCGTACAAATACTTTTTCCATACATAACTACTTGTAACAGAAAAATGCATACCCTCTGGCACCTGGTACGTATCATATAATAAGCACCTTTTATACATTTTCAACACCCAATCGGGTTCTAACCATACCTCTTCTCTGCTCTTACGTACTGCACTCATTTTTTTTTCCGGCCAGACGCCTGAATCACCCTTCCCATCCGCTCTCGCTCGTGTCATGTGCGGGGAGTGCTTGCTTGTCAAGAAAGCCTTCCAAGCATTACAGAGGTAGTCGTACCTACTGTAGTAACCTCCTACCACTCTCGGCGGATATGGTAAGATACGAAGATAAAAGTCCAACGTCCGTCGTTCCACACGTCCACGCTTCGTACTCCAGGCTGTTTTAACACCGTTTTGTTTTTCAACAAAAAATATATACACAAGGCAAACACACAACATCGGTGTCGTTACACCCCCCCCCCCCACCCCCCTGGTCCGAAAGACGGTGCTCCGTCTCGAAAGGGGTGCGTGGTCAATGGTCAAATACTAAGGCAGCAACCAATAAGTACGCCCCCCCCTGGCTCTACGACGAGTAATACAGTATTGAGAGCAGAACTGGGAATGTACCCACTTAAGACAAATAGAGACGTGCGTAAGTTGAAATGGCAATATAAAGTAAAGAACATGCCAAATAAGAGGTTGCCAGCCATAGCCGATAAAGCTGTATGGGAGAAAGTAACCAAAGGGCGAGCTGGAATATGGTGGGATAGCGTAGTCGAGAAAGTATGGAAGGAAATAGGAAACCAAAAAGAGACGCTGGCCATAGAGAAATTTAGCGGATACAAGACAGAAGTGAAAGAAAGGATAGAAAGAAGGGAAAGGCTAGCACTGAGAAAGAAGGTGGAAGGGGAAGAACACTTAGAGATATCCGGGGGGTTGAAGAAGGATAGGAATGAAAAGGTATCTGCAGGCCCAATGGACTTCGCAAAAAGCTGAAATGCGATTTCGTGTAGGGGACCTGGACCTGCCAGAAAGAAGAAGGAGGTATACCATAGCCGGGAGGAGGAGGAAGTAGAGCACAGATGTGCCCATGTGGCAAAGCCATAGAGAGTAAAGTTCACATAGTGGAGAATGTGAAAGGTACAAGGAGGAAAGGGATGTGCTTAGAGGAGGAAATGAGAAAATAGACGAGTGTGAGCTGGAGCAGTTTGGTACACTAAATAGTAGCGAGAAAACGATCGCTATCTTAGAGATGGATGGTGGCCACAGGCGGCGAACAGGAAGGGGATAAGATTAGCAAAAGGTTTCTCTTGTAATATATGGAAACAACGTAATGAGCGCCCAAATGTTGGAGGTGTCTCTATAGGAGTAGGAACGGTGCTTCCTCTCGAAAGGGTGCGTGGTAATGGTCAAATGACTAAGGCAAGCAACAAATGAGTACGCCCCCCCCCCCCCTCTATGTCGGCGTCCAGCTGCCAAAAAAAGTCCCCTTCCACGTGCTGGCATGGGCAAGTACCATCAGTTGTCACTACATGTATCACTACGGGACTCTTGTCGGACCATATAAACGACTAGAAATCTGCGCAAATAGTCAGTACTTATGTAGAGGCTACGATAGATCGCATCTGATGTCCGACACACTCGACCGAGGTCTATTAGTAGTAGATGATCTATAATAGATAGATAGACGCATGCTACGATGATAGGGTGCACCATGTTTTTTCTGAGCTCCTCACTAGAGGAGCGTTACCATCACCGAAAAATGATTTTGGAGGAAAAATAAAAGTGCTGCCGGATGAGAAATCTCATGACCGAAATATCCTGAAACAATATTCGTCACAAAAATGAAAGTCCGACGAATTTGGGTTAAGGAGCCCGATCGTTCAGAAAACGATTCAGCCAAAAAGTGCTACCTCTACCGTAGCACGCGTCCTAGGGTGACGCCTTCGCACGGCTCGCGTGGTATGCCGCATTCCGCATGCTACGGTAGCCTGCATGCAGGTGCACCCTTTCGTTTCTGAGGGTGTCACTGAGGAGCTCTATACTAATAGTAAGGTCAATAACTGGTGTAGACGCGTATGGTATGTCTCGCGGCGACATGGTTGGAGGTGTGGGGATGTAAGCCAGCAGGCATGCGTCGCAGCGTTGCGAGTCGCGCCGTACCGCCCCCCCCCGTCTCAAAGGGATGCATGTCAATGGTCAAATGACTAAGGCGAGCACTAAATGAGTACCCCCCCCCCACGCTGGAATAAGGTGGGATAGCGTAGTCGAGAAAGATGGAGGATATAGGAAACCAAAAAGAAGATGCTGGCCATAGAGAAATTTAGGGGGATACAAGACAGAAGTAAAAGAAAAGATAGAAAGAAGGGAAAAGGCTAGCGCTAAGAAAGAAAGTGGAAGGGGAAGAACACTTAGAGATATACGGGGGGTGAGAGAAGGGATAGGAATGAAAAGTATCTGCACGGCCCAATGGACTTCGCGAAAACGCTGAAACTGCGATTTCGTGTAGGGGACCTGGACCTGCCAGAAAGAAGAAGGAGGTATACCAGTAGCCGGGAGGAGGAGGAAGTAGATGCACAGATGTGCCCATGTGGCAAAGCCATAGAGAGTAGAATTCACATAGTGGGAGAATGTGAAAGGTACAAGGAGGAAAGGGATGTGTTAGAGGAGGAGATGATAAAAATAGACGAATGTGACATGGAGCAATTTTGGTACACTAAATAGTAGCGAGAAAACGATCGCTATCTTAGGAGATAGATGGTGGCCACAGGCGGCGAAGCAGGAAGGGGATAAGATTAGCAAAATTTCTTTGTAATATATGAAACAACGTAATGACGCCCAATGTTGGAGGTGTCTCTATTAGGAGTAGGAACGTGCTGCGTCTCGAAAGGGATGCGTGGTCAATGGTCAAATGACTAAGGCAAGCAACAAATGAGTACGCCCCCCCCCCCCCGCCGCTTCGCGCTTGGTGCTAGCAATGCTGCCTGGTCGGTGAAAACCCGCATGCTCCGTCCCGGCATTGAGGATGCGAGGGTCTATGGTCATACGACTACGGCCATGCATGAAAATGAAGTACACCCCCCCCCCCCCCTCCCCCGTCTGCAATCGCCTTCCATTGTCGGTGGAAACCTCGACAGGATGTTCTGGATAAGCTAGACGACGCGGCCACGGAGCTTATGACGGGGGAGGGTGACCCGGTGATGCTCATGCTGGGCGATAGTTTCATGAAGTGCGAGGAGGAGTACGCGACGGAGTACTGCGAGCGGAAGCAGGAGGTGCGGAGTCTGGGGGCGTTGCAGTTCGTTTATGTTATGTTCGGTTTTTCGGTTCGGTTCGGTTCGGTCCGGTTCGGTTCCGTTCGGTTCGGCTCCGCTCGATTTGGCCTCGTTCGGTCCAGTCTGGTTCCGTACGGTTCAGTACGGCTTGGCTCGGCTCGGTTCGGCTCTGCTCGACTCGGTTCGGTTTGGTCTGGTTCGGTACGGTTCAGTGCGGTTTGGTTCAGTTCGGTTCCATTCCGTTCGGTTCGGATTCACCAGTGTGGTAGTGTGCGGAGTAGTGCCTGTCACCGCTATATATAGTGCCGGTATTGTTGGCTGGCGCATACCGGCACCATACAGGGAACCATTTCTGTATCAGGGATCTTGCGTATATACAACTCCAATTACGGGGAACCCTAGTAAGTAGGACCTACGGTTCGCCCAAAAAACTGTATGTTTCCCTATTTTTGCTGACAGTATTTGGTACTATTTACTAGGGTCCTCCGTAATATAGACCGTTTAGCTCCTCGCCTGCCGTCGTGAGAGGGTCGTGCAGGACCTGCATACGTACATAGTACAAATTCAACCCAGGAGACACTTCCTATATCATGCATGTTATATCGATCCCACCGGGTAACATGAGCTAGATCATACAGATCATACAGATCATACAAGACCGGGAATATGCCTGCCTCCAAAGATCTACATCATGAAGCGGGAATGATGAATGATCTATACGATCTGTGCGAGATGCGAACTATTCTTCCAAAACACTGGTGCAGCTTTAATGTGTTACATGACTCTCGGGTTCCACTCACCAATTTTCATATTTTTCTCAATACGGACGAAGGTGTCAATAGTTGTTTAACTACGTACTGCTTTGGTTCGTGTGTCGAAAAAGACGGCGTGTGGAAGCATCCCGCCTCCCCAATATACTCCACCCCCCCCCCCCCCCCCCGGCTGTGCTAAACTGACGCTGTCGAGGGTTGCCTGATTTTGTTTTGTTCGTTTTTTTCGTTTCGTTTTGTTTTGTTTTTTTTTCCCCGTTTTTTTTGTTGTTTTGTTTTTCAGGAGAGGCAGTCTAAGCTGGATTTGCTGATGGAGGAAGAGAAGGGCATCCTCGTGCGACAGGGGGTGAGTGTCGTTTTTGAAACATGCCTCCGATTATCTGTAGTCGTACCGTACCGTACGTAAAGACCTGTTGAATTCGCACAGGAGTCTGGTCGCTTTTTTTGTCGGCGCTCCGTTCTCTCGCTTAGCCCAGAACTGCAAAACTTATCCCACACTAACTCCAAGTATTTTTGTCCCCAAAAACGTGGGACCGGTTCTTAAGGGGTTAAGGTAAGGGTGCTAAAAGTCGGGAAAATGTATATATATATATTTTTTTCTATTTTGGGGCTGGCTCTCGGTCAGCAAATTTTCCGGGAAACAAGAAAAACCTTGTTCGGTTTTGACAAAAAACAATCCGGGTTTGGAAAAAAAAACACGAGCGCTGAAAAACGATATCACCTCTATTATGCGAACTCAGCGCTCCTTACGGTATACCACTAAGTTCCTACAAATAACGAACGTTTTAATGTGGATACCAGGTCCCCTATCCCCTAGACCATGCCGCCTCATTGTCCACTATGATCTCTCAAGACCACCCTGGCTCCTTGGGGGCAGACGCATGCTACGGTAGAGGTGTACCGTTTGGTTTCCGAGTTTTTTCCCTTGAGGATCTGTTTGCCTCACCCAAACACTTAGTTTGGAGGAAAACAAAAGTGCTGCCCCAACGAAAAATCCTATGGCCTTATTAAGTACCCAACGAAAAATAGTACATCACAAGATTGAAATTCCGACCATTTGGGGCTAAGGGCCCATATTAACGAGTATAAAATAAATTCAAATTGGAAAAATGAAAATTCAAATTAGCTTTTCATGGGTCAACACACGCACCAGCACCAAAGATTAGGATCTTGGGGTCTAATATTGGGTGGTGGTGCGGGTTCTGACCAATGAAAAGCGGATTTGAATTTTGTTTTTTCCAAATCGATATTTTTTTTTCTTCGTTGAAACGGGCCCTAAGGAGCCTCGTCATCCAGAAAAATTGTCAGCCACAAAGTGCTACCTCTATCATCGCACTCGTCGACACTCTTGAGTTTTTTCTCGTGTTGCTGACCCCTGAGAGTGAGGCAACGCCATACCAGGTTATACAACCCACCTCTGTGTGTCTCCACACCGAACACGAAGAAAGAGGAGTACCTGCGGCGAGACTACCGTTCCACAATCATTTTCATATTTCATCCAAGCGGTCATTGTATTTATGGACATACGTAGTGGTATGATGTGGTAGAGGGGGTGGACGCCTATCTATGTAGAAAGGATAGTGCGGTTGACGCTGCTTGAGCACTACAGATTACTCGTACGGATTCATTTGGGGGGGCTTGAGGAGGGGATGTATCGACATACTGCTGTAGCGTCCACGCCCTCGACAGATCATGATCTATCTGTCGATCTACAGATCGTCGAATTCTTAGCCTGCCGTTGTGAGAAGTCGTACGGGATCTGCATAGTACATATCCAACCCAGGAAGTATGTGCTTGATCGTGCAGACGATACGGCTCCCACCCGGCAACATGAGCTAGATCATACAGATCATACAGATCATACAGACCATACAGATCATACAGATCATACAGATCAGGAATATATCTACTCTAAAAGATCTAAATCACGAAGGGGGAATGATCTATCTGATCTGTGTGAGGTGTGGTAGCTTCCAAATGTGATTTTCGAGGATTTTTTCGACCTCACAGCTGACGTGTGTGTGATTTTTTTTTCTCAAATGCTGTAAATGTTCATACATAGATACTGGTATATATGGCGGAAAGAAACGGCCATTGTATCTGCAGCTTCAGAGTGTGTTCTCCTCTTATATGGGGTGTACATCGTGCATGCTTAGGCCGTATAAAACCCGTATACGATCTAGTATGTATGCGCGATCGAAGTATCATAGGTATCACACAGCTTGCAAAGATGACTTTCGACGAAATCCTTCCTCGATCTCACAGCTGCTGTTCTATAGAATGTTCGCTGCGGAGCAGAAGGCTACGGTAATACCATACATATCATAGCACATGCAAGTAGGCTACAGAATAATTGTTTTTGTATCCTTCAGCAGGAATTCATTGCAGCCCTCCGCCAGAAACACTGCTGCAGCCCACAGCAGAGCTGTATAGACCCTATGGTTTATAGCAGCAAACAGCAGTAGTAAAAGGATCCGCCGGGGTAAAGAAGTTGCGTGGGTTACCAATGTGCTTACCAGGATAACTACATGCGTAATTCGACGCAAAATCGCCCGAGTCGACATAACAATCTTGATGCAGAATATATATATACCAACGGTGTGTAGCACTTATTTTGCAGTAGCCGTATATCTGCCCGCGCAGGCAAACTTCTGAGACGTGCCCGCATAAAATGATGCTGCTTCTAATGAGGTAGGGTTTTGTCACGAAGCTGTAAGGTATTCGTTCCGGACGGTGAGCTTATTCTTGGCTTCGACTAACGGCGGCCACCACCCCGACCCGATCCTCTAACCCTAACCCTAACCCCATCGAGAGGCATGTCTGGTTGGTGTGCCACCTGGTCGTTGTGCTTGGAAAGGCTCTATTTTCAATGCGGGCACACCTAAGGAAGTTCGCCTGCGCGGGCAGATTTACGCGAGCTCCTTATTTTGGGATGTTGACGCGGTTGCTGCTACGACTTTATCCTACGAACACCCCGAGCTCACACCGCAGTCAAACTGATGGTCCATTTCCCCATTTTTGCCTTGCTCCTTCGTTTTTTTTTTCCGGATTGAAAATGTTTGTTGCGCATGAGCGTATAAAAATCACGCCCAGTTGAGTTGGAAAGAAAGCAAAAGCCATTCATCAAAAACGCACAACACGATGAAGAGCTCGATAGCAAACGAAATTATAGCAGATGGGACGTAGACTTGATTGAGTCTTGGGGGCCGGGCGCGTGGCCTATCGAAGGGCACGGTTGATGCCGCCTGCGAAGTGTCCGGTAAATGTTCGACCCTAGCCAGGACAGGACGGGACAAGACTGTCACCCGCCGTAGGAAAGGTCACGTATAGACAACCATTGTGCCGCCCGCCCCAGCTTTTTTTTTTCTTTTTTTTCTTCCCATCCCATATCATTATCTTCGCCCTTCCTTTCTCTCTGTTTCCTAGCCGTGACTCAGATCCGGGGTCACAAAGTAGGCTTTTGTTCCCCCCTCCCCACCACGGTTCGTGCCTTGCAGTTTTATCGCGAAAATACATCAGCCCTTTCTTCCCTCGTCGACTCCCATCGCATGGCAGCACCCTCGTCCCTGAGACTGACGGTTCCTACCAAGCCAGCCCGCGGCCAGCAAATATAGTGTGCAGCGGGGCAATAACTTACTGTAAAACGTAAAACGAGTTCTTCTTCGTATTTGTTTTGCTGAATGATATATTGCGGGTGTTTTTTGCCCCCCGGTGTCATTGTGGTAGCTTCCCCTCACTCCGTGTAAAATCGCACATGAAGCTGTCGTCCATATGCAAGTCCGCCTCAGAGGCGGTTCTTAGCAGGATGCAGCTCACCCTCCATGCGACTCGCCCAATACCTCACGGCGCTTCGCGCTTGGTGCAAGCAATGTCTACCTGGTTGGTGAAAACCCAACGTGCTCCGTCCCGGCATTGTAGGGATGCGAGGGTCTATGGTCATATGACCACGGCCGTGCACGACATGAGTACACCCCCCCCCCCCCGGCGACGTCGGGGTATTTATGAAGTTTGTCATTTCGCGGTATTTCGTGGTATATTGGGGGACGGTCTTGTGTTGGGTATCGTGTCGAAATTTTCGATATACGTATCGAAATCTCGAACTTTCGATACATAATATCGAAATATCGAACTTTCGATATATCGTATCGAATTAACGTGTTTTGCCCTCCATGCCCTGGCATCCCCCGTGTTTGTTTTTGCAGATACTGGACGAAAAAGCTTCAACCTATATATTTTTTTCGATATCGTATATATTGATTTGTTTTTGTTTGTTCATCGGTATCGTATAGAACTCGATTCTTGTTCGATGTCCGTAAACTAAATAAAACACCCACAGCTCTCCCGCTGACGAAAGCTTTTATGTATCAATTGTCGAAATCGATGCGCTTACTGTCGAAATCGATGTATCAATTATCGAAATCGATGTACCTGGTATCAGTTATCGAAATCGATGTATCAGTTGTCGAAATCGATGTACTAATTATCGAAACCGATGTATCAATTATCGGAATCGAATAATCGAAATCGATGTACTCGTATCAATTATCGAAATCGATTAATCAATTATCGAAATCGTATCGATTATTTTTTTGTGTATCGATATATATATATCGCATCGGACTCGATTCTCGTTGAACATCCAAACACTACAATAGGACGGCTCGGCGGAACCTACCGTAAAGAGCATTTGAGCTCGCCCAGGGGTGCGATCACATTTTTTCAGCGCTCGATTTCTTCTCAGAGCGGGAAGGTCAGGTTGCCAAAATGCCGAACACGCTTTTTTTTTTTTCGGAAAATGTGCTGGTCGAGAGCTTTCCGAAAACATACGTATTGTTCGAACTTTTTAGCACCTTTACCGTTGTCGAGAAAACGAGAGGCGCTCGAAAACGATCGCACCCCGGTGCGATCTCAACGCTGTTTACGGTAACGCCCGTAACGTGTAATGTCTCTTCCGTTCGATCCGACTTCCCTCCCCGACGCCTCCCATTTCCCGCCCCCCCTGTGGAAATTAAATTAACTCATTGAAGCTGTCATCCATATTACAAGTGGTTCTTAGTAGGATGCAGCTCACCCTTCATGCGACTCGCCGAACACCTCAATGACGCTTCGCGCTTGGTGCTAGCAATGTTTATGCCTGGTCGGTGAAAACCCGACATGCTCCGTCCCGGTATTGTAGGGATGCGAGGGTATATGGTCATACGACTACGGCCATGCATGAATATCGAGTACACCCCCCCCCCGTTGTGGCCACAAAAGGTGAAACAGGAAAAGGATAAGGTACCAGGGTACGAAAGAAATTTGTTTTTTTCATGTATTGTGTTGAAAAAAACGTGATGAGCGCCCAAATGTTGGAGGTGTCTCTGCTAGGAGTAGGAAGGAACGGTGCTCCCGCCTCGAAAGGGAGTGATGCGTGGTCATTGGTTGAAAGTACTAAGGCAAGCAACAAATGCGTACGCCCCCCCCCTCCCCCCGCCCCTCTCGAGAAAAGGATCGCTACCCTAGGAGATATAGATGGTGGCTACACGCGGCGAAACAGGAAGGGGGTAAGCTTAGCAAAACATTTCTGTGTAATATATGGAAAAACGCCACAGGCGGCGAAACAGGAAGGGGATAAGATTAGCAAAACGTGTATTCTGTAATATATGGAAACAACGTCACAGGCGGCGAAACAGGAAGGGGGTAAAGGCCCGTTTTAACGAGTATGAAATAAATTCAATTTGGAAAAAATAAAATTCAAATACGCTTTTAATTGGTCAACACACGCACCAGCATCAAAGATTAGGATCTTGGGGTCTAATCAATTTGAATTGGACGAAAAAACCAAGAAGGTCCCAGGACCTTCTTTTCCAAAGAATTCAAATCAAATTGAGGAGTTGGCCCGACTTGGACCGGCATGTCCACGGTGGGCAAACGCCCCCGGTACAATCTGGTCATTTCTTGGTGGCATCGATGACCACGACCGAGGCGACAACACGTGAACCACAACCCGAGGCCACCGGGGCAACAGCCGCGCCCACGCCTATAGACAATAGCACAGCGTACGCCGGCGGTGGCGCCTCAAAAACAATCATGGCGGTCGCAATCCCAACTTTTCAACCAGCTCGATGCTCCAACCCGATCAAAAACCGAGCGATCGACCCAAAAACAGCATGATACGCTCAAGACTTCGATAACACAATCGCCGCCCCTGTCTCGCCCGTGGCGTTCCAGGGATCCCTACGCCCACCCAGGAGACCCTGAGAGCGATAGCTTCCTAGCCTGGGCGGTCAAAAGCAAAAGTATGCTGGCGGCGGCGCGCACGCGTCGACGCATGCTTTCCCTCTCGTCTCCTCTCGTCGATTTTTTTCACCTGGGCGCTGTGACGCATGCTGCGTTTTTTCGATTTCATAAATATTTGAACGAGCAATTCACTATTCCCCATAGGACGCAAACCAGTTTTTTTTTGCGAAATCACATTCAAATAGGATTTTATTTTCCAATTGAATTTTTGCTGTCTTCGTTAATACGGGCCCTGAGATCAGCGAACCGTTTTTTTTATGTAATATATATGGAAACAACGTCACAGACGGCAAAACAGGAAGGGGAAAATGTTAGCGAACCGTTTCTATGTAATATATGGAAACAACGTAATGAGCGCCCAACTGTTGGAGGTGTCTCTATTAGGAGGGGGAACGGTGCTCCGTCTCGAAAGGGAGGGATACCTGGTCAATGGTCAAATTACTAAGGCAGGCAACTAATGACTACGCCCCCCTCCCCTCTGGCCTTTTCGCCTTGTGTTGCTCTACTCCACCCCACCCCTCTGCAGGCTTTGAAGAAGGAGTTGTACACGCGGTTCGGATCTTCCATCCAGCTAGAGGCCTAGCTTTAGTAGGGGGGGGGAGGGGGGGGTGTACTCTACAGGACAAGACAGCTGCACAGAAAAACGGGCGCTAAGAAAATCAGGCTTTTTTTTAGTTTTTTTCTCAGGAAAATAAGAAATTCGGGATCGTTACACTGCAATTCGTGTGGAATGCACCCATGCCTAAATAAGAAACCCAGCCTGGGGACCAGTTTTCCTTTTTCTTATTAGGTGCCTCGATACTGGGCCCTAGGGTGAACCTTTTTTTGTAGTTGATGCCCGTGGGGCGAAGCTATGTAGTGGAGGAGATCAACATTTTGGGCGAGAACTGGGACTTGGATTTGGGCAAAGCTGGTGGAATTGACGCCGCGACTAGTGGTTAATAACGTTGATTTTGGTTCTGAAAACGTTACATGATAACGCCAATTTGCAAATTCCACGATTCATTTTGTTTTTGTTTTTGTCGGAAATCGTTTTTTTTTTTGCGTTCGTTAGGGATGACCCTAACTATATACGAAGTACGGTAGGACCTGATTGGGGTGAAGCTAACAAGGGAGATCAACCCATGGCTATCTCTGAATACCGAGGGCTTGATTTTTCGACCTGCAGAGTCGGCTTGTGCCCCCCTGTGCGCAGAAGATTGGGCGGGCTGGAGGGGGGGGGGGGGGGGGGGGGGGGGGGCTGGATGCGCAGCAGCAACAGTTTGATTTGCGGTGCACTATGCGAAAGGGAGGTCAACCACAGAGAGGGGTCATTCGTTGCTGTCACGATGCTGCTGCTTCGTTCTACAATAAACGTTGTAGTAGAAACTACTGTATTTATTTCCTGGTACTTGTCATGGCGACTCAACAAGAGGGTGTAGCGCCATAGTTAGTGAGTGTGTCCCGCAGAGCTTGAAGGGACGCCGAGAAATAAGTACGAGACACCCTCAAAACAGCAGAAGCATGAACACCACTCACTCACTCACTCACTCACTCTGAAGAAATTGAAAGCCCCCACGACCAGCCATCTACAGTACCTGGTGTGTGTGTTCTACACATTAAACCGTTCTTTCTGTACGTCGACATCCAGCACACACACCCAGCGTACGTGCCGATTCCTCATCGTAGAGAGATACAAGCTCGGGTACTCTCACGAACACTTCAAACCGTATGCCTCGTAAATCGACTCGAATTCCAACTGCTGCTGCTGATGTCTGTAGTTTGTCCCCGAAACATGGTTGCAGTTCTCAAGCAAAACAATCCGTTACACTTCCAAGTAGTTCGGGCACTGCCAGCAGGCTGCAAGAGAAGGGTTCCCAAACTCTTGATGCGGCTCACAGCAGTCTCCATCGTGCCTCACACCACCGCTCGCTGTGCTGCTTTGAAGCGGAATCGTCGCTATCTATCGCGGTGTGCTGTGTGTGGATTGCTGGATTGTCTTCACATGAAACCGTTATATGTCTACAGCAGTAGTATAATAGTACGCCCAACAACATCCAGCACACCCTTGGTCTGTAGTCCGTACTGATTATTCTTATATACGAAGAGGGATACGGGTCTTGTGGTGCTTCTTGTGGTTTGTGCTTACAAACTGCTCTGTGAAGCAGAGACAGCGTACAGCAGCAGTCAGTAGAGCCTGTAAAGCTTGTCCGCCTGCGAAGACTCATAGTTCTCAAGCAGCAGCCGTTAGGTTTCCACATAGTTTTCGAGGATTTAGGTTCTGGTTTCGGCCGGAATACAAACTACTTGGAATTATATGGTTGTTTGTGTGGTTGTTGAGAACCAGAAGACTTCAATATATATATGAAACCCGAGGATGTCCGACGTGCTCTCTCCTGTGGTCTCTTTCCTCACACAGCTTACACTTATACACAATACACCAGAGTGCTGTCTGCTCGTGCCCTTCCACGAGAGCAAGGCCAGCTTGCGAGTTGCCATGCGCGGGTGTTTTTTTCGTTTTTTTCGGCCCGCAAGGTCCAAGCCCGTCTGTCGTCTGGACGGCTGCTCGCGTCCTCGCTTCGAAGAACCAGCAACAGGCCGAATACATGACTTTTGCGGCCGCTCTCACGCCCGAGCCTTCGAAGAGCAGGCTTGGGCTGGCCCTAACCAGCGGGCTGGTCTGGGCGCCAGCCACGGCCGGCAGGCTGGCCCCGCGTCTGCGGGGCGGTTCGATGAGAACGAGGAGTACTGGACTCAAGAAATGGTGCTGTTTTGGCAGCCTCCATCGATGTTTTCGCAGTGGACGCCTTCGCCGTTTGTCGTCGATCATGTAAGTGGTGCGGCGACCTTCATACACTGCTTCTGTAGTACGACGAGTAGCAGTAGTGGTCACTCTCGGTGACGGTGCAACAGCACAACAGGAGTAGTGCGAGCGAGGCTGTGAAGAGGGTTTGTTTACCGCTTATTCGATAAGATGGTTGATACACTGCTGTGTGTACTATTTATTGACGACTACGTATATCTAACCCTAACTCTAACCCTCGATACCCGATCAGACCAACCCTAACCCTAACCCTAAGCCAATCACACCAGCCCTAACCCTGACCCTAAGCCAATCAGACCAGCCCTAGCCCTAACCCTAACCCAATCAGATCAGCCCTAACCCTAACCCTAAGCCAATCAGACCAGCCCTAACCCTGACCGTAAGCCAGTCAGACCAGCCCTAGCCCTAACCCTAAGCCAAACAGACCAGCCCTAACCCTGACCCTAAGCCAACCAAATCAGACCAAATACCAAAATACTGGTAAGCTCTACTGTCTGTAAAAGGTACCGCTGGTACTGCTGTAGCTGTGTACAACCGGGTAACAGTAGTATGAACAATGAATAATAGGGCTGTGAGTTTGCTGACCCCAAGTCACCGACTAGTTACGACTAGTTATTAGGTGGCTAGGGTCAGCTATTCTTGAAGAAATTGGCATACTTGTGCATATTTGTGTCTGGTGACTGGCACGATTGCGGCTCGGATGTGTTTTTTGTTGACACTGTTTGTACAGGCAGTTCAGGACACCTGATAAGAAAGAGGAAAATATGAAAGCCAGGCTGATATTTGCAATAAACTACAAAATTCGAGAGTCGTCATCGTGAAACTAGTGCTGTAGTGTAGAAAGCGCCCTCTCTACTACTAAAGAAATACAGCCTGGGCCAGCGTTCCTGTTTCTTATTAGATGTCCTGCGTTGTGCAGTAATTGCTCGTACAAGAAAGAAATGAGTTAGTCGGCTCACTTCGCCACACCCAACTATCAATAATAAATACTCATAGTCAAGTCTAGCCAGTACGGCATGCCTTATTCACAGCCCAAATATATAACACGACCAGGTATAATAGGGGCCTGGTACAGGAGAGGCCACATGCACTAGGAAAGCGAGCACCACTACTATGCTGCTGTAAGAAGGCAGGCGGAGTTTTACACACGTAAATGTCAGGCACCTGTGGTACGCCTCGTACCTGGTATGTATATATATGCGCACCGTATTGAGCGGAGAGGATGCACGTATCGGCGGTTTCGCACGGATCGGAGAGGGTGCATAGAAGTGCGCGAAGAAGGCGAGAACGGAGCGATGTGATGGGGTTTCCGCACAGAGAATGTCGAGTTCCCACGGGGGTGCGTCCCTCTCCGCCCCCCCCCCTCCTGATTCCAGGAAGCCCTCACTTCGGGTGTGAAGCCCCGATACATTATCGAGCTGCAACATGAAAAAATACGGTGTGTCACAGCAGTGCCTTTTTATGGTGGTAGGTGTATCATCGGGGCTCCACTGCTTTATTTATGGGACCGGTGCACAAGTAGAAATGTACCAGGTGCGTTGGTTTCGCCAGCAGGGTGTTTGTTGCACACACACGCCCGCCCTCGGGTTTGTAGATGTATGGAAGGCTTTTTGTTCCGAGGATGGGGTCGTAAACAACCGTACTCTCCGGGTGGGAACATTTGTAATTTCGCCGCATGTTGTGGTGATTCGCCGACGTCTGTGGATCATGTGGGTGTGTTTGGTTGTTCGTGCTTTGCTGTACGAACACTTTTCTTTCGTCAACATCTGTTAAACACACGCGGAGCCTGTACACCGCAGCAGCAGAAAACCCTCTACGATTTTATTCCATGTATCGCACGGTGCCATGTTACAGCCGCTGCGATTTTATTCAGTACAGCACGGATCGGAGAGAACGCACAGGAGGCGTATGTACGGTCATCTGTTGCTTGCCTTACGTACTGTAGCCATTTGGGCGTTGACCACGCACCCCTTTTGAGACGGAGCACCCTTCCTACTCCTAATAGAGACACCCTCCAACTGTTGGGGAGCTCGTGACGTTGTTTCCACGTACCACTCTGTTCCGAATATAACTTTTTTTTCATTGGATATTAATATACAAACGTTTATTATATTTCGGAACAGAGTGGTATAGGGAGTCGGTGATAACACGCACGGATCGGAGAGAACGCACAAGGTGTGCGCGAAAAAGACAATAATAACGAAAATTATTTTTACAAAAAACGATCGCGACAGGGAGTCCATACGTACACGTATCTCTCTCCGCTCTTTGCGGTTGTACGTACTCGTGCCTCGGAAACGCTTCGTTCACTCCGATCGCAGCTTGCCGTCGGTTCCTATCCTAGAGATATGGAGGCATAGTAATCAGGACCCGTCACGTACACTAAAACCTATATATTCCAGTGTTTTTTATAAGCATATTTGGTCCTGATTACTATGGTCCCCCGTAAAAGAGACGAAAAATATTACGAGTATAAGCCGCAAGCGAGAATCAGCCGACACAGTATTACGGGAGGGGCGTAGTAAATAGGACCAACGGTACACACAAAAATCCATATATTTACCTATTTTTACTAACAACGTTTGGTCCTGTTTACTATGGTCCTCTGTAATAGTACGCAAACCTGTGTTTCAGAATTTTGGTAGCTAGTACGTAAGAATTCCAGGTAGAGCTTTTTTTTGTTTTTAAATTTAAAAAAAAAAATCGCAGCTACTTGTAACCGTTTGTGCTCAGCAAGGAAAGCCGCTTTAAATCGTATACGTATGCATATATAGCCTATGCTCAACGTTGAGATCACTGTAATCCTCGAGTCTACACCTAAATACGAGATTCTTAACTGCCGTCGCGGGCTGTAAACCCCACCCCACCTCGCAGGTGTCTTACTCCTGCGCGGAGCAATTCATGATGGCGGCAAAGGCGAGGCTCTTCGGCGACCACGATGCCCTCGCGCAAATCATGGCGACAGACAGCCCGAGCGCTCACAAGAAGCTCGGCCGAGGCGTGCGCGGCTACAACTCGGACACGTGGAACAGGCAGAAGAGGGACATCGTCATGAGGGGAAGCTACGAGAAGTTCAAGCAGAATCCACACATGTCGCGGCATCTACTCGACACTGGGGAGAAGGTATATTTGCGGGGGAAAAAAAACAAGAACAAAAACAAAAACAAACAAACATTATATACATCTGTGTGAGACCGGGAAAAAAAATCCTTGAAACTCATATTTGCAAGGTGTGTGTGGTATATACTTCGATCTCGCGTGCTACGGGGGAGTGTACGAGTAGCGCAATTCGATGCGAGTCGACGAGAGAAAGGAAGGGGCTGGAGTCTTCTCGCGATGAAAACTCAAGGCACGAACCGTAGTGTGGGGAGGAGGGAGGATATGGTAGCCAACTAATTTGTACTGTAGTCGGCCAAGTCACGGGACTGATAGTAGTCGTGTGTACAGCAGTGTAGACCCAAGAACAAGAAGAAGAAAAAAACGAAGAAGAATAAGAACCTAAGCCTCACTTTTGGGGGCACGCTAAGAAGACCGGTTTAAGAAAGTCGTGCTCAGCGGCGAACGCTGCACTAAATCCTACTTGTATATCGTAGCCTATGCTCAAAGGGCATGTAAGGATAGTGTCACAGCGAGGTTCTACGCACGGCTTGTTCAGACTTTTGGGTTTCTTGTTGGTCGGTCGGCCCGTAACTGCATGTGTTGGGAGAGGGGGGGGGGGGGGTATGACTCGCACAACGGAGCTGTCTTTCGGTTGTTTCCCCCCCCTTCTCTCTTGTCTCTCTCAGTGAAGCTTGCATTGCGTTCTAACCGCCCTAGGTGGGTGGGCGAGACCCCTCACACTGCTGCCTCTTTGGTGAAACAGGGGCTGTGTGGTGTATGTATGTGTATGTCGTGCTTCTGTGTTTTCCTTCCATACTAACGTTGTTTCTATTCATCCTCCAAGATTTCCAGCACGCCCAGAGTCCGTGTAGGAATATTGATACAGGTATCTACACCTCAGACGGGTACGTACTCAATTCCTGCGTCACGATCCAGATATTTTAGGGCGGGCATGTTAATGATCCGTACGATCTAGCTCATGCTTCTCGCACAACACCTCGTTTACGGCAGGTTAGGATCTAGATGACCTAAATGACCTATCTTTGAACGATCTATCTGTAGATGATCTGTCTGAGGTGTGACTTTTCTACATATGTATAATATTATGTCATGTTGAACTCGTGTTTAGCATTGTTGTACCGTGAAAAACGGGACACGAGTACTTGTATATACGTACAGGGCATTAATTAGTGGTTCGGCGTCTGTTGTGCGCAGCGCAACATGCGACGCAAGGTGTGTTGCGCGCCCCCGGAGGGCCCTCGGAGGGCTCCCGCAGGGCCGCCGGAGGCGAAAAAATTGCGACCTATGCGCGAATATACGCCTGAAAACTAAGTAAAAAACCATTTAATTTATTTTTGGCTACGGCGAATAGAAAAACTCATCTCAAAAATACTAAGAGCCTACGGCGAATAGCAAAAGGTGCCTAATTTTTGTTTTCGACTACGAATATCGAATAGGACAAGGGGCCTAAAAGATGTTCAATTACGACTAATTATTATGAAAAAAATGACCCCCGAAAAAAAATGTATCGCTTCCGGCGAGAAATAAACGCGCAACAAAAATTTTCGCCTGCGTCGAAAAATGTTGCGCGCCCAAAAACGCGTGTTGCGCTCCGCGCAACCAGCCTCGCGGCGACTGTTGCGCAAAACGGTTATTTTGACCGAATGTTGCGCCAGCGCAACAGCGCAACACCTAATTAATGTCCTGATACGTATATACATATGTATTAAAAAAAAGAATGGTATATATATATATGTGTGTATTGGTTCTGTATCCTTCTCACGAGATCAGAAAATTCCTCAAGAAAATTCTCTGCGCCCAGCCAGATGCCCCTCATAGCACGGCAGATCATTGCAGCATTGCTCACATTTCTTTATAACAACCTGACCTTTCACCGCACGGCAGATCATTCACAACTTGCCTCCCCACAGCACCTCTTATCTCATAAGAGTATTACGGATTAATAGTATATCATATATAGCGTGCAGCATCTCCGCTCTCCACGGCACCCATTATATATGTTATATTATACGTTATATTATACGAGTATAACGTATTGAAAATATTAAAGTAGGTAGCCCCTTTTAAGGGACCCTGTGACGGGTGACCATAGTAAATAGGACCGAATATTCTTAGTAAAAATAGGTAATTATGTAGGTTTTTGTGTGTACCGTATGTCCTATTTACTATGGTCCCTCGCAATAGTGCGTTCGGGGGTTGTAGGTCCCTTATATACCGACGTCCCTTATTAGAGTTGGTACCGGTCCCTTATAATCATTACGGTCGTAGTGGGCAAAAACGGTGCGCAGAAACTTGAGATCCCTTATATACCGTTTTCCCTTATTGTGGGGTCCCTTAAAAGGGGCCTACCTACTACTGTTTACCGTACCCCAATGATGTACCGTCATGGGGAATTATTTGGAGCGCTGGCCTTGTTTATAGCAACACGCCCATGACGACAGCAGTGTGCCAATATTATGCCAATATATACCCCGCGTAAATGCGGAACGCCCGTCATCTCGTTTGTGTGCTCTGCGCTCTGATACCTACCTGCCCACCCTTTTTACCTATGATTCGCGATGCGTGATCACTAAAAATTATAAATTCGACCCCGGCAAGTGCGAGAGTTTTGAATACCTCCGTAATAATGGGAGTAAACGCCTCCGTTGCGTTAAACGCCCGGGGCCTCGCTATTTTTGCGAGAACGGGCAAAATCCGGATTAAATGCCCCCTGTCAAAAACAAAAAGATGTGGATTTTCCCCCGGCCTCACAGTATACGCCCCCTCCTACCATCTGTTTTGGGGTAAACGCCCCGGGCCCGAATTGGCAGTTCATTTTGAGTGTAGGAGATGGAGCTGTTTCCGAAGCAGGCAAAGGAATGTTTTTCATAGGAAACTTAATGCCTGGGGTGTGGGTACCTACTTAGTTAGGTGCATGTTTTGCGCAACAACAGCAAAACAGACTAAAGTCAGACGCGGACAGGGGGCCAAATTAAGGTATGTTTAAGGCGTTCTGGCTTTGAAATGTGTGTGTCATACCCAGCCGGTCGAACCCATCCCCTGATCCGCTTCGGGCACAGTCTCTGTCCCGGCCCGGTCGCCGCTCCACGGTTTCCCACGAGACTACGACCGTCGTTGTAACGGAGGCGGGTGTACAGTAGTCGATCGCCAGGAGCTTCGTCGCTGCCGAGTAGGAGTGCCCGCCTCTCCGGCCTCAGGCCCCACTGAACGCTCCAGCCCAAACGTAGGAAGAGGGTAAACGCGAGGGGCTGGTCCGGGCTGTACCGCCCGAGAAACAGCGCGCGGGAACTGGGGCCGGCGTGCCCTCTCCCTCGTAGGCGCCGCTCCACCAGGACGTCGTAAGCTTCCCCCAAGGGTTTTGTTTGATCGCCAGGGGTTTTGTCTGTATTGGATGCCTTGTCGGCGCTGCTTGCTTGCGACATGATCAATCAACCCCTAACCTGCTGCTCTGCCGTGCTGTTATTGCTGTTTCCGGGTGAGACGTGTGGGCTTTTTTTCTTGATTTGTTTGGTATCGCCCCGCGTGCGATAGGTGTGTGTGTGCCTTTTTTCTTGATGTTTTTGGTGTCGCCCCGCGTGTGATAGGTGTTTGTGTGTTTTTGTTGTTGTTTTTTTCGTATCGCCCCTGGGGGCCAAAAGACCCAAAATGTTTTTTTCAGAACGAGCTGCGGTGTCGCAGTAAACGCCCCGGGGCGTCTTTTTATACCTCCAAAATTATAACGCCTCGGGGGGGGCGTTTACTTGCATCATTACGGCAGGTGTGATACTATGTTGCAGTGGAGTGCGGACACACTCTAAGGCCACCCCGTGACACCGCCATTTGCGTGGTGTTATCTCCACTCATCGTGGTCTTATGTTTTACTACTGTAATGCAAAAAACATCCAATTATAATTACAAGTAGATTATTATTCGTGACAAGCCTAGTTTACCTGGTCTTTAGCCCCCCCTCCCGAAAAGTCTTAAAACAGGATGATCCTAAAGCGGGTTACCCGCTATACTTTGGAAAATGCATTACTATAAGCAGTACTATTATACCGGGTACGATATTGTCTTATCCCCACCCCCAGTTAGGTTGTTCATATAATACCATGACTATGCACCCACGATGATGTATGATGTATTACATGATTGTGATGATATTATCACATTAATAGTTCATGTCCCTGAAACCCTTCCTGTGGTCATAAAACAGGCTGAAACAAAACTAAAAATGCGTCTCGATGGAAGAAAACAAACTCGTACCACTTGCATATATGTGTACGTATCAAATATACTGTTTTTGGACATCGCCATGTTTAATCTTCCGGCTGCGGGTCTTTTCTCGAGCTCCCGACCGCGGGGCACGCAACAGACCCGCGTGTAAACACGCCTCAAGTTTGGGCCCCGGCCGAGGTCCGAGGCGCGTGCTCTGGGCGTTCAGAGTCGCGAAAACTAGCAAGCAACTGCGGGATCTGCTTCCGCCGGGCCAGAGCCTGCCGGGACAATGAAACCCCCATGTTTCTCCACTGCGCTGCTGTGTGGCAGCACACGCTTCAAGCTTTTCCCGTCCTTACAGCAACGGACACTACGTAGGTGTGTGTGGACATGACGTATGCATGCGTGTGAGTGCTGCGTGTGCGTGCGTGTGGGCGTGTGGGCCGGTTTGTGCATGCCTGCTGGTACTCGGCAGACCTATGCTGTGTTTGGATGTGGACACGTCGCGAATTACACTCAACACGCTTTCTGCATTGACCCGCATCATATCACTCATAGAGGGTATTGTAGATTCCGACGTTTTTTTACGTACTGACCAAGATGACCTCTACGAGCCCAACAAATACTGAGACCATACTTATACTGACTAGGATTGATTTTTGTAACTGCAAAGCGGGCTTAGGGTTAGGTTTCGGAGAATAATCCCACTGATATACACGTGTACAATAGGTAGCCACGGAACAACAGCAGTCGCACATCAAGCTCTTCCTTTTGGTTAAGGCCACGGACGGTGCATTCTTGCGGAGTGTGCGTGTGAATACCATGTTTCCTGTCGACCTACCGCTCTGTCCCTAAATACGTATAAGGACCGTTTGCGCATTACCATATAATAAAAACGTTTATTATATTTAGGGACATATTGGTAGGAAGTAGGAACGAACACATGCATGCAGCAGCACGTAATCTCAAGTAACGTGCACTGAATTGCATGCTGCGCAGAGGGCCGAACGATGATACGAACCCACACTTGTTCCGGGATTCAAAAGCAACCGTGCAGTCACGGTACACACTACAACAGCAGCAACAGCGGTACAACAGCAGTACCACCCCAGCACCAACGCTTCACACGTTGGCCTTTGTGACAGCCGCGGTGCTTTTGTATTCGTCTATGTGTGGGTGCCAGGCTCTCGGCCCGACCGTCGCATGGATACGCCCTGCGTCGGTTTCACCATTCGTCGAGGTCATATCATAGATATCTGTATCTTATTGTACTGCTGTGGTCGTTCGTATTCCAAGACTACTTGCCATGTTCGCCAGGCCCATATGTAGCCCCGTGCACAAGTACTGACTGACGACACCCAAGATCCTTGAATGCGAGGCAAGGGCAGTCCCCCTTGCCACAGTCTTCGTATCGTCCATCCAGCTTGTCGTCAAGCCTGGATGCTCCAACAACCTGGCGTCTCCTCGACGCTACTCAGACAAGAAAGGAAAGCGCTACAGACTCAAGCCGAACCTGAGTCCGTACTCATATTGGCGTCGACGCAAGCTGGATGAACGATACGACCTGGCGTCTCCTCGACGCTACTCAGACAAGAAAGGAACGTGCTACCGACTCAAGCCGAACCTGAGTCCGTACTCATATATATATATATCATAATTGTGTGAGCAGTGTTCACTTTGCAGCGTAGTGCATAGTTTTGTGACCACATAAATGGTTTCTCTCTAGGGTGTAGAATCGGCATGGACACTGGGTGTGCTGGATGTCGACGGGTAGAAAGGACGGGTTAATGTGAAGAACACACACCAGGAGATACATGCGGCGATGTTCACGTTTCCATATGCTATTTAAAAGTCAAGCGCACGTCGTCGAACCTCCTCCTGTCACACAGCAAGCAGTACACAGCAGTACTCGGAGTAAATAGGGGCGCCTGATGATGATGATGATGATGATGCTCCCCCTTTTCAACTTGCGACACCCCCGGAATCATAGGTCAACCCACATCCCGAAGGAGAACCTTGTACTACTATTAATATATTACATGCACCTACATTAGTACCCTACAACCTAGAAAACACATACATACATATTTCATACATGATGAAATAACTGAAGGACCCAGACCACGAAACATACTGGTTCCTTCGTATACACATATCTACCAAAAAATAGTGACGTGTTATTTCACTCCCTGACGCGGCATGCCTCTTCCGATGCCTCTGAAAAGCCTGTTCGTTGCTGTTTCCCTGATTACCTTCCAAGCAGACCCTGGCCGAGGCGAGCCCGTATGACCAAGTCTGGGGGATAGGGCTCCGGGCAGACGACCCCGCCGCTTGGACGAAGGCTACCTGGCGGGGGCAGAACCTTCTCGGCGGGATTCTCCAGGAAGTGCGATCTCGTCTCTTGATGGAGGAGGCGGGCTTATCCTCCCTCTGAGTACACGCTCACTTTACTTTAGTTTCGCTCGGGGGTCCAGGCCCTGGGCATTGGTCGGCTGTTTGCTTGTTTCCGAATTTTTTGTTTCTTGGTTGGCACCTTGCCTTGTCCCTTGTCCCTTGTTGTTTTTTGTTTCTCGCTGCCATGGACGGTCCCGAGTCCCGAGGGTTTATTGTGTGTTGTGTGTTGTGTGATACCGGTGCGGACTTGTATGACACGAACCCTGTCTTGTCATTTTTTCAAGAGTGAGTATACCTCGAACGTATATGCGTACCTGGTGCCTGATCACGGTATTTTTGTACTTTAGTACTTTTTTTGTGTTCTTGTGCTGTTGTTTTTTTTTTTTAATGTTGTTGTGCTTTAGTCTGGTGTTAGACTCTGACCGGAGGAGACAAGCGCGTTCGTCTGGAAAACGCGCCTCGGCTGTCTCGGAAGGCGAGAGGCAGCACGTGCGTGCACATAATACATGTACATATAACTTGCGTGACCAAGCGCTGTCTTTGAAGCTTGGCGCGGGTGTTGTCCACAAAGATAAGATGGAGGGCGAGAGCCTATAAATAATCGCTTCAAACTGAGGGCTACGAAGACGAAGCGTATTGCTGCGGGTCATACATAGCTGTTGATGTTATACCAGGTAAATTATACAAAGGAATGGTGGTGGAGCACGGTCTGCGCCAAGAGAGGTATTTGGCGCCGCAGGTTTCCTACAGTATTGGTAGCTTTGTGAGTTGGCTGACTATGAGTCGCCTACTAGTTATTAGTTGGCTAGGTACTGCTGCTATCGCATTGAGGTATTACTAGATGGCCAGGGGGGGGGGGTAGGGGAACCCCTGCTTGCTTCCTAAGAGTGGTGTTTTTTTTGTCGGTTGCGGTTAGACCTTTGACTAACGATTTGTTTATAATTATATACTTCGGAGTATCACTTTTGATTGAAGAATTGAGTTTTGAGTCACTCTTTCCAAGTCAAACGCATGCTTCAGCCGCGGTACGATGAATGGAGTGTTTTAGTCCCTCTTTCCAAGTCACTACTTTCACGTCAAACTTACTTTTAACCCGCGGTATGAAGAATGGAGTTTTTTTGTTCGCTATTTTCCAAGTCACACGTATATTTCAGCCGCGTGAAAGGAATGCCAAAGGTACGTGTACTCGTAGTGCTCGAAGCGCATGCCAAGAAGAGCTGTGTGAAAGGATACCCTACTTGAATGTACCTGGTACCTGGTATCTCTCGTGAATGCTATCGTGAGTGGGTGTACGACGTGTTGTGTTGCTGCGTGCGATGTGCTGACTGATACCTGGCATCTCTTGACAATCTTGTGGGTGCTACGAGTATAAGGATGGGTACGCCAGTAATTTGCCAATGAACTTCAAATTCCATGCAATAGCGGCACAACCTTTCGATCGTCGAACTGTATCGTTTTTATCATTGATTGATTCGTCTAATCGTAACTACGAGTTCGTACTCGTCGTACTTACCAGACAGCACAAATTTTACAACGTGGAACTCGTCTCATCAGCTCTATTATGATAGAACTCGACGGTGTGCGAGCACCGGCGCGTACTGGGTGGTAGTCACAAACAGACTCGGTCCCAGGTACCTGTGCGTGATCGAAGGTAGAGGAGGTCTCAGCTCCGAGCACTGGAATCATTCTAGGAAATTTTAAAAGCGCACTCAAAAAAGCGCACGCTAAAAACATCAATCACTAGAAAATGGGACTTATAAAATCACTTGAAACTATTTTTTTGTTAGATATTTTTTTCGCTGTTTTAAAACCGGCATGGATTGCCGAAAGAGTTTCACACTCTCAGGCCATCTCTTAACTGATTTTGACATCTGGAAATTTAGCGGAGGTTCCAATACTTTTTTTGCAGGCGTGTTTTGGCACGGGAAACGGGCGAATCGGTCCCCCGCTTCTTGTGAAATCCAACCAGCCATTTTGCGAGAGGCACCCAGCGCCGTTTGCCGTTTCTCGAGGATATGAGTTTCAAAAGTTGTTGTCGATACACCTCAATTTCCTCTAAATCAGTTTCGGATGCGTTTCATCCGAAAAAATAGGCCATTTTTTCATTTTTTCGGATAAAACGTCGACATCTATCTATTATATATAGTTCGTCTGATGCCCAAAAACAATACTTTAATCAAGTAATCTTTGATGCCCACTTTATCATAGCAACTTAGAGTGGCGCTGATGGGGAAAAAAAAAACGGTACAATCTCAGCAAAGATTAAAAGTAGCAACCGCACTGCTGCGATATTCGTACGTAGAGTAGCCGCGAATCGCGAAGACAAGCACGGCGCACGTACGAGTTGTACTACAGTATGCCAACCTGCGACGTAAGAAGACGGTGCCGGGCATGCCGGCGTAGGGAGAAGCGTGCGCTTTGAATGCGTGTGTGGGAAAAAAAACTGGATTGTTTTTGTTTGCATTTGCTCCACTCTAAGTTGCTATGATAAATTGGACAGAACACTAAGTCTAAGTGACCCATCAAAACCATGCAAGCACGCGCAATGGGGGACAAGGGGATCTATGGGTATGTCACTTCTGTTCGTCTTCCATCCATTATTCGATATTTGGGACTTACTGGTAGGGATATTGTACATGGTATTCACATGGCGAGCCTGTGACAAAGAGGCATGAAATCCTAAAACAAACATAGCCCCGTGATCCTTGTGTTGGGAACCGCCGAGACCGCCCTTGGTAGAGTAGGCAGAGCAGGGGTCGGCGAGCACGATGAGGGAGTTGCGTGCCACCAGGTGGTCCTCATCGCGAGATATCCCGAAAAAGGCTCAAATCTACGTCTAAGAAAAGCTGTCGAGCTCTCTGGGAGCAGCAGCCTGCAATTTTGTACATGTATTTGTATTAATAGTATTTCGTGAGGGTATTACCTCCTGACCTATACGTAGGGCAGGGGTAAAATATTGATTAACTACCCAGCCCAGGGTAATCCTTATAACACCCCCCCCCCCTGTGAACGGCGGAATCTTTGGGACGTCGGTACCGTATACGGCCGTACGTTGACCTACCCGCTTCGTTTCGATAGCTGGGGAGCCAGGGAGACGATTTTTTTAGGGACGCACGCTCATGCGTTTCTGTAAAAGAAACTTTTGAAGTGAGATTCGAACCCGTGTCCTCGACGATGTCAAATGTGAGGGTATTACCTACTTAGCTATAGGGGTAAAATATCGACCAATTACCTAGCCCAGCGTAATCCTAACCCCGCCCGACAATGTGCAGCGATATTATTATTAGTGTAAATTACTGCTGCTGTGCCAACATGATGAAATCTCACATATTTCATTCACCCAGACCCCAATAAGTCCACACCTAAAACGGTGATTTGCAACCGCCGATACTACGAAAGCTAGGTGTCTTCAATTAGCCCTACACCTTCAACCTCCTCCCCGTTGACTTCCGAGGAAGCATCGAACGACAACCCCCTCTGCCATATAATGTCCTTGTTTGCAATTGCTACATTATGATGATTATCCCGCCTTGAGACAGAAACAAGCAATCCTTCGATATTTTTGCCCAGATAATCGTAAGTATTCTTCACACCCGACAACAATGTGTAGCATGATGAGCTTCAACGTTCATCACTACAGTAATAAGCACCCGAAAAAATAAAACAGCGAAAATAAATAGTGTCCTTCCTATGATATTGAGTTATTTTTTTTTAATACGAGCCGCTCACACTTGTGGCCCTACCGCCGTGGGGGCGGGGGGGGCCTCTTATTCCCTAGTATGATATATTCGGATGATTTGTTGTCCGACAGTGAGTGACAACGCCGTAAAAACTCCGAGCGACTCGTACCCCAAGGAGAAAATGAGAACGTGTCGAGACACCTCTCACCAAAGGCCCGCAAGTATTCTGAGAAGAACGAGCCCGACTCGGTCGGACTTTGCGTCTAAAACACCTGAAAGCACCTAGACCACACAGTTTCGGATATCATTTTCGGGGCTTCAAAATCCTCCCGTAAGAGATGGCCTTATTTAGGAGTTGTGATGCCCCCCCGATGATTTGCATCCATGCTCTGTTTTCACAGTTGAAACAAAAAAAAAAATGTGGTGTCATTCGAGGAAAACAACAAGAACGAACAACAAACTATCCGCCCTGACATATATATGTAGATCATCAAAATGGGCATCTGATCTGTGATCTGATCTGTCCGATATGCGGAAGTTTTGAAGCAAAAAATAATGAAAAACGTTGAAAATGTTCGACTGCAGGCTATTAATAATAAACTAAGAAACACGTCAGCTATTATAGTGCTAGACTAACCATGGGATTGTTTGGATGAAGAATTGGACAATGGTTTTGTTCGATACTCTGCAGAACCAAGCGACCCTCCTTGTGAAATACCTGGTATATACGAGCTATGATAACTGGAGACGCAGACATCTACCTTGCTTAGTAGTAGTGTAGCAGTCCACGAGTAAGTACGTATGCTATGTGAGCAGGCCTGGCGGCTGCTTTATTTATTACGGCCCGTTAGCTGTTTCACGCGTGCGTGTAGAAGTCGAGCCGCGTCCTGATCAAAGGATTCCTTAATTCAAGCGCGATGGTTGCACACTGGTCGCCCACATTGCTGTCGCAGAGTTCCATCGAAACTAAAAACCAGTTGGGTGCGTGCCAAGTTAGAAAATCCCGCACTCTCTTGCTCAGCCGACCCACCCACGACAGAATCTCCACGGACCGTATAATATGTATGTACGTACCATGGCATTGTTGACGCCCCCGCGACATACGCACGCCCCCCCCCCCCCCCCCCCCCCCCCCCCCCCCCCCCCCCCCCACCCTTCCCTTCGCCGTCGTCCGGTCGCTCGAGAGGGCCCGGCCGTCCCTCCCACACACACCCCTGCATGATACGCGACAAAAAACAACATGATACTCTCCGACACGTTACAAAAACAGCCATCCATGCACAACAACGTAAAGGCACAAGAACAATACACAGCAGGCCTCCCATCAAAAACATCCATTTTTTTTTTTCCTTCCATTTTTTGGGTCTCCGACCCGTCCCGCCCCTCCATTGTCATGGAAAACGGCCACTGCACAGCAACGCGGGACAAGGTTGTGGGACAGACATACCCAGCCCCCCCCCCCCGGCCCACTTATCAGCTGCACGGACATCCCGCTAATAGGTTATGAGCCTCGACCCCCCCGCGCGCCATTATCAGCTGCGCGAAGATCCCGCTGACAGGTTATGAGCCTCGAAAGGCACGAGCACTGCAGAGCCGCGAGCTGTCTGCCTTGAACCTCTCCACCTTATCAGCTGCGCGAGCATCCCGCCAACAAGTTATGAGCCTCGAAAGCCACGAGCATTTGCAGAGCTGCGAGCTAGGCATGGTATCGCCTGGTACATCGAGTGGAGGGCTAAGGCTATAAAGGTCCGAGCTGCTGCGCTGCGCTGCGATGCGCTGCGCTGCGATGCGCTGCGCTACGCGACGACCGATCAGGCGCATCAAGGGAAGACTACGCGCGAGGCCTGGGCTGTTGCTAGCCACACCGCTGCGAGCTCCTCTCCCCACAGAGAGCTGCCGAGATAGATAATCGCCATCTGGAGCTTTTCCAAAAAGGGCCCCGGTACCAGCACCAAAACGCAAAAACGAAAAGAAAACAAACAGTGAAGGCAGGACCTGGTCCTTTCCCGAAGCCCAGCTTCACAACAATCTCAGAATCCGTAGCCACCACGCCTTGTTCGCAAACCACCGAGTCTGCACGGGCGTTATTTTCAGGGGAGGGGGCGCGGTACCCCCGCCCCTACATGCACGCCAACTCCTTCCGTCGCCAGAACCTTAACGTACCAAATGTGAACATTTTGGCACGCCCAAGTTGGGGTTGGACGTTTTGGGGCGAAGAGATCTGGGTGCCGCGCTCAGCGCTGTCTAACAGGCCACGATGCGCGCACGATTGGCCTCCACGCCTCTCTAGAAAACCATGTCATGTTCCATCCGCGCAAGGCTAGGCACCCCCTCGATCAACTCAAAATCAAATGAACTCAAATCAAATGAACCCCAAATCATCTCAAGTCAAGTCAAGTCAAAGCAACTCAGCTCAAAGCAACTCAACTCAGATCGGCTCAACTCAAAAATCAAAATCGATCCAAATCAAATCAAATCAAAACAGCTCAACTCCAATCGAACGAAATCAAAAGCTGCGCCCCGTCGTTCTATACGATGCGCTGACTGAGCCGGTGTCTGCCTATCGCGCTCCGTGAGCCTACCACACCGCACCGTATCGTACGATACCATACCATACCGTTCCATACCATGCGATACCGTACCATACCGTACCATATCGAACCCGCGGCACCCCCATACCGTACGATACCATACGATACCGTATCACACCAAACGATACCGTGCCATTCCGCACCATACCATGCGAGACCGTACCATACCGTACCATATCGAACCCGCGGCACCCCCATACCGTACGGTACCGTACTACACCAAACGACACCGTACCACACCATACGATACCGTACGATACCGTACGATACCATACCCTACCGATTCCCCCATGCACCCCCACGCGATACCACGTCAACCCGCGCCAACCAGCTCAAGGTCGAAAGCCGGTCAAACGGTGTCGTCGTGGAACGCCCAAATGGTGGTCTTGGGAGAACCCCTCCCGATCTTCCTCACGTACTGATCATTGTCCGACGGCTTCTCCTGCGAGTGCACGGCACGCGCAATCGTGGGAGGAGGAGGAGAAGGGGGAGGGGGAGGAGACGAGGAGGAGGAGGAAAGGGGGGCGTCAAAAAGAGAAATCGACACCACACTCCTGTCCTGATAAGGTCACAACAAAAAAAAAACATACGATAGCACGGTGAAAATTCTGGTACGATTAAAAAAACATCAGGTACGGCTCTGGCCGGAAATGTACGTAGCGAGAGAGCATGGGAGATAATGCTGAGACCATTTCGCCTAGTATCATAGGCGGCTTACCTTAGCCGTGCAGCTAGAGAGCATGGACAGAATGCTGAGACATACGCTCTGAATCGTCAGCGCCGGGCTCCATTCATCGTATAAGATGGACAAGCAAATGTGCCCGTTCGTATAAATGTGCGGGTGGAGGGGTGCGGGCTGCAGAGGCATCGGCAAAAGGCAAAGCGAGATAAAAAAAAACGAAGGAACAAACCAAAACAACGCAGGCGGGGAGGGGGGGTAGCGAGAGGAGGGGGGGGGGGGGAGATCGGGGGATTAGAGCGAGAGCGGGAAGGGCCAGGGTGGGGGGGCGGGGGCGATATGCGCGAGGGGGACACCCCGCGACTGGAGGGGGGGGCGGGGGAGGGGGAGGGGCGGCGGGGAGGGGTGAGAGGGGTTGGGTGGGTATGGGGAGGGGGGGAAGGAATATGGGGAGGGAGGCAGAGAGGGGGGAGGGGAGCGCGGCGGAAAGGGAGGGGGGGGGCGGCGGGGGAAGGGGACGGGTTAGTCGCTTGTCACATTTGCACTGCGCAAACAAACCTGGGCGCCGTGGGCTGTTCCAGTTTCGCGGGCGAGATGGGGGACTCCGTTCAATGATTACACCTACGAGTACAACGTCAGGAACAAACAATTATGACGCCCCCGTGTTAGCTGATAGCAGCTGATAAATTGATCGAAACTACCTCCGACATGGCCTGCATAAAATCGAAACCCCGACGCGCGGGCAGAGGCTTTTTCTTTCGACAGCGTCAAGAGACAAAATGTACGCATACTTTAGATGACTGGTACATATGTACCCTATTAATACAACACTTCGATACGGTCCTTCGATAGGTAGGTTCGTATCAGTTCATATATTATTCCTCGGAAATTTCCAAATTCCGATCCCATCCCACCCCATTCCTATGATTAGTATACATTCCAACACCCAGGGCGTGCCTATATAATTTCCCGCGCAATATTCGAACAACACTGGAAAACCTACTCCTCACAAGGTTCCCCTTCTGGATTGTGGTTGACTTGGAGATCCCGGGGAGGGGTGTCGCAGGCTGAAAAGAGAGAAAACACACCAGGCGTTTGTTTCCTCGCATGTATATGCCAGCCACGTACTCGTACGCAGCTACCGGACAAACACGAAGAACATAACAAAAAAAAGCTCTTGTGGAAAGCTAAAAAAAAAAAAAAAAAAGTACTCGTACGAAGTCACCGGCCAAGTAACACCGACCACCACACCAGCCCAAACGAGTTTATAGTTAAAGTAGTTATACTGCACGAACCTCCCGCAGAGAGGAGTTCCTATGCCGTGGAGAAGCCATAGCGATTGCGGGGAGAGGGAGGGGCGCGAGGGGGGGGGGGGGGGGCACCACCTCGGGCGCCTCAATCGGATAGTTCGCGGGAAAGCGTATCCTAATGCGGTATATTTCGCCTGCGAATACGGTGTCGACTGCGCCTGCGGGATTTGTTGGCGACGAAACGGGCGAAAAGCGGGTGGAAACAACAAAAGGAACCGGTGTGATCAGCGTAGTGGGGGGGGTGGGGGTGTACTCATGTTGTGCACGGCCGTAGTCATATGACCATAGACCCTCGCATCCCTACAATGCCGGGACGGAGCGCGTTGGGTTTTCACCAACCAGGCAGACATTGCTTGCACCAAGCGCGAAACGCCGTG
>MEHQ01000391.1:235955-263294 GCA_008828725.1 Saccharina japonica | reverse complement strand
GTGAGGTATTTGGGCGTAGATCGCCATGAGAGGGTGAGCCTCATTCTGCCTAAGAACCGCCTCTGAGTCGGACTGCATATGGATGCGACAGCTTCAATGAGTTAATTAAATTTCTGGTGTGGCAATTTCGGAGTACGAGCAATGGGTTTTACTATGTAGACTGCGCTCGCGACGCCTTACGCATATTAACACTCGTGATACGACCATTCCCTTGTGCTGGAAATCAAAGGTTCTTCACCCGCACAAATGATCTGACTCGCACCGCCAGCTTTGGTTGGACCGCCAAAAGAAAATTAACAAGAAAAAAAACGGCACCCTGGTTGCTAGCTCACGCCGAGCGTTGGCGTGTTTTACCAGCGTCGGTTGCCCAACGACGGCCAACCCAATCCTATAAATATATAATTAATATTTATATAGGGGGGGCGGGGGGTTATTCATGTCGTGCAGGACGGTCGTTAGTCGTATGGACCATACAGACCGCGGCGGGGGCGGCGTATCTCGGGGGGGGGGGGTACTCATGTCGTGCACGGACGGTCGTAGTCGTATGACCATACGAGACCGCGGGGGGGGGGTACTCATGTCGTGCATGGCCGTAGTCGTATGACCATAAACCATAGACCCTCGCATCCCTACAATGCCGGGACGGAGCACGTCGGGTTTTCATCACCGAGCAGGCAGGCATTCTACGGAGCGTACAGTAGGTGATTCGTCCGGGGAACGTCGTGATTTTGTTCCCGATTTTCCAACTGAAGAGTAGAGTAGCTTCTCTGGAGCGTTCGGCGTAAGTGATTTAACTTGGGATACTACATATCTGCTGTCGAGCATTGGTTCCCCATCATAAAAAGAACCGTACATAGGACATACGCATAGAATAGCGAGGAAACAAAAAAATAATGTGTCTCGAAAGTTTTTCGCGTGCGGCGGCGAAACCCTACAATGGGCCTGAAATAAAATTGCATGCGAAAATTACCGAAGCACATATGATATTATACGTAATGCAAAGACGAGTTTCGATGAAATCCTCGATCTCATCACAGTGTTTCTAATTTTTATAAAAATGATATATTTCGCCGGTCATATTACAGCAGCAGTGTGTGTTCTGCTGCCGGTACGGCGAAACATGTATATGATATCTGGCATGATGGTATGCAGTACAACAACAGAGTATGTACAGCGTATATATATATACATACACGGCCCTCCTTCGGGATTGTGGTTGGTTTGAAATTCCCGGGGTTGTCGCAAGCTGAAAAGGGAAAACACAGCAGGAGGCGTTCGTTCCTCGCATGTATCAATCATCAATCAGCTACTCCACTCGTGCGTAGCTACCGGGCAAATAACGAAGAACATGAAAGAGCTCTTGAAAGCTATATAAAGAAAGAGTGAGGTCGTATGACAGGCACCGGCAACCGGGCAAGTAGCACGGCAAGTAACACCGATCAGCCCAAACGACTTTATAGTTATAGTAGTAGTTCTATGTGATATAGAACTATATATAAATATGTGCTATACCATACCATATTCTTATCATTGTCTGAGCTCAGTAAATCGTCAGTTCTCCACGCTCGGGCCATTTGCATATCTCAGGAAAACCTGACTTCTCGACGCACGTGCCTCGCGGTCCGCATTCTTACCCCCCGCCGAAGTTGAGATTTTTTTCCGCCGCCGTGGTGAAATTTTTCAAGTTCTATTGATTTAATGTGTGAGGATGAAACCGCTCCGCTCCGTATCCGGACTCTTACAGTGATGAGATTTTTTTTCCCCCCGCCTCATGAACTTTCGAAGTTTTTTATCCAAGTTCGATTTCTTTTCCCCCCGTCCGAAATTTTCTATCCAAGTTTTATTAATATGTTCATCCACTTTTATGATGGAGTTTGTGTGGGGATGAAAATTTAGCACCCCTCTACGTATATACGATACCAGTCATTTACTTGATACCAGGTATGGTATTGGGTACCACCCTACGTATGTATGCGTATATAGTAGTATAAGTATGTGCATGATGCTGCTATTAATATATTATCACCTGAAGAAGACATTAATTAATCGGGTCAGCTTTTTCATTCTGAGTGAATAATGCGAATAATGCCCTGCACGGTCGCCCCGGTGGGCTAGCAGGTAACCACGAAGCCTGTAAGCGTCAAGGAAGCGAGTTCGAGCCCCGCCGAGTGCATGCTCTTAGGCACTTTTTCTCGCAAAAAAATATCTTGACTAGCAGAAAGCGCGAGAGCGTGAGTTAGCAAAATTCGATGAAAGTCGACGAGCGTTGGGAAGGCTGAACCCTCTGCGCGATAAAAATGAAGGCAAGAACCGTAGTTGAGGAGGAGGGAGAGGAGCCTACTTTGTGACCCCGGATCTGAGTTACGACTAGGGAGGAAGAGACGGAAGTACGAAGATAATAAACGAGATGGAAAAAAAAAAGAAAAAAATTGTCGGAAGGCAAATAATATTATAATAATAATAGAGTAAAATATGATCAAATTATGTTGATAATATTATAAGTATTAATATTATCAGTAATAATATTAATACAAAAAAAAAGAAACAAATTGTGGGAAGACAAATAATATTATAATAATAATAGAGTAAAATGTGATCAAATTATGTTGATAATATTATAAGTATTAATATTATCAGTAATAATATTAATGCGCGATAAAAATGAATAAATGTCCGGTTTTCGGTTACGATAACCGGATCGCGGTTTCCGGTTAAATAACCGTAGTTCGGTCCCGGTGCCCAACACTGGTGAGGATGAAACCGCTCCGCTCCGTATCCGGACTCTTACTACAGTGATGAGATTTTTTTTCCCCCCGCCTCATGAACTTTCGAAGTTTTTTTATCCAAGTTCGATTTCTTTTCCCCCCGTCCGAAATTTTCTATCCAAGTTTTATTAATATGTTCATCCACTTTTATGATGGAGTTTGTGTGGGGATGAAAATTTAGCACCCCTCTACGTATATACGATACCAGTCATTTACTTGATACCAGGTATGGTATTGGGTACCACCCTACGTATGTATGCGTATATAGTAGTACGAGTATGTGCATGATGCTGCTATTAATATATTATCACCTGAAGAAGACATTAATTAATCGGGTCAGCTTTTTCATTCTGAGTGAATAATGCGAATAATGCCCTGCACGGTCGCCCCGGTGGGCTAGCAGGTAACCACGAAGCCTGTAAGCGTCAAGGAAGCGAGTTCGAGCCCCGCCGAGTGCATGCTCTTAGGCACTTTTTCTCGCAAAAAAATATCTTGACTAGCAGAAAGCGCGAGAGCGTGAGTTAGCAAAATTCGATGAAAGTCGACGAGCGTTGGGAAGGCTGAACCCTCTGCGCGATAAAAATGAAGGCAAGAACCGTAGTTGAGGAGGAGGGAGAGGAGCCTACTTTGTGACCCCGGATCTGAGTTACGACTAGGGAGGAAGAGACGGATGTACGAAGATAATAAATGAGATGGAAAAAAAAAGGAAAAAAATTGTCGGAAGGCAAATAATATGTAATAATAATAATAGAGTAAAATATGATCAAATTATAATATTATAAGTATTAATATTATCAGTAATAATATTAATACAAAAAAAAAGCCAGGTATGGTATTGGGTACCACCCTACGTATGTATGCGTATATAGTAGTACGAGTATGTGCATGATGCTGCTATTAATATATTACCACCTGAAGAAGACATTAACTAATCGGGTCAGCTTTTTCATTCTGAGTGAATAATGCGAATAATGCCCTGCACGGTCGCCCCGGTGGGCTAGCAGGTAACCACGAAGCCTGTAAGCGTCAAGGAAGCGAGTTCGAGCCCCGCCGAGTGCATGCTCTTAGGCACTTTTTCTCGCAAAAAAATATCTTGACTAGCAGAAAGCGCGAGAGCGTGAGTTAGCAAAATTCGATGAAAGTCGACGAGCGTTGGGAAGGCTGAACCCTCTGCGCGATAAAAATGAAGGCAAGAACCGTAGTGGAGGAGGAGGGAGAGGAGCCTACTTTGTGACCCCGGATCTGAGTTACGACTAGGGAGGAAGAGACGGAAGTACGAAGATAATAAATGAGATGGAAAAAAAAAAAAAAAAAATCGGAAGGCAAATAATATTATAATAATAATAATAGAGTAAAATATGATCAAATTATGTTGATAATATTATCAGTATTAATATTATCAGTAATAATATTAATACACATGCACATAACGATACGCGTGCAGCGTATCATAAACAGTGTTCATATACTGGATGGTATGATATGAATGTATGAGTACGGGTATCTATTTTGTATTGATAGATAGATGTTGTCGTCGTGTTATTTTTTTTGCCCATTTTAACCCTTTCAGGACTGCAGTCCCGTTTTGTGGACAGATCCCTCTAATTCTAAGCAATTTGTCCCCATAACGGGACTCCAGTCCTATAAGGCCTAAGTTGTTGTTGCTGTTGTTGTTGGTACGTTGCTTACGTTGTTGTTACGTAATGTGTTTTTTTTTTAGTGTCGCTATGTACGAGTTCGACTACGAGTTCGTGTTTTCGTATGTTGGGTATTTTTTTGTGTCGCTATACCAGGTTATTTTTTTAAGTACCCCTTTACGTATATACGTAGTGATACCAATTATTATTTTTTCAAGTAAACAGGTATTATTATTTTTAATATATTACAGACGTAGACTTTTTGTACCAGGTATTATATGTATGTATGTTGCCCATTTAATGTGTTGTTGTTGTTGTTGTTGTTGTTGAGCTTTTCAATGTTCGCTTCGGTTTGTAGAGGGATGTCATGTTCCTTTTTCTCCATGGCTTTGGCTTCTTGGGCATAACTCCCGGAAACACGAGATCGTAAATGGATGTGGCTGTTGTCTGTCGCGTGTTGCACGAGAAAAAAACGTTTGTATGCTTCTTGGGTATCCCTGCCGTATTTTAGACACATGAGCGTAGATGGATATGGCAGTTGTACGTCGTGTGTTGAACTGGTAGTAAACGTTTTTTATATTTTGATTGTTGTGTCGATTTTCGTAGATGGATGTTGCGGTTGTCTGTCGTGTGTCGCACGGGAATTTGTTTTTGTTTTATCCCACGGTATTGCGGTGGGGTGGTAAAGTGTGATAAGACTAGGTGAGACACAGAGTATCCCCTTGCAGGTTTGTCTATTAAGCATCCTTGGTGTTACTCACTTTCCGTAGAGTCAAGCGTAGAAGAGAAGCAGCTTATATTAAACCCCGAGCCAGATGACATCTGCTCGGGATGGGCTTCAAGTATGGCCCACAGATATTATAAATACCCCGAATACCGAATACGAATGCCATCCAAGTTATACGAAAACGGACCAATTACCTATGCAGAGGTAATTACCGGCCTTCCTAGCCCATACCATTACAATATTCTGTTCGTGGCGGTTGTCCGGCGTGTGTTGCACGGGAAAACGCTTTTTATATTTTAATTGTTTTGTCGATTTCCCGATTTGTTAAGCGGTTGACTATCGTGTGCAGCACGGGAAATCGTTTTCGTTTTATTTGGTAGTAGCGGTTGAGTGGAATATTCCATTCGTGGCATTCGTGGATTTTTCATGGCTTTGGCTTCTTGGGCACCATTGCCGGACACGAGAGCGTAGATGGATGTGGCGTTGGTCTAGCGTGTGTTGCATGGTGTTGCATGGTGTTGCACGGAAAAACACCCTACATTTTGATGTTATGTGCTTTTTTACATGGATGGGTTGGGCTTCTTTCGCGTCACTCCTTTAGTTGTCTGTCGTGCGTTGTGGGAAAGTGGCTTGGGTATACCATATTTTAGAGTCCGTCGATTTTATTCCATGGTTTGGCTTTGCTTGCCTCATTGCGATGCTTTGTGTGTTTTCTTGCTGGAGAGTATGCCTTTGATTGGGGCTCATTTATTGCGTCAGGGATCAATAATCGACAATATTTTAACGGGACTTATTTTGATGTTATGGGCCTTTTTTGCATCATTCATTACGTCAGGAATCAACAATACAAACTGGGTCTCTTCAACGGTCCCTTGGCATCGTAAACTGGAGCCTTAGCCTCTCGGTCCCTTGGCATCGTAAGCTACCTGATGTATTGCGGGCCTTATTCCTCCTTCGCTTCGCCGACGGCCTGGGCCGGCGGCGAAGCCCCCTTGTATATATATATTATACGTGTTCACGCCTTCGGCGCGAACTGCGCTATGCCCGAAAGGAAAACGTTGCCCTGGCGCAATTTCGTAGCGCAAACAAAACTTAACCCCTAAAAGAACTGGTCCCGCCTATTTGGGGACAAACTACTTGAAAATAGTGCGGGAGTTTATTTTTCAGTTCTGAATGGGTTAAAGTGGCACTGCAACAGACCCGTTGTGGGGACGAAACACTTGGAATTAACAGTCAAAGTTAGGTTTATCTTGGAATTAGAGTTCCAAACCAAAAGGGCCCTGGTTGGTCATACTCGTAAGCATATACCAGGTATACACATATATACAAATAGTAGTATTAATAGTAGGTTCGCCATATATACTTGTCCTTTTATACACCCGGCCAAACATTTGTGATACTACTGTGAATATTGAATAATAAATAATTACGTACTGTAGTACACACCCCTGCGACTACTCGTGTACCTACTCGCGGCCAACGAGTACTCAACAAATCTGGCGGGAAAATACCCGGGTACTCGCTACGAGTATTATAGTATGGGCTTTCTAATAGTATCATATAATAAAGGGCATACAAATAGGTAAAGTGCTGTGTTTTAGTATGCCCATTATAAATCGTACGGGTTTTAGTATCACTATACTAAAATGCCATACGATTATAATATATGAGTTTTAGAATGCCGTACTAAATTCCATACAATTCGGGCCCCAAATACTCGCGAGTACGAGGGTGCTACTCGTATTACCCGCGACGAGTACTGACAAACAGTAGAGTTTGTGCTCGCAAGTACCCGCGGGAACTTTCTAAAAGGGGTATATATGATGTGACGTATGATACCAGTACAAGTCTACGGTAGATACTCACTCGTGCAGTCGTCTACTGTAGACATGCGCGTACTAAAGACTACCCGTACCAGTACCCATCTAGAGCTACGCGTACTTGCAGAACTACGCGTACTTAAGGTATACTTTGAAGTATACTGCTATGATATTATACGAGTACTGGAGTCAAATATCATACCATACAATTTGTTTGCTTGTTTTCTTTTCGCTTTTCTTTTAAGGTATTTTCGTTTTCTGTTTTCTTTCGTTTTTTTTTATCTCCTTCAACGCATCTGGATTGCTAGTATGGGTAGGTCGTGCCTGTCGTACGTGGCATTCATTGCATTGCCTGCTCTGCTTTACTGCATTGCAGCGTTGTATCTCCTGTCGTGGTTTTGTGATCGCAAAAAAAAACTTTAATCTCTCTATTAATAGGATGAAGAATCGGCACGGACACTGGGCGTGCTGGATGTCGACGGGTATGATACGAGTATATAGAAAGAACGGTACAATGTGAGGAACACAAACACGCCATACGAGTAGCGTAGAGGTATACATAACTCCGGAGTTACGTTTAAGAATACAACTCCCTCTAAAACCAACTAAGTAGGATTTGGCCATTTTTCACATTTTTTTTCCCCCGTGCATCAATCTCCACATGGGGTTGGGTTAGGGTTAGGGTTAGGTTATAGGGTTTAGCGAGGTTCGTGGTGCACGAAAAACAACTTCGGAAAAAAGTGGCCATTTCTATTCACTTGGTTTCAGACGCAGGAGTTACTCGCAAGCGGTGTTTACCGGTACCCATTACCATAGAGTATGGAATCACGAATTGCAGTAGTGGTCCCTCTCTAACGCCGGTATGTGCCAGCGGGAAAACCGGCGCTATAGCGGCAACCGGCGCTACTCCGGATTGGGGAATATATAGGTTTTAGTATGGAAACGGAAAACAGTGCAAAGCGACTTCACTGGCGCTATAGCGGGCAACCGGCGCTACAGAGGGACCACTACTACAGCAGTATGCAATATGGAATGATGGAATATGGAATGATGGAGTATGGAATGATGGAATATGGAATGATAAAATATGGAATGGTAGAATGTGGAATGATGGAATATGGGATGATGGAATATGGAATGATGGAATATGGAATGATGAAATATGGAATGATGGAATATGGAATGGTGGAATGATGAGTTGCATTGATGGAATATGGTGGAGCAACGGAAAGATGGAATGGTCCGGGGCCTGGTCCTGGGTCCAGGTACAGGTCAGCACATAAGCAAAGCAGTACGTGCCATATTGTATATAGATTGTAGACTTGATGCTTGATTATTTGCTATTTCTAGATGATTCGTACGTATCGTATCCATGCGAACGATGTGTACAATATCTACTATTCAATCGGTTGAACTCACAGCTGACGTATTTATAATAATTTTATTTAATTGGTACGAAATACGATTTGGCACTACTACTGCTGTAGTTACAGATTGCTCGACATTGCATTGGACGTGAGAAACATGTCGTCTATCGTCAGCCCAGACCCTCCGAAAAAACAGTAAAAGGCAACCCACTCAACATCTGCTTATGATACATCACACGACCATTTTGCACATGGGTGTTTCAGGTTCCAGTGTGTTTTAACTAGACCCATTCAGAACTGAAAAAAAAAGTCCCACACTAATTCCAAGTAGTTTGTCCCCAAATTCGTGGGACCAGTTCTTAACCCTTATAGGACTGGAGTACCGTTTGGGGACAAATTACTTGGAATTAGAGTGGATTGTCCCCAAAACGGGACTGCAGAACCAAATGGGTTAACTATGTTTTGCAGAAAACAGAAAACCTTGCTCTACGTACGTACAACGTACAATGTAGGTACGACAATGAGAAGATGTCCGGTACTTTCGAAGGTGTGGAGAAATACCTGGTACCAATATGTTCCGAAATATAAGCACCGTTTGTATTGAATATTAATATACAAAACGTTACTTATATTTCGGGACAGAGTGATACAAGAGATGTACGACTCGAACTACTATTTATGATACACGTACGTAACTCCGTCCGGAAATATAAAGGATCCCTTCCGTGTTAATACGCATATCAAAACGGTTCTTACTTTTTCGGACACGGAGTGTGTGTACTACTTTTGATCGGAAATATAAGACACGTTTGATCATTGATATGAAAATTAAACGTTACTTATATAATCGGTCAGAGGTAGTACGCTTTGCATTGCGGGTTGGTTGCAAAACTCATTTTGTTGAATTTTCAATATTCAAACCCCGTGGTCGTTCAGATGGGGATGCCAACATGCCAATCACGGGCCGCCCAGCAGAGCCATGGACACCGGGACGACTCAACTCTCCCGCTTGAGGGCCCGGTTACTGCCAAGGGGCTTCAAGACCTCTCACGGACAAACAGGCCTGCAACACTCTAGAAAGCTGAGGGGGTGTATAGCAGCAGCAGCAGCAGTAGTACCTCTGGTGCAATGCAAAAAAAACACTGGAACGCAACATTTAAAAAGCTGTCATAAAGCGTATTCGTGTGCCCGTGCGTCTGTCTGCTGCTGCTACTGCTCCCCGCTGCTGCGTACGAGTCGCGATCCGTGTTGATCTCTCGGCAGGCGAAAAACAACACGTCTCGACAGCAGCCCCTCCTTTACTATGGTACTCGCGCAAAAGCCCTACCGAGCGCAGAGCGAGCGCGAATCAAGCGCAAAGCTGCACGTATAGCGTGCCTCTCACCTATGATCGTAACAAACCACTCTATCGGAGACGAACCAACTTCCACCGTCATCCCAAGCTCTTCGCGTGCGTTCCGCAGTTTCTGGAGCTCTTTCTTTATCCTGCGCTCAGCTACGCTCGCCGTCATGGTTGGTGGTCGCCGCGCAACGGATCCACTGCAAGCCTCGCTCTCGACTCCCCCTGTTCGTTCGGTGCGTGAGCAGCCGGGCGGTAGACTTGGCCCCTCTCGGTATAGGGATCCTTTTATCTGCTTGTTGTATCTGATATTTTTTACGATACAGCGAAAGTAGGTGGCAGACTGAAAAAATCGATCAGACGGCGCTGGGGGTATTTTTTTATCCATCCCCGTTCCCCTATTTTATGCGTTATTGTTATGCTCCTTTTTGCACCATCTTTTGATCTTTTGCTTTTACATTGTAGCACGCGCGTACGCGCCGTACGAGTACACGCACAGCTGTCACTCACCATGGTACTTATTTTGGTGCGCCGCAAGTCATTCGGGCAGCACTACTACGAGTGCCGATCGTCATCATCAACAGGCTTGACAAGTGCGTCGTCTCTCGTTCGCTGGTTACACGTGTAATAGCCCCAACCTCTGACAAAACAGCTCAGCTGCGTGGGGTGCATATCTGATATCATCACACACAGTTGGGACAGTCGTTATGTATGGGCGGCTGTTGGATATTGCCCGTCGCCGGTCCGGTGTGTTGTGGATATATGGACACTATTCCAAACTCCGAACAGCAGCAACACATTCGCCACGAGAGCAGAGCGAGGGAGTGTTGCATAATGCAGCTGCTGCAGTTCTTCAGTGGTAACCAAAAGTTCTACTTACTAATAATATACCGGGGGGGGGGATAGTAAATAGAACCTAGGCTACGCACGAAAACTTCAGTATTTCCCTATTTCTAGTAACAATATTTGGTCTTATTTAATACGGTCCTCCGTAATACTACTGCTGTACGTAAAACTATAACTGGTTTATAAGCTACTATTATTCGTATTGTTGAACAATCGATCGTATACGACGTGCTTCTTGTTGTGTAAACACCAGAGAGGGACGACACCACCATAAATAACACGGCACATTGTCATACGCATACACAAACACAACAAGAACATTGTATACGAGTGTCTGTCTTTTGTGTAGCATACCACAGGTACACACCATATATATATATGCATGCGACACACCACATGCATTCATTCATCCATACAACAAGACCGTGCATGACGGGTGCTTTTCTACCAATCAATACAACAGCAGTAAGCAGCAAGCAATATAACGGTGGCTGCCGCACAGTGACACCCCATTTTGTTAAAATTGCTGTTCGTGTTTTTTTTCTGTTGTTGCCACTTCAACTTTCCAGCTCAATCAACTATGTAATAATAGTAGGAGGGTTTTTACCGTCAGCTGCGGCCTTCTGGGCATGCATACATACATACATACATACATACATACATGCCATGGGCACAGCAGTAAAAGTGTGTCTCGTCCCTTCTCCCCCTCGGTACCCGCCGGTACCGGTGTAGTCTACTTGTTTTACTACTTCAACAATACGTAGTGTTGTTGTCCTGACTGTTTCGGGAGGGGGGGAAGGGGGGGAGAGGGCGAGGCGCGGCGGGGGGGGGGAGGGAAGCGCGGGGGGGGGGGTTGTTGTTGTTGTCTTCACATTAAAAACCGTGCCGGTCTCTCTATCCAGTACCTCCATCTGTCCGTACTAATCCAACACTTGACACGGTCGATTCCCGTGGTCACAGGCTAACTTCACCCAAAAAAAGGTATACTGAAATAAAAGTGGAACCCGAAGGGCCGCAAAGCGATCAAAGCCAGTCAAAAACAGATAGTCTGGAGCCCTCCTGCTCCGCTCTACACGCTATGTGAAGGTAAAAATAAAACTGGAAAGGTCAACATCACCAATCGGGGGTATACGCCCCCTGATTCTATCTTGGTGCCCCTATAATGCCGGGGTGTTCCGTGCCGGGTTCACGCCGGTCAGGCAAACAAAATCGAGTCCTCCACCCCGATTATGAAACGCAGACATGGTACGGGGGAAGGGAACTATGGTCCCGTGCGACTGATGTACCCCCGGCCTGCGAGCAGTGTAACTGCAAAAGGTCAAAAACTACGAAGGGAAAAAGACAAAGGCAAAGACAAAGAGAGAAGTCAAAAGTACAAGCAAACACTCAAACAAACAAGACCACAGAGACAGCACAGACACGTCATCCCGAGGGGGTGGTGAAATGGTGCGGCGGTGGGGGGAGGGGAAAAAAAACAAACAAACAAACAAACAAACAAACAGTCCAGGAGAGTCAATCCGGCACATATCGCGCCACTCGGTCCGCCATTTCTCGCTTGTTTTCTTCCCTCGCCGATTCGCCCTTCTTCCGCACCCCTCCCGTCCCGTTGGTTCTTGGCGTCTCTTTATTATTGCTGCGCTCTTTGTCTCGCCTGGTCGCTCGTGGGTACTTCTTCATTTTCATGCATGGCCGTAGTCGTATGACCATAGACCCTCGCATCCCCACAATGCCGGGACCCCGACGGAGCATGTCGGGTTTTCACGGGGGGGGGAGGGGGAGGTTACCCCCCTTAGAACTGCAACATATATTTTTGGACAAACCACTTGGAATGACAGTAGTATGGGATACTTTTTGCAGTAGCTGAAGGGTTAACCCCTTATTACTACACCAGCTACTGAAAAAAAGTGTTCCATCCTAATTGCAAGTACAGTCAGTATCCTGCTATACTATATATCTCTATGCCCCAAAAAAGAATGGCTGCCTTTCTTAACGGGTTAATATGGAGGTCGCCTCCTCAGATGATGTCGGCCGTGTCGGGGTCTTGAGCAGGGTCGGCCTAGGCCTTGACGCGCACTTTTCTTTCTTATATGTGGCAAGGAGGTGCCTCCACAAAACCTCCCTCACATCTCGCAAGGAGAGATCTCATAGGTAAGAGTGTGGGAGTGAAGGGTCTTCTACTGCGACTTGCCACATATAAGAAAGAAAAGTGCGCGTCAAGGCCTCGGCCAACCCTGCTCAAGACCCCGACACGGCCGACATCATCTGAAGAGGCGACCTCCATATTAACCCTGAAAACCAAACATACTAAACTCGGTATATTAATAGTATTAGTAGTGTCTGGCCTGCGAAATTCTTCCAACAGGCTCGTTTCTCAACAACCCACGTATGTATATATATATTGGGTTCTCGACGTTATGGTCAGGGGGAGGGGGAGGGGAGTTGTCATACTGCCCATCCGTGCATCGAGTGATGCAAGAAAAACACCGCCCAGCTATACGCCTTTACAGTAGTATAGTGTCCCTTATATAGTGCCGGTTTTGAGTAGTGCCGGCTGCCCTGCACAGCTGAGATTAACTAATGTGGCAGTGTGCGGAGTATATAGTGCCGGTGCCGGTTGCCGCTACAGTGCCGGTATTGTTGACTGGCCCTTACCGGTACTATACAGGGACCACGACACTGTATTGGCAGCAAGGAGCAGGTGACCTAACAGGGGTCTCACCGCTGGGGGCTTGTCTGCTTGAATGTCAACGACTAGAAAGCAGCGCAACGGCAAAGCGCCTACCTATAATATGTATGGGCGAAGGCCGGGGGGGGGCGGGCGTACTCATTTGTTGCTTGCCTTAGTCATTTGACCATTGACCACGCATCCCTTTCGAGACGGAGCACCGTTCCTACTCCTAATAGAGACACCTCCAACACTTGGGCGCTCATTACGTTGTTTCCATATATTACGAGTGTCGGCGATCTCGTGTTCAAGAGTGTGTTGGGTAGGGGGGGGGGGGGGGGGGGGGGGGGGGGGGGGGGGGGGGGCGTTCTCATCATGCCTAACGTCGGTTTTTTTCTACGGTACATCAGCTTTCAATCTCGATGTACGGTGGTAAGAAAACGATGTCCGGATTTGAATGACATTTCGTGTTCGCGCCCACATTGTAGCAGGTCTATGCCCGTTCAGGCGAACTTCCTTAGCATGTATGTGTCTGCCCGAACAAAAAATGAAGCCTTTCCAAGCACAACGACCAGGTAGCACACCAACCAACCAATCGTACCTCTGGTTGGAGGGTTAGGGTTGCAGGGTTAGTGTTCCGGGTCGTGGGGGTGGTGGCCGCCGTTAGCCGAAGCCAAAAAATAAGCTCCACCGTCGGGAACGAATGAATGCCTTACAATTTCGTGACAAAACCAGTTCTTCATTAGAACCAGCATCATTTTGTCCGGGCACACGTCTGAGAAGTTCCCCTGAACGCGGGCAGATTTACACGCCAGCTCTGCGTGATATTTCAGGAGATTTGACGACGCCATCATCCATGGATATTCCACCAATCAGAACACTCTCCCTTCAAACATTGACCAATCAGAAAACTGCGGTGACATAACATAGCCCAGGGTAAAACAGTCCATGCATGTGCAGAAAATGACGTCACCTTGGACGTCATGTGGTGGTACCCAGGGATTTTCCGCCTATCACAACGATTCTATAAAAAAACATTGACCAATCAGGAAGTGATCCCCGAGAAATGCCTCTCTCGGGTATGGTGCATAGCTTACAAATGTGTAGAGAGAAAGACCTTTCGTGCCTACCATATATATGACGGGGGGGGGTATAACAAATAGGACCAAATATTGCTGGTAAACATAGGTGAACATATAGGGTTTTTTTTATACCGTAGGTCCTATTTACTATGGTCCCCCGTCATAATTTCTGGGGGAAAAAAAGTGGCCCACCGCATTTGGATGAGGGGAACCACTCCTAAATCCACATGGACAGGCCGTTATGCACAATATTAAAGGTTACATCAGCTACCCCGTGGGTTAATCATAAACCACATACATGCGGGAAGGGGAAGGGTGTGTACTTCAGACGCATGCTACGATAGAGGTGCACCAGTTCTTGCTGAGTTCCTCACTTAAGGAGCGTCATACATCCACCGAAAATATGATTTTAGAGGAAAATAAATGTGCTTCCGGATGAGAAATCTCATGGCCGACGCATACTCTGAAAATTTATTCGTCACACAACTGAAAGTTCCGACGAATTTGGGTTAAGGAGCCCGATCGTTCAGAAAACGATTCAGCCAAAAAGTGCTACCTCTACCGTAGCACGCGTCCTCATCATGTCATGCATGGCCGTAGTGGTATGACCATAGACCGGTGGGGGGGAGGGGGGGGCGTACTCATTTGTTGCTTGCCTTAAGTCATTTGACCATTGACCACGCATCCCTTTCGAGACGGAGCACCGTTCCTACTTATAATAGAGACACCTACCTCCAACAGTTGGGGAGCTCATTACGTTGTTTCCAGGGGGGGGCGTACTCGATATCCATGCATGGCCGTCGTCGTATAACCATAGACCCTCGCATCCCTACAGTGCCGGGACGGGGCATGTCAGGTTTTCACCGACCAGGCAGACATCGCTAGCACCAAGCGCGAAGCGAAACGTGAGGTGTTCGGCGAGTCGCACGAAGGACGAGCTGCATCGGGGGGGGGGGGGCATCTGGACCAAGTCCTTGCGCTCTGGCTGAGTCCGAATAGTGTACGATTGATCTTCAGGTGGTTTCTTATAGCAAAACTAAAAGTACCGGTACGTCAGCTGCGACTTCTCCCGGTAGGTCGCGATACTCAACTTTTTGCAAGCTGCGTGATACATACATTCATTCGTCGGGGGTTTCCTAAAATCCTCGTGAAGGATTATATAGACCGGTGACCCGCCCCCCTGTGCATGCTTCCACAGGTTCAACAGGACGATATTTTACTTATTATAGGTTCGTACACGCTGCATGACTTTTGGGTTTCCTGTTTTTTCGTCAGATGCACGCCGTTTGACCATCCACCTATCTATATCCATCACCCATCTCCCCCCCCTCCCCTCCCCAAAACGCCGTCTCACTCGCTGCCATCGTCGTAAGCTTCAACTTCTAGAAAGATCCATGAAATATTTCACACGTTTTGCGCTACGAGTACATTAAGTCCTTTTTTGTTGCTACATGTGAAATAGTATAGTTCTACCACGAAAGTCGAACACGCAAGGAAGACTACTTTCGCCGGGTCACCTTTCCAACCGATCCCACGAGGTTTGCACCTTGTGTGGAAGGCATAATTAACAACCAATTGCATATATACTTGTATATCGCACCCAACTTAATATAGAGCACCCTATGGAACAATATATTTATGCCCATTGACGGCAATCTTCTTGTCCCCTGACGGACAGCCGTCAAGGGCTCCCCACAATGAAACAAGTATAGTAAGTTATAAAGATGCCTTGACGGGCCAAACTAGACCGTCAAGGACAGCCGTCAAGGACTACCCACATTAAAACTAGCATGTTAAGTCTAAAGGTGCCTTGACGGGCCAAAACTAGACCGTCAAGGACAGCTGTCAAGGGTCTCCCCACAATAAAACTTGGCATATTAAGTCTGAAGATACCTCGACGAGCCAAAACTAGACCGTCAAGGACAGCCGTCAAGGAGCTCTCCACAACAAAACTAGTATATTAAGTCTAAAGATGCCTTGGACGGGCCAATACTAGACCGTCGAGGACAGCTGTCAACGGTCTCCCCACAATGAAACCGGTATACTAAGTCTAAAGGTGCCCGTCAAAAGTAGACCGTCAAGGACAGCCGTCAAGGAACTCCCCAAACTAAAACTACTATAGTAAGTCTACAAAAGAGGCATTGGTGGGCGAAAAATAGACCGTCAAGGACAGCCGTCAAGGACAGAAGTCAAGGAACTCCCCCAAAGTAAACCTACTAATAGTAGAGCTGTGAACCGGCACAGCTTAACCCATTCAGAGCTGAAAAACTTATTCCACACTAATTCCAAGTAGTTTGTCCCTAATACGTGGGGCCAGTTCTCAAGGGGTTAAGTCACTAACTATAGTACCATCGTACGTAGAGCTGTGAGCCGGCACGACTTAAGGGGTTGCAGTAACCCTAATCATAGTACGTAGAGCTGTGAACCGGCACGACTTAAGTCACTAACTACAAGGAACAGCACCGGGTAGAGTTGGTCTAATAGTTGTAGTTACTCGTATGGTTTTTCTAGTTTTTTCCCCGAGGCGCTGTGGATAGCCGACATATTGGCATCCCAAACTTGTGTAGGAAGGCTTTCGTTGAATGCGGGCAAAAAAAAACTTCAAGGGCGGGCGCGGCCCCCTCGGCCCCCGCAGGAGGGCTGATTCGGCTCGCTTCGCTGGCGTGGCGTGACCTGAGTTGGCAAGGCGGCTGGCAATCAGCTGGATTCTCCAGCCGAATTTTGCCGACTATAGTCAGTTAGTCAGCTAACGACACCGCATTATGTATCCTCCTGAGATCATTATTTCACTCCAGAGTTATTGGAGCCTGTCCTGTGATCACGAACAGCATTGTGGCGATGAGCAACGACAACCTATCATACGTACCGACTAGTTATTAGTCGTGAAATCCATGCCGATTGACTTCTCTAGAAAACTACTTTAGTATTCGAAGCAAACAGGTCTAAACTGGCCTTGGTGATCCAAAACTATTACGAGTGATGGACAGTCTTTTTAAACCGACAAGCTTGTCTGCAAGCACACAAAAGGGCAAACAGACGAAGGAAAAAAAAATATCATCGACATTTTGCTTTCCAGTTTCTTCTGGTCACTGGTGGCGTCTCCCTTCCCCCCCCCCCGTCCAACATAGATGCCTGCATTTTTTTTATGGCGCATAGGGTTTCCAGCATTCCCCCTTGCTCGTCGATTCTCATCGAGTATCACATTTGCTAACTCACGCTCTTGCGCTTTTCGCTAATAATCAACCATTTACTATCCAAGAACAAGTTCTTACATACGAGTATGTGCACTCGGTGAGAACTGAACCCGCGTGGTTGATGTTTCATAACCAGGCCTTGGTGATCCAAAACTAATATGATAAATGGACCGTGTTAACCCATTCAGAACTGAAAATTAAGCCCTCGCCAGTTTGGAGTAGTTTGTCCCCAAATACCTGGGACCAGTTCTTAAGGGGTTAAAATATACAAATTCGTTTGCAAGCAGACATTGGGCAAGCACAAAAAGGAGAAAAAAAAGCATCGGCATCGTCATACCTATGGAGTTAGGAAATAAAAACACTGAGAAAAAAAAAGGTTGAAAGTCTTGGCAACGACCAAACATTGACACCTAGACGGCAATCAAACGAAGACGCCCTCTCAATTGGTATTTATTTATTTTATCTATCCCCTTGCCGCCACTACTGTAAAAAAAAAACTTTCATAACGTGTACCAGGTACCAGGTAGTATACAATTTTCGGGAGAGCGAAGCTTACCACTTACAGTAGTGGCCCCTCTATAGTGCCGGCTGCCCGCTATAATGCCGGTGGAATCGTTTGGTCCAAATGGGACTCACCAGTGTGGTACATAGTGTGCGGGGTAGCGGGTCCCTCTATAGTGCCGGTTGCCCGTTATAGTGCCTGTGAAATCGCTTGGCACATTTAGATGGGATTAGCCGGTGTAGCAGTGTGCGGAGTAGTGCCGGTTGCCGCTATACATACATACATACAGTGCCGGTATTGTTGGCTGGCGCACACACCGGCACTATAGAGGCAACCGGCACTACTGTACTCGAGGAAATGGCTGAAAAAACTCCTGTGTACGAGGCGAACACAACTAACCAAACCCCAACAGTCCTAGGTTCTGGGCCTGTCAACAGCAGCAAGCAGTGTCGTGCCATTCGCTCGTGTATATCGGCGACGTATGCTCGCACGGCTATTATATGCACGAGAGGCAGGGACAAAACGAACGAGCATTGTCTGCGTTTTGCTCCTTCTTCACGAGTCAAACTCAGAACTACAGCACTCCACCAGAGAGTCCATGGTTGATTTCTCAGTATGTAGCCAATGAAACCTCAAACACCACAATATTAATTATGCGAACTGATTATCTGTCTCTTAACCCCTGCCCAAACCCTATTGGCCAATCAGAACCAATCAACCATGGTGAAAGCTAGTCTCATCGTCTCGTACGCAGTGTATGTGTCAACCATTTTACAAGAAGAAGTGGTATAAAGCACTACCGACTTTTTTCGGACCCAATTTCGAGCGATTATGTCTTAACCCCTTAAGAACTTGTCCCACAAATTTGGGGACAAACTATTTGGAATTAGTGTATGACATTTCTTCAGTTCTGTATGGGTTAACCCATTAACTTAAACCGCTGCCAAAAATTATCCCACGCAATTTTCCAACTGCACACATTATCGTCAAAAAACGAACGCACAATTAAAAAGGGGTTACGTACGTCTTTCGACTTTCTTCTTCCGACAATCGGCCTGATCTCTCTTCCACCACTCCAACTTTACAAGTCTCCCGACCATATTCCGGACATCGGCACCTGGCATTATCTCTCTCCCTCCCACGACTCCAACGAAAAGGGGAAAAGGACGACGCAAACCAACTCTAAAACGGGGCGCCTCGACCCTTCCTCTCGCGCCATGCCCTGCCCCACGGCGCTTCGCGCTTTGGTGCGATCGATCGATGTTTGCCTGGTCGGTGAAAACCCGACGTGCTCCGTCCCGGCATTGTAGGGATGCGAGGGTCTACGGTCATACCACTACGGCCATGCATGACATGAGTACAACCCTCCAGCCACCGCAATCCTATGGTGTGAAGCATGAGCATACCTCGACGTGCTCGCTGATGGCATAGTTGAGGATCTTTCCGTCGTGAGCCACGCCATCGAACTCGATCTCCTTCGCGTTCAGGATGAACTTGCTCACGACGACCGGCTTGTCTTGAGCCAGCTCGCCAGCGGCAAACAAGAATTTCTGGAGAAAAAAAAAAAAAAAAAAAACGCCCCCGCCCCCTCCACCTCCCGCGCCCTACATCTCAAATCGGGTTCTGTCGGTATCCGACCGAGCCCCCGTCGCACTGCCACCGCGATGCGCTGCTAACGCCGCCAGCAAATTAGCAGACCCGTGGAATCGGCTCGCCGCCAGCGCCTGCCCCTTCCCAGACCCCCAACTGCCCGGGGGATACGCTACGCCGGGTGATGACGCTGCTATCCCGGCCGCTGTTGCTGCTGTTGCTGCTGCTGCTGCTGCTACCTCGGCCCCCACGCCGGGTACACCGCCGGTTGCTGAGTCTGCTACACCTGATACACCGACTGCTACCCCACTCGCTACGCCGCTTCCGTTGACTGCCGCCGATGCTGGTATCCCATCACCCTCCTCAGCCGCCACCGCCGCCGATGCTGGTATCCCATCACCCTCCTCAGCCGCCACCGCCGCCGCCGCCGCTGCCTCTACCGCCGCTGCCTCTACCGCCGCCATCCCCACAGCCTCGGGCTCATCCCTTCCCTCCACTTCCAAGGCGTACCGCCCACCGACCTTAACACCAACCTTTGTTTCGGCATCGCGCGGCACCAGCACGGCGAACCCCGCGCCCCGCCCCTCTTCACCCCGCCCCCCCGAGCCCCACCCCTCCTGCTCTCGCCGACCCCGTTCTCTCCCCTCGAACCCTCTCCCCTCCGCACCCCCCCCCCGGCCGCCCTCCCCTCCACGCCCCGCGCTTCCAAGTCCCGCGCTTCCACGCCCCGCTCCTCCTTCTTCTCCGAACCCCGAGCCTCCGCGCCCCTCTCGTCCGAGTCTCTCTCCTCCGCGTCGTGCCCTTCTGAGCCCCGCCTCTCTACGCCCCGCCCCTCCGAGCCCCGCCCTCCCGAGCCCCCCCTCTCCTCGTCGTGCCCTTGCGAACGCCGTTCTTCTGGGCTACGACCCTCCGTGCCCCTATCCGCCGCGTCGTACTCCTCCAAGCCCCGCTCCTCTGGGCTCTCCTCCGTGCCCCGCCCCTCTGGCCCCCGTCCCTCTGACCCCCTTTCCTCCGCGCCCATCTCCTCCACACCTCGTGATTTCCGCCTCTCCGCACGCTGCCGCCTCTTTGCGCGCTCCTGTCTCTCCGCACGCTCCCGCTTCTCCTCACGCTCCCGCTTCTCCGCGCGGTCCCGCTTTTCCGCTCGCTCGCGCCTCTCCGCACGCTCGCGCCTGTCCGACTCCCGCCTCTGCGAGTCCCGCCTCTCCTCCTCGGTGGTGCTGGCGTCACCGTTGTTGGAGCCATCGGGAGGGCTAGTTACCCCCGACGGGCCAGATGGGGGCTTCTTCGCGGCAGTGGGGGGTGGGGACGCTGCTGACCCCGACGGCGCTGGCCCCGATGCCGCTGACCCCGACGCCGCTGACCCCGACGTCGCTGACCCCGGCCCAGGTGGTTGTTGGCGAGCCCGCAGGCTCTCCCTGTCTGAAATGTTCTGGGCCCGAGCCTGTGCCGCCAGCTGTAGTGTTGTTGTTGTTGTAGGGTATAAGGAGGGTGGGGGGGGGGGGGGGGGGGGGTAGGAGCAAGTAGGTACAGGTTTTTGTCAGGTGACGTATGGAACGGTACGGTAAGGGTATGAATGATAGCACCTATTTTTTGTATATCTCTTGACACTCGTCATTTTGAGGACCTCTGACGCCTCCTACGATACGAAAAGGTGACACTTTTTAGGCTGAAACTTGTTTTGAACGATCGAACTCCTTAATCCCCAAATCGTCCGAGTTTCATTCTTGTTGTGTTGCAATATTTGTTCATTGTACACTTACTTAAGACCATGGGATTGTTCATCGGGTAGGTAGCACTTTTATTTTCCTCCAAAGGCAGGCGGCTTACTATTACTTACTATTAGTATAGACCTGCTCAAGTGAGGGGCCTCAAGAGAAAAAACAATGGTTGGTGCACCTCTACCGTAGAGCACACGTCCTCTATATATCTCCCTCCCCCCAAAAAAACAAAAGTTAACCCTTTTAGGACTACAGTCCCGTTTTGGGGACAAACAACTCTAATGCTAAGTAATTTGTCCCCAAAACGGGACTCCAGTACTATAAGGGTTAACTTGAGAGAAAAAAAAAACGGACGCTTGACCTTGGCCTTAATAACTCGCCTCTTCACAATGGGCGGCGTACGCTTCGCGCCTGGCGATGATGGCGAGGACCTGGGAATCGCTGTCCGCAACCGCCCTCTGTGGCGGGACAGGTAGGGCAGGGTAGCGTGAAGACAAACAAAAGGGGGAAGGTGAGGGCGGCAAAATCAGAAAATAAGGAATAAATTTATCAGCGAGGCGGGGGGAGGGGTTTACTCATGTCATGCATGGCCGTAGTCGTATATGACCACAGACCCTCGCATCCCTACCATGCCGGGACGGAGCACGTTGGGTTTTCACCAACCAGGCAGAGTATTGCTTGCACCAAAGCGCGAAGCTCCGTGAGGTGTTGGGCGCGGGGGGTATACTCATGTCATGCATCATGGCCGTAGTCGTATGACCACAGACCCTCGCATCCCTACAATGCCGGGGCGTGAGCACGTCGGGTTTTCACCGACCAGGCAGACATTGCTGGGGGGGGGGGGGGGGGGGGGGCGCGCCTTAGACTTGATGGAGACAAACGCGCACACCGGATTGAAAACAAACCAAGAAAAGCAAACAACACAAGCCGATCGACGCAATCCAGTCAGTGATATTTACCCAAGGGTAATTTTTTGGCACGGTGTGGTGTTGCATACAGGCGATGATCTTGGCTACTACGAGGGACCATAGTAAACAGGACCTACGGTGCACACGAAAACCTACATGTTTTCCTATTTTTACTAACAATATTTGGTCCTATTGACTATGCCCACTCGTATTAGTAGCCTTCCTTTTGGGGTGGGCAACGCGTGTTACATGCCCTGCCAGACAACAACAACAACAACAACAACAACAACAACAACAACAACAACAACAACAGCAGTGACATTTTTCTACACATACAAAACAAACAAACAAACAAACAAACATCGGCAGTGAGATCGAGGATTTCGTCCAAAGCCGATTTTGTCGAAAGTCCGCTTTGCAAGCTGTGAGCGTGACACATCTATACCACCATGTCCCTAAATATAAGCACCTTTTGTAGATTAATAGTAAATGAAAACGGTGCTTATATCTCGGCAGAGAGTGGTACATTCTTCGATCGCGGGTGCATTCTACGGGTTTTACACGACCTCATGCAGGAGACGTATTAATAGTATACAGTATATAGTATATAGTAGTATTTATGTTGATAGATACGTGCTACGACAGAGGCAGCACTTGTTGTTGCAGAAATATTTCCTGAAATGGTCGGGCTCCTTAACCCAAATTCGTCGGACTTTCATTCTTGTGTTGCCAAAAAAAAAATTGTATACTCAGGCCATGGAATTGTGCATCGGGTATATAGCACTTTTATTTGCCTCCAAAATCAGTTTTTTAGGTGACTTGCTATTAGTATAGGGTTCCTCAAGTGACCACCCTCAGAAGGCAGAAACATGGTGCACCTGCATGCAGGCTACCGTAGCATGCGTCAATGTTCATTTTGTGTTTGCGATGCTGCTTTTTCATTGCTCTGTACGGGCGATCTCAGCTCGGCTTGCCTTCCTGCGCTCGTTGTTTTCCTCCAGCTCAGCGTTCGCGTTGTCGATGACTCTCTTCAGCTCCGCTTCACGCTGCATGCAGGAGGTGGTGTAAAACACAAGGGGAAACAATCGAAACACGCACACGCGCTTCAATTTCCTACTTCAAAACATACGGAGGTGTAAAACACAAAGGGAAACAATCGAAACATGCGCACGCGCTTCAATTTCCTATATTAAAATACACAGCACAGGACACCCAATAAGAAACAGGAAAGCGGACTCAGGCTGGGCTTCTTATTTGAGGGAATGGGTGCGCTCTACACAAACTTCAGTATTAATACCCCCGTATTTCTCATGTAAATCTCACCCTGCCCTTCTTATTGCTCGTTTTCTTAATTAGGTGTCCTGTACTGTGTTTCGGTGACGGGAGAGCACCGGCGACATCACCCTCTTCTTTTGACTATATAATCACTATGACGGGGGGTTATAGTAATCAGGACCAAATATGCTTGGAAAAAACACTGGAATATATAGGTTTCAGTATAAGGAGAGAGAGGAGCCTACTTTGTGACCCCGGATCTGAGTTACGACTAGGAAGGAGAGAGAAAGGAAGGGCGAAGATAATAAATGGGGTGGAAAGAAGAAGAAAAAAAAGTGTACGTGTCGGGTCCTGAATGTTATTATCAGATTTACAATAATTGTTATTATTCCATTTGCCATCTGACAATGTGCAGCTCTTATTTCAGTAATACCATTCACATACACCCATCACAATCATCAATTATCCCTGAGTGCGTGACAAAAATATACCGATCTTGTCAGATTTGTATGTTCCACCTCTATCTCCAAGTATATTGTATGCTTTATACTGTATACAATGTCCCACGAAATGAGGGGAGACAGTGCTTCATAACCAACCCCGTATGGGAGACGCGAGAGGGGGCGAAAAAGGGGACAAACAAAAAACAAGAATAACAAAGTCAATCGACAATAATAATAACAGCAGCACCAACAACATCCCAAAAACAACACCACCACCACCTACAGCAACATTACAACACCGACATCAACAAAGAAAACCACCACCACCAACACCACCACCAACCACCACCACTACCTACAGCCACCACGAACAAGCACAACTACGACCACCACTACCACCACCGCCAACACCACCACCAACAACAACAACAACACCAAAACCAACACCAACAACACCAGCACCAGCACCAACACCAACACCAACAACACAACCACTACCACTACCACCAGCACCAGCACCAGCACCAGCACCAACACCAACACCAACAATAACTGCGCTAACTGTAAGCCAGCCCGACAAAACATGCTACTAATAACACGGGGGACCTTGAGTAAATAGGACCTACGTCACACACATACCCTAATATTACTAAAAAAATGGTCCTACTTACTATGCCCCCCCCGAAATAGAATATCCGCTGACCTCATCACACTTCTTCAACTTCAACGCCAAAGCTCGTTGAACTTCGTCTTTGGTCGCCAGAGACGGGAGGCTTGGGGTTTGCTCCGTTGCTTCCTGCGCGTTGCCATCGCAGAACGTAGTAAATCACGATTGGGGCCATCAACGAGCGTTGTGAAATATTACATCTGAGCCATCAAAAGAGAGTGCATACGTGTATATATCACATCTGGGCAAACAAAACATGTCACATGTGGGCTATCAAAGAGCATGATGTACGCCCCGGGGGGGGGGGTACTCGTTTGTTGCTTGCCTTAGTCATTTGACCATTGACCACGCATCCCTTTGGAGACGGAGCGGGGGGGGGTATGTCACATTTGTGCAACCAAGTTTGATACATTTGAAAAATATAAAAAAAAAACAGCTGTGAGCTCGAAGATTTCGTCGAAGCTCATCTTTGCTAGCTGAGTGTAATACTTCGATACATATCGCAAATCCGATCTTTCGGTATATATATCAAAACCTTCGACATATCGCAAATCCGATATTTCGGTATATATATCAAAACCTTCGACATATCGAAAAATCGATATTTCGGTATATCGAAACGTTCGATATATCGCAAATTCGATATTTCGAAATATATCAAAACCTCCGATATATCGCAAATTCGATAGTTCCGTAAATCCAAACGTTCCATATATCGCAAATCCTATATTTCGGTATATGCCAAAACCTTCAATATATCGCAAATCCGATAGGTCGAAATATATCAAAACCTTCGATATATCACAAATCCGATAATTCGGTATATCGAAACGATACATATCGCAAATCCGGCGTTTCGGTATATAGAAATGTTCGATATATATCGCAAATCCGATGTTTCGGCACATCAAAACCTTCGATACGATATCCAACACCATTAATAATACAAATCAAAACCTGGTACATAGGTCCAAGGTATACTCCCTGTACACAACGATACAGCAGTAGTACCAGGTACGTTGCACCGCGCCTGGCAGTACCAGGTATACACACAAAATATATTCATACAAAGTACCAGGTTACGCTGCACCACCGTGGTATGTAAAAGTATGCGCGATCGAAGTATCCCACTCAGCTATATAGCAAAGATAAGTTTCGACGAAATCCTATCCTCGATCTCACCACTGTTGAAAATAATTTTATAAATATACATGCTCCTCATACCTCCGGGGCGCCGCCACCACCGCTACCGCCGCCACCGCCACCACCGCCTGTGCTCGAGCCGGCGTCGCCTGTACGCGCACCACCACCACCACCACCACCACCACCACCAGCGGAGGCGGCACGTTTGCGGGGACCGTCGCTCGGTTTGCGGGATTTTCTCCGCTTGTTTTTTCTACGGGCCTGGCCCGAGTCGTCGCGCGCAACTTCGCCCTCGTCTTGGCTGTGGGCCTTGCAGCTGACTTTCACCTGAAAGCGATAATGAGGCGTAGGGGGGGGGGGGGAGAAGGGGGGGGGGGGGGGCGCCCCCCCCCCCCCCCGCCCCCCCCTTTTGCGTTGCCTTGGCGGGTGTTTTTCCCCGAAAAGGAAAAAGGGGGGGGGGGGGGGCGCCCCCCCCCCCCCCCGCCCCCCCCTTTTGCGTTGCCTTGGCGGGTGTTTTTCCCCGAAAAGGAAAAAGGGGGGGGGGGGGGGCGCCCCCCCCCCCCCCCGCCCCCCCCTTTTGCGTTGCCTTGGCGGGTGTTTTTCCCCGAAAAGGAAAAAGGGGGGGGGGGGGGGAGGGAGGGGAGAGAAGGGGAGGAGAGGGAAGGGAGGGGGAGGGGGGAGAGGGGAGAGGGGAAGGGGTACTTCATATTCATGCATGGCCGTAGTCGTATTACCATAGACCCTCGCATCCCTACAATGCCGGTACGGAGCGAGTTGGGTTTTCACCAACAAGCCAGACATTGCTTGGGGAGGGGGGGGAGGAAGGGAGGAGGAGGGAGGGAGAGGGAGGTATTGATGGGGAGGCATTCGGTATTTGAAGGCGTTTAGAGCGATCGGGTCAAGGCTGGCCTCGAAGCGCGACGCGCCCGGCACCCCACTCAGTCAGAGGGGTGGAGGAGGGAGAATGGAGAGGAAAAACTGAAACAAAAAGGGGCTCACCCCGAGAAGCCCGAGGATTTTTCCCGGAAAAATCCCTTCTACCAATTAAACAATTGTCACCAGTACTGACCTAAATTACCAACCAAAGATCCCTTATATTTACTCGACATATCAACTTGAAATCTCACCATGCTGACTACACTTGAACCTTAAAATATGATTTCTGCGAAAAGATAACTTGCGTACCTCTACCCACCAAAACATGCCAACAAAATGTTTCTTCTGTGTACATGAACAGGATTTCTAGCCGAAGACAAAAAACGGCCCCTAGCTTGCGTCGTGATTATCCAGGTACAGTACCGACCCCCCCCCCCCCCCCCCCCCCCCCCCCCCCCCCCCCCCCCACGGGGGGGGCATAGTAAATATCATATAATAGGACCTACGGTACAGACAAAAACCTATAAAATTCCTTCTTTTTACGAACAAAATTTGGTCCCTATTTACTATGGTCCTTCGTAATATGAAATATGAGAAAAAAAACGTACTGAGCGACCAAAATGTTGGAGGTGTCTCTTACCAGGAGTAGGAACGGTACTCTGTCTCGAAAGGGATACGTGGGCAATGGTCAAATGACTTAAGGCAAGCACCAGACGAGTACACCACCCCCTCTCTCCCCCCCCCCCGTTCCCTCTCCTCCCCCTCCCCCCCC
>MEHQ01000391.1:118745-235931 GCA_008828725.1 Saccharina japonica | reverse complement strand
GAAATTCCTATCCTCGATCTCACCACTGCTTGCAAAATATTTATAAAATATACCATGCCCTCCTCATACTCGCGCGGCGCCTCCCACCACCGCCCTACCGCGCCACCGCCACCACGCTGTGCTCGAGCGGCGTGCCTGTACGCGCCACCACCACCACACCACCACACCACCACCAGCCGGCAGGCGGCACGTTTGCGGGGACCGGTCGCTCTTCGGTTTGCGGGATTTCTCCGCTTGCTTTTTCTACGGGCCTGCCGAGTCGTCGCGCCGCCAACTCGCCCTCGTTCTTGGCTGTGGGCCTTGCAGCTGACTTTCACCTTGATAAGCGATAATCGAGGCGCTAGGGGCGCGGGTGGGGCGGCGATGCGGAGGGGAGAAGAAGCGGCCGAGGCAAGGGAAGGGCAGGGGAGGGGCGGCAGCAGCGGAGAGGGCCGAAGCCGGCGCTACTTCATATTCAATGCATGGCCGTAGTCGTATTACCATAGACCCTGCGCATCCCTACAATGCCGGTACTGGAGCGAGTTGGGTTTTCACCAACAATGCAGACATTGCTTGCCGGAGGGGGCGGAGGAAGGAGGGATGGAGGCAGCGGAGACGGGAGCGTATTGATGGCGCAGGCATTCGCGTATTGAAGGTCGTTTAGAGCGATTCGGGTCAAGTGCTTGGCCCTCGAAGTCGCGACGCCGCTGGCACCCCCACTTCAGTCCAGAGCGGCGTGGAGGAGGATTAAAAACTGAAACAAAAAGGGCGCTCACCGAGATAGCCCTTAGCGATTTTTTCCCGAAATGGCCTTCTACCAACTTAAACAATTGCTCACAGTACTGACTAAATTACCACCAAAGATCCCTTATATTTACACGACATATTCAACTTGAAATCCTCACGATGCTGACTACACTGTGAACCTTAAAATATGATTTCTGCCGAAATGGATAACTTGCCGAGTCTACCTACCAAAACATGCACAAAATGTTTCTGTTCTGTGTACGATGAGCATGATTTTCTAGCCGCAGAACAAAAAACGGCTCTAGCTTGCGTCGTGATTACCCAGCCGTACAGTTACGACCCCCCCCCCCCCCCTCCCCCCAGATATGGCGGAACGTTTAGCAAACGAAAAACTATCACGGGGGGGCCATAGGTAAATATCATATAAGTAGGACCTACGGCTACAGACAAAAAACCTATATAGTTCCTTCTTTTTAACGACAAATTTGGGTCCTATTTACTATGGTTCCTTTCGTTAATATGCAAACATATGAAAAGAACGTACCTGAGCGACCAAAATGTTGGAGGTGGCTTCTCTTACCAGGGAGTACGGAACCCCCGTACTCTGCCTCTCGAAAGGGGATACGTGGGCAATGGGTCAAATGCACTTAAGGCAAGCACCCAGCACGAGTACACCACCCCTCTCCCCCCCCCCCCGTTCCCTCTCCTCCCCTCCCCCCCCCTTGGTAGCAAGCCCCAATGATTCTGGCCTGCCTTGGCTAACGGCCATTCTTCTCGACGTGAAAACCCAACGTGCTCCGGCCCCGGCCATTGTAGTGCGATGCACGCAGCGCCCGTCTATTCGCGTCATACGACTACGGCGTGCACGACACGTAGTAACCCCCCCCCCCCCCCCCCCCCCCCCCCTCCCGCCACGGCCCATTGCCATGATATCGAGTAACCTACCCCCCCCCCCCCCCCTCCCCCGCCAGTCGGCACGTACATCGTTGTGAACAAGGCGTGGCTTGGCCATCGTCGGGATAACGTAGTCCACAAGCTCTTCTTGGGAGTCGTTGAGCCAGGCCATGGCGCACCTCTTCGACAGGGAGGCGCGCTGCAGCACCGTTCCCGGGGCAAGGCAGATGGTCAGCCGGTCCTTGGCTTCCGCACTGGAGACCTCGACTACCGTGCCGTCGTCCCACGCGAGTATCGGCTGAAAGAAAAATCAGCAGCAGCAGCATATGGCAGGGAAGAAGGAGTATCTCGTCGGACTGCAGTCCCTAATGGGAGACTAAACACTTGGGAATTAGAGTCAGATTTCGGTTTATCTTGGAATTACTGTAGAGTTCAGCACGAAAAAGGGGTTAAGACTGCTTCTTGAGCCACCGGTCGAAAAAAATGGTTTCCCAATTTTGTTCTCAAGTTCCCTACCTACTATTCATAACAATATGTATCAAATAGTAGTATTAATAGCGGTTTATTAAAAAGTTAACCATTTTTTCATCCGGTTTCTTGTCAATCATATCGTGTGCCCGAACTCCGAAAATAATTCATTAACTCTATTTCTGGTACAAAATAATAAAATTGGAAATGCGATCTAATTATTTTACTGTTTTGCCCAGATTGCACCCCCGCATCTGAAAATAAATAATTAAACATCAACACCTTTTTGTTGTGCGGTTTGACGCGTAGAAGCACATACTCAAAAACGAAAAATTATCATACATGTACGTCCTGAAGAGCCGTTCCAATAAGTTGTGAACTTCCATGGCGATAGATGAGATGTGTTGTTGTTGTTGTTTTTGTTGTCGTTGGACGAGTACATACAACAGAGTACCTATTCATGAAGGAGTGGATTCCTAAAATGCTAACGAAGATTCACCCAAAATGCTAACGGTTTTCCTATTTTACACATATGTTCCGAAGATCCTTTCCAACAAGTTGTGAACTTCCACGGCGATTGCTGCTGTTGTTGTCGTTGGACGAGTACAGCAGTACCACTCTCTACCTAATTATAAGAACCGTTTGTATACTAATATCGAATCCAAAAGCGTATTATATTTCGGGACATCGTGTTATATGGTACATACATCAGCACGCGACAGCACTCAAGAAATTGGGAGTTTGAGGATTTTTGGCTCGAAACTTGTAGCCGTGAGAAAAAACACGAGTAGAGTCAGTATCGTACGCGACCATGTGTTAAGAATTTTGGAGTTAATAATTCCAAGATGTTTGTTTGTTTGTTTGTTTTTTACTTTTACGTAAGAATTTACAGCTTTCATAAGCACTTGTGCCCCTCCGCGGGAAAACGCCACTCTAAATACCTACCTGGTACATAAATAGCCTTTTAAGAACCTACCTATGCTCAACGTTGACTATCACAGTAAGCCGCGAGCCTTACTTGGCCAAAAACAGGAGATTCTTAAATGCTGTCGCGTACTACTGTAGCAGACCGCTCTGGGCGTAAATACAAGGACCGTTTATACATTACTATGAAGACTAATTGATCCTCATACTAGTATTAATAGTTCGCCCACGGAGTGGTACGTATGTATTCGTAGCTCAGTGGTCCCCTTTCGCTCACCGATCCAGATTTACGCCAACGGAGTGATACGTATATAGCTCGGCGGTCCCTTTCGCTCACCGATCCAGCTTTACGCCAACGGAGTGGTACGTATATACCTCAGTGGTCCCTTTCGCTCACCGATACAGATTTACGCCAACGGAGTGGTACGTATGTACCTCAGTGGTCCCTTTCGCTCACCCATACAGATTTACGCCTACGGAGTGGTACGAGTACATATTTTATACGTATACAAGGCTCCCCTTCGGGATGTTGGTCACTTGAAATCCCGGGGGTGTCGCAAGGTGAAAATAGATCGCACATGCTTCATAGTTTAATTTTTGGAGCAAACCTGTGGCATAGACTGTAAACGTAGTAGCGACGGCTATTCCTAACGAAACAACTGTCACGAGATGATATCTTATCTGAGGTACAGTGGGCTCCCGGTGTTAAGAAACTTCAGTTTGGTGTCCAGGCTCAACGACTTGTTTTGTTTCTGAAGTCGATCTAACTATTTTTTGTAGGATTTAAAGTCGATCCCACAGTGGTACTGTAGTTATCACGGCTGTTCTGCGCTGTACAGCTGAGTATACAGAAGATAGTTATGACAGAGCTGTTGCCAGACGAGTCCCGCCCCGGTCCTAGATAACAGTATTCACTCGTACGGAATACCTTTTCGGCGGGTACCCTGGCACGCGTTTAGCAGTCGAGTACTCGTCTAAGGGTGCCCGTTGAACAGCTGGATACCCGGGTGCCCTGGGCCCAAATTCTCGGCGAGTATTTATCCATACCCGTGACGGGTATTAGTGGTTTTGTTGTTTTTAATCGCTGCTGTAAAGCGCGGGTGATATTGAAATCAGTGGGGGAGGTTTTGCTGGAATCGCATACATCAAACACACACACACAATGAAAGACAGAACACAGCAAAGCAGTACTCGCTGTTCGTAGCTGTCACAACTAGATCTGCTGGATTCCTCCTGCTACTCGTAGCTGTCTGTGTATGTGTACTTTACGTAGATTCCAAAATATAGGAACCAAATTACAAATTTACATAAAATGCGCCTAAAAATTTTCAAGCGTCTCCTACAACTGCTACTACTGCTGTACGCAGCCCAGCCAGAGCAGACGCAAGCAACATGGTATCAACTACTGCTGCACGACGCTTGATGTGTGCCTCGTTCGATGTCGGTGTGGTCCTTGTTTTCTCGTGCGTGGTGCGTGCTTTATGTGTTCCATTCGTACGGCGGGTCAAAAACGAACCATCAAAGTTCATACGGATGAAAAAACAGTCGTACGACAGGTGTTTTAGAGTAGTTGCGAGGCGGTGTCAAGTCGGAACGTCTCCCCTGAGTTATTTGCCAGAATTCGCGACTTTGAAGACCCAGAGCACGCCCCACGGGCCTCGGCCGGGACCCGCACTTGCACCGTGGTGTACACGCGGCCACCCTGCGTGCCCCGCAGCCGACAGCGCGAGAAAAGACCCGCGGCCGGAGATGAAAAGTGAAAGCATTCCGGGAAAATGCCCATTTGGTACCTATACATATACGTAGCTCAGTGGTCCCTTTCCCCTTTCGCTCAGCGATCCAGATTTTTTACGCCAACGGAGTGGTATGTACGTATATAGCTCGGCGGTCCCTTTCGCTCACCGATCCAGATTTACGCCAACGGAGTGGTTCGTACGTATATACGCAGCGTCAGTGGTCCCATTCCCCTTGCGCTCACCGATCCAGGCTTGATCCGGTAGTAGAAGTGCCCGTCCACCGCCATGGTCATGATCTCCCCGCTGCTGACCAGCTGGTAGCGCACCCCATCCTCAGCGAGGCGGACCGTCCGCATCAGCTGAGGGTGGCCCTTGCCGAAGCAAACGTTGTTCTTCCCCTGGGGTAGAGTATACCAGTAAATGAGTCGGAGAATGTGCAGCAGGTAGAGCCAAGTGTCATATCAAGAAATTCGGGGAGGAGTGTTTGGGGAGGAGGACTTGGGGCCCTCTTGTGGATGGAGGGTAGGGCCAGGAGGAGAACAGAGAGGTACATATATATTGGAAAAAAAAAAAAAAAAAAAAACACGCTGTGAGATCGAGGATTTCGTCGAAACTCATGTTTGCAAGCAAGCTGCGTGGGATACTTCGATCGCGCATATATAACATCGCAGTGTTAGTAGTTTTTTTGTTGTTGCAGCATCGTTTCACGTGTTTTTTATTTTTTTTTGCTTTTCGTGGGCTAGATTTCTGCTGGCACTATAGCGGTCAACCGACACTACTCAACCGGCACTATACGAATATAGTGGGGACCACTTCTGTATAAATTTGGTCTCCTGAAAAAAAAAAAAAAACATTGAAATGTTTTTATGTGGATACCAGGTCCCCTTCCCCTAGATAGTACCGCCTCATTACACACAAGTTCAAGGTCAACCAGAGGTTGCCCACTCCGTTCCGTGAAGACCCGAGACACCAACCCACCTCGGTGTGTCCTCCACACCACAACCACATAAGAGAGTTACCCCAAGTCGACACCTTTTTATTTTAAGACGCGCAGTTGCACGTCTCAAAAAAAAGAGGGGGTGATGTGGATACCAGGTCCCCTTCCCCTAGATAGTACCGCCTCATTACACACAAGTTCAAGGTCAACCAGAGGTTGCCCACTCCGTTCCGTGAAGACCCGAGACACCAACCCACCTCGGTGTGTCCTCCACACCACAACCACATAAGAGAGAACCTGCCAGGGGCTCCGCCCCACATTTACCATTGAAATAATTTACACTAACCCAGCTCAACTCATCCATACGATACACAAATTCCGTGCACCCACACGCCATACACCGGTATATATGGTATATGGCACTACTCCTGTACCTGGTACTCGTATATATGACGGAGGACCTATATGAAACAAATAGAGTACCTATATGGGGAGGGGGTATCTGAGTTACGACTAGGGAGGGAGAGAGACGGAAGTGCGAAGATAATAAATGGGACGGAAAATACATACGTACATATATATGTATATACTTCTATACTATTAAAACAACGGTTTTTCTATTGCCATACTCGTAGGCGTACGTACTACTGGTTCTTGCCACGAATGTATAATACGTTGCGGTGTTACGGGTAATTTTATCAGTTAGTAAAAATGGGTAAATATGTAGTTTTTTGTATGGACCGTAAGTCCTATTTACTATGGTCGCCCGTAATCGTAATGTTCGTTTTGGGGGCTACCGCTGTACCTGGTATATATGAATAGTAATATTTGTTTTAGGGACTACTACTGCTGTACGTGGCGCATGCAAATGTTGGTCGGGCTGTTGCGCGAACAAAATTTTCTGCATAAGTCGCGTTTCGGGTGACTTACTATTAGTATCGATACTTACTATTAGTATCGAACTCCTCATGGGAGGAGCTCAGAAAGTAAGCCACCACCCCTCTAAGGCGGCATTGCTCTAAAGTGCGCCCGCCAGAGTGGTCAAGAGAGTGCCGATAGCCACGGGAGATGTCACTCAGAGGACCACGCGGTCGTCATGTTTACGCTAATTCTAGAGGAGGGACAGGGCACTATGTATAAAAAACTAAACAACAACAGCTGTGAGATCAAGGATTTCGTCGAAACTCATAATTGTTAGCTGAGTGTAATACTACTATACAGGAGTGTGGTATATACGCATACAAGTGAAAGTGGTTCTGGTATACGACGTATACCCCCTGAGGTTTGCACCACCGAAAAGGCGACACCGCGAGACCATCAACACGTCATATATACCTGCCACAGCTGGCAGTTGAGGCACTTCTTGATAAGGTGGTGAACTGTGTCGCCATTCACTTTGGTGTCCCTGAAATATATTTTGGGGGGGGGAAGGGGGGGGGGCAGGAGGAAGGGGGTAAGGATGAGAGTAAGGAAGGAGGCCAACCCCTGTTAGTTCTGCACTTTACAAAAACAAAAACATTACAAAAATACTACTTCAATTCCAAGTAATTAGTCCACAAAATTGGAGAGACAGAGCAGTCCCCTATACGACTCTATTCCAGGGGTTAACCCTTTTGGTAGTGCACTCTAATTGCAAGATAAACCTAAATATCACACTAATTCCAAGTAAATTGTCTTCAAAACGGGAGTGCACCCGGTTGGCTAAGGTTCAGCAACCGAAAAGGGGACGGAAGAGCTATATAAATATACATACGAGCTGGTTCAGGCATATCACCCGAAATTTCGTCAGTCACGAGTGCCGCAATAGCAACTCCAATGTCACATATTTGGTATCATACCGACCGCCATGAACAGTGAAAGAGGGTGACATCGTCAGTTTTTGTTCAAGGACCTGGAACTGGCGCTACCGCCGAAAATGTGGCCCGACCAATCACAGGCCTTCAAAGTGGTCAACAATAGTCAGGCGTTTCCGTAGGGAAACATGTTTTCCTCCATATTTTTTTTTCTGAATGAGCCGCTTCCAGGTGGTCCAAGGCATGTTTGTACAAAGTTTCACGCAAATATTCGAAGATCTGACTGCGTATGATCATATTAAGTACGTAATATTTAACGCCCAAAATCGATTATATACTAAAACTAAGTAATTACGAGGCAACGCCTATTTTTGCACTTTTACCGCATAAAAATCCAAATGTCCACGCCGTTTTTAGGAGATAGACCCTGAAATTTGGTACGTGTTTTATGCGCCCTACCCGAGCCCGTTACGAATGTTTTTTGTTTTTTTTCGCCGGAATTTTTGGACCCAAATTTCCCAAAAAATTACAAAACAAACAATATCTGACGAAAAAAAGAAAGCATCCGTTTAAGTCTCGGGTAGGGCGCATAAAACACGTGTGCCAAATTTCAGGGTCTATCTCCAAAAAACGGCGTGGACATTGGCCACTGAATGAATTTTCCGCGGTATACTTGAACCAGCCTGTATAGCGACCAGCCTGTATACGAAGCAAATATGAGTTTCGACGAAATCCTATCCTCGATCTCACAGCTGTTGTTTTTATTTTTTTTTAATATATACAACTGCGACAAAAACCTACCGAAACTCCTCGGCTTGTTCCTTGGCGTCCGTTTCCTCCATCGCCCCTAGCTCTTGTGCTCTCCCAGATATCACAGCGGTATATAGCGGTTATGTATAGATGCTGTGGAACTTGGCGGACACTGCTGCTGCTGCCGTGTCGATCAGGTCAAAGGGTCAAACGCCGGCAAACAAAATTGGGATGGGATTTTCGGTGGGGAAATCGCACAGAGGAGAACTCACAACTATTAAATATTACGTAATCGTGTTTTTTGGAGATCGTATCGATTTCCTTTCGAGATACCGAAATACATATCGATTTTTTCGATATATCGTATATATCGAACACTTTTTGCCCTCCATCTCCTGCAAGTGTTTATTACACACATCACTATTACGCACGAAAATGGTGTTGGGTTATCGTATCGTTTTTTTTTCCCGACTTCCCGAATTATCGCATTTTTTTATACAATTATATACTACCAGGTACGTACGAAGTATATATATATCGTATCGAAAGCGTTTTGGCCTCCATCCGCACACATCGGACGCATTAATCGATTTCCACTATTGATACATGGTTTAGGTACAACTTAATATATAGGGCTTTAGCCAAAATCAGGTACACCTGGTCACTTTAAAGCCAAAAACAGGTACTACACTAAACCCAAGTACAAATCACACGGTGGGACACCTCTCATTGGCCAGCCTCACATCGTACCTGATTTTGGCATGAAATGGTCAGGTACACCTGGATTTGTCTACTTTGTTTAGCTTTCAACTGATTTTGGCGAATTTTGAGCCAATCAGAGGCCATACGTACACTGTCTCCTATACGCCCGACACGAAGACTTCACCACACTGCGTACATACGACCCGCCACAACGACTACAGAACGTATCATACGCGCGCATACAGCACAATGGACCTGTTGTAATATACCAGGTATTACGTACTGCTGGTTGCTGACACGGGACGGAAAGCGAGCAGTACAGTCTCAAATTAACTCGATGTTTTGTTTGTATGCTATCAATGTGGGTGCGAATATATACATACGTATATACCTAGCACAAGAATACGGAAATACACGTCGCAGGAGTGAGTGTGATGCGAAAACAATGAAAGCATACGACAGATATTAATACCCGTACTGAAAATAACATACAACATTTATCAAGAGTTTGGAAGACACACACATTCGCTACCATTCTGTTGTTCAGGCGCAAATTCAAAAGTATGTTTGATTATTTCTCACAGCCAAAAAGTCCTGAAAAACACCGTTCGTGGCATGCGTTTTTCACTTGGTTTTAGTATATACCTGATTTTGGCTCAAATGGATCAGGTATACCTGATTTTGGCAGTTGCCCTAATATATAGATTCCTGGTCGGATTCCTCACTCCCTTGCTTCCTTGCCTATCCCTGTTAGTACTGCACTCTAACTCCAAGATAAACCTAAATCTGATGTAGAATTCCCAACTGCTTTGCCTCCACAAGAGCAGTGCATTCCTCAGGAGTCATATTTTCTAGATGTGATTGCGGGAAGTAAATCACACCTCCGACAGATCATACAGATCATACAGATAATACAGGTCATATAGATCCTACATATAATACAGATCATTCCCAGTTCGTTATCTAACTTTTTCGAGGCAGACACATTCCGGATCTGTATGATCTAGCTCATGTTACCAGGTGGGACCCGTATAATAATCTGCCTGGTCTACTGTACCTGGTACGTAGTAGCACATGCTTCCTGTGTCGGATATCTACTTTACAGATGCTGCACAACAGATCCTGTACAACCTATCACAACGGCAGGTGAGAAACTAGATGATCTGTAGATAGATAGATCATGATCAACCCGAGATGTGGAAGCATTGCAACTATGCTTCTTCCCCGGCAGAGGGTGGTAAAAAGCTAATGGACTGCGCTGGACGTGGAGGCCGGGTGGATGCCCGAAGACCTGCACGACCTGTGGCCCCCCAAGGTGTGCATATACTCCCTGGGAACCCTCGGGTGGTGACGGGTCTTCCAGGGTCTATCCGGCCTCCACAACCAGCGCTCTCGCGATCGGCTGGCAGACATTAATTGTCTGTTACACCTCGGACAAATCATCGACAGATATATCATGATCTAGATCATCTACAGATATATCATGATCTAGATAATATATTGTCATGATCTAGATTGTCTACAGATATATCATGATCTAGATTGTCTACAGATATATCATGATCTAGATCATCTACAGATAGATCATGATCTAGATCATCTACAGATAGGCCATGCTCTAGATCATCTACAGATAATGATCTAGATGATCTACAGATATATCATGAGCTAGATCATCTACAGAAATATCACCATCTAGATCATGTACGGATAGACCATGGTCTAGATCATCTAGTTCCTCACCTGCTGCCGTGAGAGGTTGTGAAGGGTTTGTATAGTACAGATCCAGCCGAGGAAACATGTGATATTGCTGTAGGCGTAGATCATGCAGAGTGTATATATATAGTACGGGTCTCACCGGGCAAAATGAGCTACACCATATATACAAGATTGAGAACAGACCTGCCTTGAGAGATCTAGATCATGGGGCGGAAATAATATATCTCATCTATCCGCGGTGTGCACATTGCAAACTCTCGTTGCTCTTCTTGCTCTACCAAGTCGGGTGTGCAGCGAAGCGATGCTGCCCCCGGGCTCGTGCTGGACGCGATCGGCTGGTATTGTAGACACGTACTGGTTGTTGCATCTGTTAACTGTCTCTCTTTTTTGTTTCTTGCGCGGTTGGCCGGGATCCCCCCCGCCCCCCCCCATATCACGTAGTGTGTATATGGTAAGCCCCCCCCGGGGCAGATACATAGTAATACCATTGCTGTCTCTGGAAGTGGCCACACCAGAAATTAAATCAATTCATTGGAGGCACAATTCGATGCGAGTCGACGAGGGAAGAAAAATCTGAATTCTCCTCGCGATAAAAATGCAAGGCACGAAATGTTGTGGGGGAGGAGGGAGAAGAGCCTACTTTGTGACCCCAGATCTGAGTTACGACTATTAATAGGAAGGAGACAGGAAGGAAGGGCGAAGATAATACATGGGATGGGGAAATAAAAATAAAAATTGAGGTTGTCGTCCATATTCAAGTCCGCCTCACAAGCGGTTCTTAGTAGGATGCAGCTCCTTTCATACGACTCGCTCCATACCTCAAGGCGCTTCGCGCTTGGTGCAAGCAATGTCTGCCTGGTTGGTGAAAACCCAACGTGCTCTGTCTCGGCATTGTAGGGATGCGAGCGTCTATGGCCATACGACTACGGCCGTGCACGACATGAGTACACCCCCCCCCACCCCCTCGCACAGCGTGGGCGCAAAAAAATAACATCTGGAGACATCGAACAATGCACATGTATATAGCAAACCCTTGCAAGGGGTCGACAACCTACATTATTCAATGTCTCCGCAAGGCCTTTAGCACGTCCACACTGTGCAGCGAGGGGGGGGGGGGGGGGGGGGGGAGGGTCCCGGCTAGGCTACGAGTACCTGTCTGTGTGATTGATCTTCAATCGACTGCTTGTATATCTATAGGTTTGTCCATAACGCGCCGAGTCGGACCCGTGCTGAAATTACTTGATTTTTGAGTATAGCAGGGGGAGCCAGCCGTCCCGGCAGCGGTTTTGCACGCGTCTGCGCGCCGTTTAGTAAGAACGGGTCCCACCTATCTGGGGACAAACTACTTGGAATTAGTGTGGGAGAAGGTTTTCAGTTCTGAATGGGTTAAGGACTGCGCTCCCGTTGTGGGGACTGTTTACTTGGAATTAGAGACAGATTTTAGTTTTTTATTTAGAACTACGAGTAGAGTGCAGTACCAAAACGGAATACGAGTACGTAGCACAAGTTTCGTCGTACTTCGGTCCCTCACGAGATTTCAGCGGACTCGTCTACGCAATCAGCTAGGCCGAATGCTATGTATCTATCTGCAGAAAGCCAGGATGACGTGTTTTTTCACAGCGCATGCTTCCAAACCCAAACCGCGGCAGGCAGACATTCGGCACTTCAAGAGCGCATGACGAGTTTACCCAGGAAGTTGCAGTGCGGTGTGGTGGATTGTGTCATATGATAGAGCATTTATCGCGCGTAATTTTCCTATATCGTACGGTATATCGTACGGTATACTACTTTCAGTAGCACAGATAGTTAGTTATTGTACTCTTGTCATAGATTCGGGTCGCGAGTAGCCGCGCGTGCTGACGTCATGATGGATGCGTGTATTGCAATCGTGCTGCAAAAAGTCACCTTCCGTAAGGAATGTGGTGTTTGTGGAGGCGTTTGGGGATTCGGAAAAAAAACGGGGATGTGTGATAGGAGAGAGCACAGCAGATGGTCAGAGCATCGAGCCACGAGACCTGCTGCCCTGGTCATAGGCGGCCGTTGTAACACCGGCGACAGCTCGTAGCACAGGGGACGACAGCGTGCCCAAATACTTGCTGTACTCATACTACGCACGAAGCGATCAGTCTGTCGAAGCCTGGTTACACTGCGAGAACAGGGCTAATCCTAGGCAAAGGAAACATACACACGAAATAAAAATACCAACCTTCCCACCCACCCACCCCCGGGTCATCACCTTGTTTTGATCTCGCGACTGCATGTCGAACCTCTCTCAATCATGAACACACACATGTCCCTGTACTTCCAGGCCGACTGCCGGAGGCAGCCGCCGCAGCAGTCGTTCCTTAGGGACGGACAGATCCCCTGTACGCACAAGCAAGCATTCATACGAGTGCATACGAGAGAGCTATAGGGGTGCCGATTCACGGCGAAAGCCAGGATTGACCCTCTGGAATCTGGCCGAACGTGATCGGGCTGGTACACCCAAGCGGGTCACCATATCGCCATATCGTGTAGAGGTGGGTGGGTCTTGGGCTTTTTCGTCCGTGTGTTGCGTTTGTTTTTCGAATCGGGAAACGTCGCAATGTGTTGAACGTCGTGCGCTGTTGTTGTATTCATACGCATCCTACACAGCAGTATTATTGGGGAAGCGTTGGCATGTTCCATGCACTATCTATCCGCGTGTGTGTGTTCATTACGACTCGTACTACAGCAGCAGTACTGCTGTACCTGGCAGTTTTCTTTGACACTACTAACGATCATTCAATTTAAGATTGAGAGAGGTTCGACATGCAGTCGCGAGATCAAAACAAGGTGATGACCCGGGGGGGGGGAGGGGGGTGGGTGGGTTCTGGCTACATGGCTCAACTAACTGTTGTTGTAGTTCGACGCGCTCAGCTTTCGCAGAAGAACACACAGCAGTAGCAGCAGCAGGGGCGAGTCAAAATCGTGGCCTCTTCTGCAAGCTGCTTGCTCGTGCTCGCAGCACAGCAGCACAGAGAGCACAGACCGAGCAGTACAGCAGCACCGAGATGAGGTCAACTCTTCAAAATGTGACATATTTATAGAGACGGCTTTCTTGAGGAACAATCACGAGGGCGCTCCTAGACATCACCGGCGCGATTTGTTCATTTGACTTCGAGAAGGTACCCCTGTCGCTGAACCCATCACCTACCTAACGATCAAGGGATCCTCCGCGAGCTTTGGCTTGCTGGTTGTGGAGCTCGGTTCCACGTCGGTTGGCGCAACGGGGTTTGCACCAAAGAACATTGCGTTTCTTTTAACGGGACAAGTTGGAGTTTGACCCCGCCGGGGAGATCGACCAAATCTACCAAATCTACGATCCAACGATCTAGCGTAGGGGATCTATTGCAATAAATAACCGGTACGTCGTACCTTCTACAGTATATACATACTTGTTGCCGTAAGGATCCAAGAAGGGTCCAAGCCACAAACATGAACAGGCAGATGCATGCGTACTTACGTGCACCCGCGCGGGGTTCACGAGGTTGAATTGCCTTTGATGCCCTGAGTCTTGGAAGGACACTGCTCTGTAGTCGCCTGTCCGACAGGGATTCTCGTCAACAGCATTGTTCGAAAATCGCGACATAGGGAATGGAAAGGAATAATATGTTTTGCGGAACAGGAGAAGAAGATACAGCAGCAGCAGCAGCAGCAGCAGCAGATGGTGATGGTGCGAGTGCATACAGCAGACAACCGGCATACGCCATGTCTGTATGCCATGGCATGCATGTGAATCCTAGCCGCCGCTGGTTGGAGCTCCAGCAAACAAAACAGGGCTCCAAACTTATACCCAACGGAGGCATGCATAGCACCAGACGCCACGAAAAGCCTTACATGCTGCACCGCTACGGAACGGTCTGCGGACCGGTCTGCGGAACCGCTTGCGGAACCACCTACCGCGACGAAAACAACGACGGTAACTCATTGCAATCGGTTGCCGACTCTTGCTTCGGGGAGCTAGTTGCTACTACCTGTAGTGGTGTTGGCGTTTGCCATATTGCTCCGCCATGCAGTAGCTTCAGACTTGCAAGCGAGGGGGAGAACGGGGAAGAGGAGAGAGAGGAAGAGGAGGAGGGAGAGGAGGAGAAGGGGGAAGGGGGGGACGGAGAGGAGGGGGAGGACAAGGANTTAGCACCTACCATGACATTTTTTTCTGGGGCTCTTCACTTGATTTTAGGAGCTCCACAGCATCTCGCCCAAAACTGACTTTCGAGGAGATATGGAGGCTTGATCCGCCGAACAATCCCATGGCCTTGGTGCTAACGATAACTACTGTGCAACCCATACGATAAGGCATGTCTTATAAGGCATATGCCTTGTTGGGATAAGGCGTACCTTGCTGGGATAAGGAATGCCCCGTATTGGGATAAGGCATGTGCCGTATAGGGCAGTTCCTGAGGCGAAGAGAAAAATATTACGGCCTACCTAAACAAAAGTGCTTCGAGCGCCTGCGTCTCGCCACGGTGGCTAAATGTTACGACCCTGGTGGACAGACCTGAAACGTAAGGACCGTTTGATCTTCGTATTCATGCTTAAACGGTCCTTATGTTTCCGCCCATAGAGTGGTGCATGATAGCCTATGCTCGATCAAGGTCGGCGCGCGTCAAATAATAGATGTTTCCTGCTGGCGGTCCTATGACGTAGTTGTCCTCGCCTACAGTAGTTCATTGATCCGGACGTCGGCCACGACAGGTCGGACGCTCTCTCCTGGACCCACAGTTCACCTCTCGTACCATGGATGAAGGGATGAACACCGGATGTCCGCTGTGTCCCACGGCTTCCCAACGGGGGGGGCTGTAGCGACAAGAAAGTGTGTGACGGGGGGGGGCATTGGCGCGCCGCAAGCACCGTGGCAAGACGCGGAGCTTGCCGCTGTTAGTGATGACGGGGGCGCCGTAGACCCCTCCATACCCCCCTCGCCCCGCTCGTCCCTCTCGTACTCACCGCCTTCCCCCCCTTCCTCTGTCTTCCCCTCGGCGTCCTCTTGTTTCTCGCTGCCAAAACTCATGGTGTCAAAAGCCCCCTCCTTCCACCCCACCCACGCTCTGCTGACGCCATGATATTCCTTTTCTCTCCTGTCCTCCTCCTCCTCCTCCTCCTCCTCCTCCTCCTCCTCCTCCCCTCCTCCTATCTACGCCTCCCTCTCGCCTCTCCTCCTCCTCCTCCTCCTCCTCCTCCACTCCTCCTTCTCCTTCCCTCCTCCTCCTCCTCCTCTTTCTTTCGATCTTCCCCGCGACAATCCCTCTGTCCGCCTCTTCTTACCTGCGCGTTGTAACATAAAATATAGGTCATGCACAGTCACCCTCCCTCAAGCCCCCGAGCTCCACCAGCCCACCTTCGTGCTGCGTTCTCTCCCTCTCTCACTTCCCCTTCCTCTCTCCTCTCCTCCTCCTCTCGCTCCTGCCTCCTGCTCCTCCTCGTGCTTCCGCCTCCTCCTGCTCTCCCTGTCCTCCTCCTCTTCTTCGTCCTCCTCCTCTTCTTCGTCCTCCTCCTCCTCTTCTTCTTCCACCTCCTCCCCCTCTTTCTCCTTTTCCTCCTTGACATCCGCAACATCATCCTCTTCGTCCTCGTCCCCCACCTCCTCATCCGCCTTCGTCTACTCCTCCTCGTCCTCATCCTCCTCCTCTTCCTGCTCCTCCTCTTCCTGCTCCTCCTCTTCCTCCTCCTCCTCGTTTTCTTCCTCCTCCTCCCCCTCGTCCTCCCCCTCCTCCTCCTTGTCCTCCTCGTCGCCCGCAAAATCCTCCTCTTCGTCCTTCTTCTCCACCTCCTCATCCTCCTTCTTCTCCTCCTCCTCCTCCTCCTTCTCGTCCCCCCCCTCCTTCTCATCGTGTTCCTCCTCCTCCTCCACCTGCTCCTCCTTCTTCTCCTAGTGCTCCTCCTCCTCCTCCACCTGCTACTCCTGCTCCATCTCCTTCTCCTGCTCCTACCCGTCCTCTACCTCGTACTCATTGTTCTCCTTCTCCTCCTCCTCCTCCTCCTCCTCCTCCTTAGCACCTACCATGACATTTTTTTCTGGGGCTCTTCACTTGATTTTAGGAGCTCCACAGCATCTCGCCCAAAACTGACTTTCGAGGAGATATGGAGGCTTGATCCGCCGAACAATCCCATGGCCTTGGTGCTAACGATAACTACTGTGCAACCCATACGATAAGGCATGTCTTATAAGGCATATGCCTTGTTGGGATAAGGCGTACCTTGCTGGGATAAGGAATGCCCCGTATTGGGATAAGGCATGTGCCGTATAGGGCAGTTCCTGAGGCGAAGAGAAAAATATTACGGCCTACCTAAACAAAAGTGCTTCGAGCGCCTGCGTCTCGCCACGGTGGCTAAATGTTACGACCCTGGTGGACAGACCTGAAACGTAAGGACCGTTTGATCTTCGTATTCATGCTTAAACGGTCCTTATGTTTCCGCCCATAGAGTGGTGCATGATAGCCTATGCTCGATCAAGGTCGGCGCGCGTCAAATAATAGATGTTTCCTGCTGGCGGTCCTATGACGTAGTTGTCCTCGCCTACAGTAGTTCATTGATCCGGACGTCGGCCACGACAGGTCGGACGCTCTCTCCTGGACCCACAGTTCACCTCTCGTACCATGGATGAAGGGATGAACACCGGATGTCCGCTGTGTCCCACGGCTTCCCAACGGGGGGGGCTGTAGCGACAAGAAAGTGTGTGACGGGGGGGGGCATTGGCGCGCCGCAAGCACCGTGGCAAGACGCGGAGCTTGCCGCTGTTAGTGATGACGGGGGCGCCGTAGACCCCTCCATACCCCCCTCGCCCCGCTCGTCCCTCTCGTACTCACCGCCTTCCCCCCCTTCCTCTGTCTTCCCCTCGGCGTCCTCTTGTTTCTCGCTGCCAAAACTCATGGTGTCAAAAGCCCCCTCCTTCCACCCCACCCACGCTCTGCTGACGCCATGATATTCCTTTTCTCTCCTGTCCTCCTCCTCCTCCTCCTCCTCCTCCTCCTCCTCCTCCTCCGCCTCCTCCTACTAGCCTCCCTCTCCTCCTCTCCTTCTCTCCTCCTCCTCCTCCCTCCCTCCTCCTATCTCCTCTCTGCTCCTCCTCCTCCTCTTCTTCGTCTTCCCGCACAATCCTTGTCCGCCTCTTCTTCCTGCGCGTTGTACATAAATATAGGTCATGCACAGGCACCTCCCCCAAGCCCCCCAGCTCCACCAGCCCACGCTCGTGCTGCGTTCTCGTCCCTCCTCTCACTTCCCCTTCCTCCTCTCCTTCCTCTCTCCTGCTCCTGTCCCCTCGCTCCTCCCTGCTCGCCTCTCCTGCTCTCCTCTCCTCGTCCTCGCTCCTCTTCTTCGTCCTCCTCCTCTTCTTCGTCCTCCTCCTCCTCTTCTTCTTCCACCTCCTCCCCCTCTTTCTCCTTTTCCTCCTTGACATCCGCAACATCATCCTCTTCGTCCTCGTCCCCCACCTCCTCATCCGCCTTCGTCTACTCCTCCTCGTCCTCATCCTCCTCCTCTTCCTGCTCCTCCTCTTCCTGCTCCTCCTCTTCCTCCTCCTCCTCGTTTTCTTCCTCCTCCTCCCCCTCGTCCTCCCCCTCCTCCTCCTTGTCCTCCTCGTCGCCCGCAAAATCCTCCTCTTCGTCCTTCTTCTCCACCTCCTCATCCTCCTTCTTCTCCTCCTCCTCCTCCTCCTTCTCGTCCCCCCCCTCCTTCTCATCGTGTTCCTCCTCCTCCTCCACCTGCTCCTCCTTCTTCTCCTAGTGCTCCTCCTCCTCCTCCACCTGCTACTCCTGCTCCATCTCCTTCTCCTGCTCCTACCCGTCCTCTACCTCGTACTCATTGTTCTCCTTCTCCTCCTCCTCCTCCTCCTCCTCCTCCGAACCGAACCGAACCGAACCGAACCGAACCGAACCGAACCGAACCGAACCGAACCGAACCGAACCGAACCGAACCGAACCGAACCGAACCGAACCGAACCGAACCGAACCGAATCAAACCAAACCGAACCGAACCAAACCGAATCCCTTCTGTCTTTTTTTCTTCTCTGTCTCTTGCCGCGCTCGCGACAGCTGGGGGACGGTTCGGAGAGCACGGAAGGGAGTATCCGCTCGGGCAGCTCGTGTGGAACCCGTTGCCGCCCCTAGTAGCTCCAGCGCCTGTCCCCGCCCCGCAAGACGAAAACGCCGAGCAGGTTTCAGGAGACCCCTCCGGCCGCGGCGTGTACGGTGCGGAAGAATTGCTTATCGGAGAGAATCGCGCCGCTCGCAGGGAGGGTGTCGACAGCGGGGAGTCGGAGGAGGAGGAGGAGGAGGAGGAGGAGGAGGAGGAGGAGGACAGGAGAGAAAAGGAATATCATGGCGTCAGCAGAGCGTGGGTGGGGTGGAAGGAGGGGGCTTTTGACACCATGAGTTTTGGCAGCGAGAAACAAGAGGACGCCGAGGGGAAGACAGAGGAAGGGGGGGAAGGCGGTGAGTACGAGAGGGACGAGCGGGGCGAGGGGGGTATGGAGGGGTCTACGGCGCCCCCGTCATCACTAACAGCGGCAAGCTCCGCGTCTTGCCACGGTGCTTGCGGCGCGCCAATGCCCCCCCCCGTCACACACTTTCTTGTCGCTACAGCCCCCCCCGTTGGGAAGCCGTGGGACACAGCGGACATCCGGTGTTCATCCCTTCATCCATGGTACGAGAGGTGAACTGTGGGTCCAGGAGAGAGCGTCCGACCTGTCGTGGCCGACGTCCGGATCAATGAACTACTGTAGGCGAGGACAACTACGTCATAGGACCGCCAGCAGGAAACATCTATTATTTGACGCGCGCCGACCTTGATCGAGCATAGGCTATCATGCACCACTCTATGGGCGGAAACATAAGGACCGTTTAAGCATGAATACGAAGATCAAACGGTCCTTACGTTTCAGGTCTGTCCACCAGGGTCGTAACATTTAGCCACCGTGGCGAGACGCAGGCGCTCGAAGCACTTTTGTTTAGGTAGGCCGTAATATTTTTCTCTTCGCCTCAGGAACTGCCCTATACGGCACATGCCTTATCCCAATACGGGGCATTCCTTATCCCAGCAAGGTACGCCTTATCCCAACAAGGCATATGCCTTATAAGACATGCCTTATCGTATGGGTTGCACAGTAGTTATCGTTAGCACCAAGGCCATGGGATTGTTCGGCGGATCAAGCCTCCATATCTCCTCGAAAGTCAGTTTTGGGCGAGATGCTGTGGAGCTCCTAAAATCAAGTGAAGAGCCCCAGAAAAAAATGTCATGGTAGGTGCTAACCCTTATCGTAGATAGCACGCGTCACAACATAGCTTCTTAATCAGAACTTTTTAATCGGAATTTCTTAATCGGAATTTCTTCATTCAAATATATCAACCTAAGTTATTGGCGTCCCCAAACGCGTGGGTCTCGCATTCTGAACTGTGTTGATTCTTGTTGGTTGGCCCATACTATCTGACTATACGTACGCGGTATGTACCGGGATGGACACGCGCAGGAAAGGTTTTGTTGAACACTGCGGCCTGCCACACCGCCGCGCGTTTACGCGCTGGTATCTGTGGAAGCGCCCCCCCAACCCGTCCACTGCATCCATCCACACACCCAGATGCCGCCGATGAGTAGCCGGGACGCTCTCCCCGAGTGCTACGGGCGCGTGCTACGATAGAGGTACTGTACCTTTTTTTGGCTGAAACGTTTTCGGAATGAAGAGGCGCCTTCGCCCAAAACCGTCGGAATCTCATTCTATGTTGCAGAGTGTTTTCAGAGCAATCCCACGCTGCTAGGGGTACCACTTTTAGGCTCCATATTTTCTGACCGGTTGTGCTTTTCACGTGAGTAACCACCGCATACTATTATCATATTTACTGGTATGCTTGTTTTTGGACTACCGTATTGGATGATTTGGTCGGCTTGCGCGAACGAATGTTTCCGAAGTCATGTTTCGGGTGAGATATTGAGCTCCTCATGTGAGGAGCTCAGAAAAATCGGCTGCACCCCTACCGTGGGATGGCTCTTCATTTCATACTTAGGCCATGGGATTGTTCATATCGGGTAGCATTTTTATTTTCCTCTAAAATCTGTTTTTTTTGGGTGAGGCATAGAGCTCCTCAAGTAATAAGTCACCACCCTTATAAGGCAGAAACATGGTGCACCTCTATATACCGTAGCATGCGTCTACGCTACGGTCCGTGTCTCCTACCAATGAGGACTCCTCCTCCCACGGTAGGGGTTGCCCTTTTTGCCTTTTTGAGGCAATAGTTCACGACACCTTGCACCGCGTGCTTGTACAGGACGCGTGCTACGATACACAGGTGACACTTTTGGGCTGAAACGTTTTCTGAATCTGAATGTCGGGGCTCCTTAATCCAAAATCGTCGGAATTTCATTATTGTGACGTCATATTTTTCAGTTTATACTTCAAGGCCATGGGTTTGTATGATTGTTCATTGGGTGTCCAAGCGCTTTTTGTTTTTCCCGAAAAAAGAAGAAACAGTTTTTGACTTACAGTGTGTGTCTGTGTGTTCTTCACATTAAACCTTCCTTTCTACCCGTCGACATCCAGCACACCCAGTGTCCGTGCCGATTCATCATCCTAAAAAGGTACCAGTTCTGTGGTCACAAAACTACGACACAGAGATACTACACTCAGTGCAGTAAGCAGAGCAGACAATGCAATGCCATATGCGACAGGCAAGACCTACCCTGCTAGCAATCCAGGTGCATGCAAGAGAAAAAAAGAGAAAAGAAAGAAAAAAGCGAAAAGGAAAAATAATAGAAAGTAAACATACTGAAGCAAATCAACAATCAAGCAACCAAACAAAAGCATGACAAAATGAAACAGTAGTATTGGTATACGAGTAGAGCTTCTCAAGCGACCGCCCTCAGAAAAATCATGGTGCACCTCTACCGTAGCATGCGTCACAGCAACAGAGTAGTAGTCAATCTCGGCCGAGTGGCTCTGAGCGGCTTAAAGTAAAAGGATAAAAAAGTGAGCCCCTTACCGTAGCACCAGTGCTGCAGAAAATAAGGCGTCACCCTGATAAGGTGGCATTGCTCGAGTTGCATATAGCTCTCCGTCCGACCGGGGCCGAAAGACGCGTGCTACGATAGAGGTGGTACTTTTTGACTGAAAAAAAAAATCAAAACTGAAAAAAAAATTATCCCACACTAATTCCAAGTAGTTTGTCCCCCAAATACGTGGGACCAGTTCTTAAGGGGTGTTGCAAATTATTTTTCAATTGCATACTTAGGCCATGGGATTGTTCACCGGAGTTAGCACTTTTAGTTTCCTCCTGAAAACTGTTTTTGGGTGACTTACTATTAGTATAGAACTCCTCAAGTATGGAGCCTCAGAAAAAATGTACTGTACGCAGGTGCACCTCTACTACCGTAGTATGCCTGCGGCGCGCGCGAGGACGCTCTCCCCTTATCCAGGCGACCGCCGTCTTGAAAGCGCGCCAAAAGCGTTTTCATCGTATCAAGGTCGGATACATGTCTAGAGATCATATCATACGTGAACCGGTACCGGCCTGTACTATTGGGGGGGGGGGGGGGGGAGCATCCGCTGACGTCACGTAATGCATAACATTTATCAAATTCGCAGAACAAATGAAATACGAGTTTTGTTCACGACCGACGGGATTCACTATGACGGGGGACCATAATAATCAGGACCCATCACATACACAAAAACCTATACATTACAGTATTTTCACCAATTATATATGGTCCTGATTACTATGTCCTCCCGTAATAGTTAGTCATGGGATCTACCGACGCGTATGGGCTTGTTGTGATCAGAGGCAAGGAGGAGAAGAAAGGGGTGCCTACTCTGGCGTTTGTCTGCCGCTAGCTTGTGACGTGCATAGCTTGCGCGAGTATAGCGGAGGTACACGAGCGGACTGCACGACACTAACCGCTGTCCATTGATATGCCTAGAGGCTAGGTATACTGTTGTGGCAGTCTACATGTTTGTTGTCTCGTTTTTTCAGCCGCTCGCCCCCAGCCCTGCTTCCGACGTCCCAGCATCAGCCACGAGCAACATTACTGACATGCTTTTCCTCTGGTGTGCCTGCTGTTTTTCTTCTAAGAAGCACCCCAACCCATGCCATGAAAACAAAAACAGGCTTAAGTCAGCCTCTCCCCATCCGCTGCTGCACCTTACCCACCCTCCCACCACCCCCTCCGTTGCTACCGCCCCCTCTTGCTACCTCTACAGGAAACCCGACTACAATCTCGCCCAGCCTCCTCGGCTCTCTTTCGCACCACCATCCCTAGGGTAGCCGAATCCACGCTATCGTCTGGATTCCGCCCTTCGGTTCCCAATCTTCTCCCCGTCTCTACTGCCGCCGCCCCAGCAACCGCGCTGATTTCCAAGCTTGGAGGGTCGAGCCTCGACAGCCCCCTCCTCCGCTCCGCATGCTCTATACACGCTGGGCGGGAGAGGAGACAAGGCACCGCGAGGCTCAGAGGGCGGGGGTCGGAAGGGGTGGCGCGGATTACGTCGACGCTGTACTGTGCGTAGAAGACGCGCCGTGCCCGCTCCGTTTGGTTGGGCCCGCTTCGATGCCAGAGACTTACGACGACGGAAGGCATATCAGACGGAAAATGGCGCACGCACATCGGAGGACAGTATCGGACGGGCGGACGGGGGGTCATCGGCGCCGGGTGTTTTTTTTTCTTGTGTGTGTTTTTGCACCAAAACTCCAATATTTCTCGTTCCCTAAACAAAGGCTCAGCCAATCAACCGAAATCAACCAGCCAATCAAATCAATCGATCAACCAATCAACCAATCAACCAGCCAGTCAATCAATCAATCAACCAAATCAAATCAAATAATCAATCCATTAATCGAGCAACCAATCAATCAATCAATCAACCAGTCAATCAATCAATCGAACAATCAATCAATCAATCAATCAGTCAATCAATCACACCAATCAAACAATCAACCAGCCAATCATGAATCAATCGATAAATGCTGACATAAGGACGGAACAATCGCGGGGGGGGGGGAGGGGGGGCTTCTACATTATAGTGGAAAGCTTCTCCAGCGTGTCAGCGCCCGATCCCACACAACCACAAAAAAAAAGCGCACGAGCGTTTCGGCAGAGGCTACGGCTACAGTGTGACACGACTTGGTTGCGGGGGGGGGGTGAGCGCGCTCGTATCCCCTTCAGAACTACGCCTACGTTTTTGGGGAGAACTAACCTGAAATTAGAGTGGGTCATTGTTGCGGTGGGAAAAAGGTTACACAAAATCTCACTTGGACAAGAAGACAACAGCGTCGCCGGCCTTAGCGGGGATGCACACCACACCGGCATCGTCTTCGTCGCTAGGAGTCTGCAGTCGCGGCCGGTTCCAAGCTTGAGGGTACACCTGGACGGCGGGTGCAGTCGGGTGTTCACACGATTTGGCCCAGCTTCTTCGGCAATATGTTTCTGGAGCAATGCCACGATAATGACCTTCCAACGAAAAAATACGACTTATAGGGCGTACGCCTTATTGGGTAGTTCCGAGGTTGAGGAGTACACTGATACTCAGTAATAGTCAGCAATAGTCAGCAAAAGTCGGTAGTTGTCAGAAATAGTCAGTAATAGACAGTACAAGTCAGTCAGAGACGGTTTGGCCGAAAAGTGGTACGTACCCCTACCGGAGCACGACGCATGCTTCTATTACAGGGGACCATCTATCTATATTATATATAGTTCGTCTGATGCCCAAAAAACAATACTTTAATCAAGTGATCTTTGATGCCCACTTTATCATAGCAACTTAGAGTGGAGCAAATGCAAATGCAGTAAAATAAAATTCTCCCACACACATTCAAAACGCACGCTTCTCCCCACGCCGGCATGCCCGGCACCGTCTTCTTACGTCGCAGGTTGGCATACTGAAGTACAACTCGTATGTACGTTCGCCGTGCTTGTCGTCGTGGCCACAGCGATTCACGGCTGCTCTACTGTACGTACGTACGAGTATTGCAGCAGTCCGGTTGTTGCTGAGATTGTATCGTTTATCCTCGCTCTGGTCGTATCATACTCGTATAATATGATACGTACGTCGCCTTCTGTCGCCGTGCGCGACGAAAGCACCACTGCTTTAGAAACGGACGGGGTCTCTGAAGGCCCCTAAATAACACCCCCTCCCCCCCTGCTCGTGTTGAAAGCCGTCTCGAGTTCGCGAAGCTTGGTCATGTTGCATGGCCTACTTACCAGGTACCAGGGGTGGTCCTCGGGACAACAAGCATACGTATCCCACCCCATACCAGGTACCAGGTAGCAGGTACCAGAGAGCACCAACAACCATCCTCAAGTCAAGCACCGCCACCACCACCACCACCACCACCACCACCACCGCCACCACCAGCTGAGCACCAGCAGCAGCAGACACTTGTCGATGGTGGTGGTGGTGGTGGCCCTTTCTTCGGTGTATCCTTTTCTACGTCTTCTGCAAATATTATCCCACCACTACTGGCTGCACATTGGTGATACCTGCATGGGAGATCCTTATGGTGATCTCCGGATATGTGCAGGTTGGACGAGGCATGGCTCCCACATAAAGACACAGAGTATCCCTAGCCAGGTCAATCAATCAATACTGCAGAGTAGTATTTGTGCCCTATTATATTTTTCACGAAAAAATCGGCATGCATGCATGCACGCGTCAAATGATCTCGATCATCAGCACGGCCACAGTCTCGCGAGTGCTTTTGCAAGCCCCTTTCGCGATGACCGCGAGACAACCGACAACAACAAACAACGTGCTCCCAGGAAGCAGCCAGCCCCCCGCAATGATTCGGAGGCAATCCCCATCGTTTCTATTTTCTTCACCATTTGTACTCCTATTAACCTCTTAAGAACTGGCCCCCGTTTTTGGGGACAAACTACTTGGAATTAGTGTGGAATAAGCTTTTCAGTTATGAATGGGTTAAGAACCTTCGCCGTCAATTTGTTTCCTATGTATCCCTATTATATTTATTTTGACCCTCTATCATCTCCATTACTACTTGCTTCAATCTGGCCCTACCGCCGTGGGGGCGGGAGGGCCACTTAGGGGACCCAATATTGTAGGTAAAAATGGTTAAATATATAGGTTTTTGTGTGTACCGTAGGTCCTATTTACTACATTAGCCCACCCCGTAATAACATTATGAGCTCTACACCTCATGAAAAAAAAAACGACTTTTGATACATAACTGGTCTTGCAACCCCATGGGTTAGGCTAGGCATACATGCTCGTACATACCTACCGTGCGACGAATAAACGTGTGCCAGAAAAAAAACAGAAAAAAAATAACAAGTTGTTGGGACTTCTTAAGTTTCTTAAGTCGAGGAGCCCCATCAGTCATACAGTACAAGACACCCAATAAGAAACGGGCTAATAAGAAAGCCAGACTGAGATTTAGAGGACAATATGAAATTCGTTAGTCGTTATCTTGAAATTGGTATAGAACGCACCCTCTCAACTAAAAATCCAGCCTGGACCAGATTTCCTGTTTCTTATTAGGTATACTGTACTGTACATGTTTGGGCTCCCAAGCACCCCGCCACAACAGGCGAAACCGAAAGAGGATACGTAGGATAAGCAATTTTTTTCATAATGCAATAAATGGCAAAAACGTGATGAGCGCCCAAAATGTTGGAGGTGTCTCTACTCGGAGTAGGAGCGGTGTTCCGTCTCGAAAGGGATGCGTGGTCAATGGTCAAACAATTAAGGCCAGCAACAGATGAGTACACCCCCACCCCCCGCGCCCCCGTGACATGGCTCCAGTACATTTGTCATATGGTGATACTACATTTTCGCGAGCTAACGGCGAACAAACCTTCAGTCAGCTGACTCTTCGTCGGCGCCTGAACCTCACGAAACACGACGGACCAGCACACTGGGGTCTGTTACAGCACGCGAAATGCCTTCCAATGGCGTGCAAAACGACAATAAATAAGTTAGACCGGGCATACCTCCAAGCAGCCGTTCACAGCGTCGCAGTCGTCCAGCGCCAACCACACGCTCACGTACAGGGGGGGGGGGAAGACGCACATCGCGAGCTGCTCCCGCTCATCCTTTCGGGAGAGCACCGCGACGTCACGATAAGCACCCAGAGATAATCAAAACAGAGAACTGCTATGTACGATAGAGGTAGCAAGGTATACCGTTTTTTGGCCGAAACGTTTTCTGAAATGACGGGGGGGGGGTGCTTCACCCCTTAAGAACTGGTCCCACGAATTTGGGGAAAAACTACTTGGAATTAATGTGGGATTGTTTTTTTTCAGTTTTGAAAGGGTTAACCCCAAATCGTCGGAATTCATGTTTGTGGGTGCAATATTTTTCGTTGCATCGTTTGGCCATGGGATTGTTAATCGAGTAACACTTTTTTGTTCCTCCAAAATCCATTTTTGGGGTGAGGATATGGAGCTCCCCAAGGGAGGAGCTCAGAAAAAACATGGTGCACCTCTACCTTAAGGTCGCATGGCGTCAACAACGCGAATCGGCGCGGCGGCCTGGGGCCCGCACTCTTCCGTGCAGATGGTTCTGCTCAACTTGTGGACTCCAAACTTTTCAAGGATGATGATGAGGACGTTCTCGCACTTATGTACAGTAGTCATCGGAACCAAATATGGTGTGTGTAAACATACGGACATATACCTGGTGTTGAGGGTCCATCGTCGGTTCTGAATACTCTTCTTACTACAATAGCCCCCCCCTGGAATAGATACCTCATACCTCGTGCCTGGTATACCTTAAATCTACGCCTGTGGTCACATGTCAGGCTCAGCGTTCGGTCGGAAGAAGGAAATGTTACTTCCTGCGCCGGTATGACGAGCCACAAACGATTCGCGCTCTGTTCCGCATATGAACACGAGAACCTCACGCACGGGAGCTAACGATCGCTATCTTAGGAGATAGATGGTGTCCACAGGCGGCGAAACAGGAAGGGGATAAGAATAGCAAAAAGTTTTTTTTGTAATATATGGAAACAACGTAATGAGCGCCCAAGTGTTGGAGGTGTCTCTATTAGGAGTAGGAACGGTGCTCCGTCTCGAAAGGGATGCGTGGTCAATGGTCAAATGACTAAGGCAAGCAACAAATGAGTACGGCCCCCCCCCCCCCCCCCCCCCCGCCATAGAGAAATTTAGCGGATACAAGACAGAAGTAAAAGAAAGGATAGAAAGAAGGGAAAGGCTAGCGCTAAGAAAGAAGGTGGAAGGGGAAGAACACTTAGAGATATACGGGGGGTTGAGAGAAGGAATAGGAATGAAAAGGTATCTGCACGGCCCAATGGACTTCGCGAAAAAGCTGAAACTGCGATTTCGTGTAGGGGACCTGAATCTGCCAGAAAGAAGAAGGAGGCATACCAGAAGCCGGGAGGAGGAGGAAGTAGATGCACAGACGTGCCCATGTGGCAAAGCCATAGAGAGAAGAATTCACATAGTGGGAGAATGTGAAAGGTACAAGGAGGAAAGGGATGTGCTAAAGGAGGAGATGAGGAAAATAGACGAGTGTGGCATGGAGCAGTTTGGTGCACTAAATAGTAGCGAGAAAACGATCGCTATCTTAGGAGATAGATGGTGGCCACAGGCGGCGAAACAGGAAGGAGATAAGATTAGCAAAACGTTTCTTCGTAATATATGGAAACAACGTAATGAGCGCCCAAGTGTTGGAGGTGTCTCTATTAGGAGTAGGAACGGTGCTCCGTCTCGAAAGGGATACGTGGTCAATGGTCAAATGACTAAGGCAAGCAACAAATGAGCACGCCCCCCCCCAGGCGGGGGGGGGAGGGGAGCTTTTCTGAATGACGGGCGGGGGGTGGAGGGGAGGGGGGGGGCTTTTTTTTTTTTTTTTTCCCCCCCCCTAACATACCGCCCTTTTGGTCATTTTGCATATCGTCATTATTGATAATTGTAAAATACCTTTTGCTAATTATGTACATCGATTGTTGTCAAAACTTACCGTATGCCACCCGAACTCGATTGAGCTGCGGGGTGGCTTCACCACGTACTGCTCATTGAAGAGCAAGGGGCCGTCTTCACCATCAGCTTCCCGTTCGTTCCCACAGAAACCTGTAGCAACAGCAACACTAGCACCAGCAGAAGCGGAAGCAGGGGGAGCAGCGGCATCACCAGCAGCATCGCCGCCAACGCCACCACCGCCGCCACCACCACCACCACCGCCATCACAACCACCACCACCAACACAGCCACCACCACCGCCAACACCACCAACACCAACACCACCAGAAACAGAAGAATCACCATCAGCCGCAGAGTCAGCGCTCCGCTTGGCGCCAAGCAATGTCGTCACCCGTGACACATTTCCTCTGCAAAAACTGTTCCAGGAGTTTGCAGATGGAGAAGACTGTCGAGCAGACCCTTCCACGACTCCACAGCCGTGAAGTGCGGCGGGAGAGGGCTCGGAGCCAGGGCTGCTGGGATGGACACTTTCGGCACTCCCATCCAATTCAGGTCGGCGAGATTGGTGAAGCTTGGGGCTGTCTAGGTGCCGCGCCGCGCCCTGGGCCTTCAGAGCGTCCCACGCGAACCCAGCCAGAGTCTCAAACACGACCTCCCGCACTACGGACACGTGGCCGTCGGTCCAAATTTCTTCGGGCGTGTCCGGTTTGTTTTTTTCGTCCCGCGAATCGTGTGACGATGGGTCGGTGCAAGTTTTCTTCTTCGCACCGACAGGCGCCGGTGTCGACGCGCCTCTGGGGCGGCGCGGGCCGTTTCTGCGCGCCATGTACTCGTCCATCGACAGCCTTGCCTCGTCATTCTCGTGCAGCTCGTTGTTGGTGAAAAAGTCCAGAGCGCAGCCCTGCCACGTGTGATATGGCACCCGGGTACGGCACAATTAGGCACAGGTTGCGGGGGTATGCGATGGGCGTGGCAGTCGGTTCGAGAGGCATGGGGGGGAAATGTCAATGTAGCAACGAGCTACGATTCTGGTCGAAAATATAAGGTACATTTCGATTGCCACGATAGGTGCAAAAACACCTTAGATTTTCGACCAGACTGATAGGATGGTGCGGCAAATATAAGGTACTTGTCGATTGACATAAAGGTATTAATGTACTTTATAGTTCCGATCAGACTAATTGGATGGCGCTGCAAATACAAGGTAATTGTCGATTGACACAATAAGACTGATAGGATGGGCCCTGCAAGGCTCCCCTAGTCGAGGACAGTCGCGAAAGGAAATGGAGCTTGCACCTTGGGACTCGAGGGTTTGTGTTTATGCTCGCATTCTCACACTCGTATTAATACCAGTACTACTGCATACTGCTGTAGTAGCTCAGGTGTCTTTTTAGTTTTGATACGAAGTATAAAAACAACGACGGGTACTAATGTACTAATAACAATCCAGACAAGCTCAAGATAGTGCACTGCTAAACCGCCGTGGCAACTGCAAGAAAAAGAAGGGCTTACCATTGGCTGATTCTGTACTGCTCTACGACTGCTATACTGCTATGCGCAAGGACATCGACTACTCGCCCCTGGTACTGGTATACCGTCAAACAGCTGAACAGCGACCACTCGTACGACAAGCACCACGCTCGTACAGCAGCAGTTCAGCCAGGTTCAGCTGTGATGCTGTGACACAAACAACAGCTTTCGTGCCGCACGCAATTATTCTACCTTGTTGAATGACTTGTCCTCTCGCCGTAGCAACCGGCTATTACGAGCACAAGCAGCGTCTAAGCAACCCAGCACATAGTAGATCTACCCTGTGACTGATGACGGGTGCGTTGGCAGAACGAACAACGCCAGCACGTAGACAGGAGATTGGGTGTTGAAATTGAAAGCACCTACGTACCTTGTCGAAGTACTCGTCCTCCGAAAGCGCAGACTTTACGCGCTTCAGGTTGAACAGAGAGTCAGCCTCTGCACGCAAGGCGTGCAGGTCCTTGTCTTCGATGCATTGAGGCACGTGCAGGTACCCCTCGCTTGCGATCATGTGGCATGATGTGAACCCTTGACCCTTGACCCTTCTGCCTTTATTCCACCGCATCCACTGCCTGCGAAACAAGCGGAACTCCCGATTTTTCTGAGAAATTTGAAATTCGAATTTAAAATCAGAAAAAATGCTGTATAAAAGTAGCGATCTCCTGGGTCAAGTGGGCACGTAACGCGTCACATGCTTCGGTCTTCAGGCACCTCGCTCGTTAGCAGAGCCGCACGCATGCACCGCTCGGATGTCAGACAGACGCGCCTACTTTGTAATCCCCGCAAACCTTTGGGTTACGCGATACCTGTAAGGTCATCGAACATACCGTAAACGATTCGTCTTTACCTTCACGTGACCCTTGTTGACCCTTGAAGCATTTGTTCCGTTTTTCCCCACAGGCACCCCCTCCACCCATCATTATAACCAGCTATCAGGCATATACGGTCGGCAGCACAGGCAAGCGAACTCTCGTGGTGAGGGTAAAAGAATAGCGGGGAATCTGTAGTTAGTTGTTGGTCGCCCTCTCGAGGCAAACTCTCGGACATTTCGTAGAGCGCCGCTGCCTGAGCTGAGGGGGGCGGTGGTTTTCGGGGATGGCGCCGGTGTGAGCGGCGCAAATCAGCTAAAGGGGTCGATGCCACCCCACCAGTGGGACCGTTGGTTCGCGACAGCGCCAATGTGCCCCCCCCCCTTGTGCAATGCTGGTGTGAAAAAAGTCCTTGTGGAGACTTTTGAACATGTGTAGCAAACCCCGCAAGGTGTCAACAACCCTCTCAATTCGATACGCCTACTACGTACGAGTGAGTAGTGTGTCTACGTGTCTACCTTGTTGAATGTCAAGGTAGACACACAACAAGTACTCGTATAGTGTCATTTTACAACCGTATTGTGCAACGTCTGGCTCGTCGAACACAGGGCTACACACTGAATATAAAAGGACCGTTTGTCTATGATATTAACATTTAAACGAAATGGTGTATACCCTTCGGATCAGAGTGGTACGGAGAAAAATCGGGTTGACCGAAACTCTCCAGACTCGCGATACTGCTGCTGCTGCGTGCATTAAAACTGGCGTCAGCCTACTTGCTGTAGTGCCAGGAAACTGGTGTCGCTACCGCTTTACAACATACAAAAGAGGACCAGCCCCATTACATGCGCCATCACAAAATGTCTGGTGCATAATACAAGACTGGTGCACAATACAAAACAGCCAACACAAAAACATGGGAAACAATTAGACAAGTAAGTCTGAAGACTGCGACCACAAAATCCCTTTTCTCCCCATCGGCACTTTCCTTTCGAGAAAAAAAAATAAATTGAAATCAGCTTATTTCTCTCTATTATATGTCGACTACTGCTGTAGATGCAATTCTCTACAAGAATTAGAAACAAAAACGGAGAAAACAACCAACTTCTCTAAGAGACTCTCTTTCTGTTGTTGCGAAAACAAAAAACATACCTGACCTGGTAAAAAGGAGGCAGTTCCTTCCTGCGTAATCCCCCCCCCAAAAACAAGTCTGAAAAACTTCCCACTATGACTACGTACACGAGTCTACAGCTCAATCCCTGCTCATACAAATAGGCCCTCCCGTTCAGGATTGAATCGGACGACCCCTGTGATTCGTCGTACTAAAACTTGGCGCACGGTGCTGCAACACCTGAACTAAACTAAACGCTAGCATTCCGGGCAGACCAACGGCGCTGCAACATCTAGACTAAGCGTAACGCTTGTGGCTCCGGACAGACCATCGTGGCACGGACGCACAGATGGACGCGAGAACCGTACCCGAACATACTACCGCAGGTATATAGTAGGTGTATTTACCAAGAGAGCGGTCGAAAGTCTTTTGATACTTTTGGTGGGATCATACCATACCACGAAATAGCTCTATTTGCCGAGAGAGTGGTAGAATGTCCTTGGCATGTTTTCGTGGTATAATACCATACCAAAAAACAAACGCCGGTATATAGGTGTCGTAGGTAGCTCTATTTACCTACGAAGAGAGAGGTAGAACGTCCTTGATATTTTCGGGGGTGCCATATGTAGCACAAAAACAACCGTGGGTACTGCTTGTAGCCCTATTTACCGAGAGAGCCGTACAATATCCTTGATCTTTTTGCGGTACTTGAAACTCGTGACCAACTCTCTCCTCAGCTCCGAGTGCCCTTCCTCCACTTCGACCTTCTCGCCGCTTTCCTCGCTCAAAAACTCCCCGACCGAGCTGAAATCCATCGACCGGTCGTTGCTCCAGGGGTCGTGGAGCCCGGCGTTCCCAGCCCAGTCCACCCTGTCCTCGGGCGAGTCCGACGCCTCGAAGGATAGCAGCATGTTGTGCAGGATGCAGCACGTGATGAAAACGTTGTCCATATCCTCCTTCTTGTGATAGCCCATGTTGAGCTTGAGGATCCTGAAGCGGCCTTTGAGGGCGGCGAAAAAGCGCCCCACGTCCTTCCGCACGCTCTCCAGCGCATCCGAGAAGTTGGCGTCAGCGATGGTCGCCGGCTGCTTGGTGGGGGCTATGAGGGCTGTCCACTGGTAGGGGGGGGCGCCGGCGGGCGGCGGGGGCGCTCCCAGAGCAGTAGCGGGCCGGGAGGGGGGTACTCATGTCATGCATGGCCGTAGTAGTATGGCCATAGAATCTCGCATCTCTACAATGCTGGGACGGAGCACGTCGGGGTTTTCACCGACCATTCAGGCATTGCTTGCACCAAGTGCGAAGCGCCGTGAGGTGTTCGGCGAGTCGCATGGAGGGTGAGTTGCATCATACTAAGAACCGCACATGAGGCGGATTTTTTTCATATGGGTGACAGCTTCGAATGGATTGGCGAGGGGGGGTGGGGGGTAAGGGGTAGCGAACATGGAGTGGTGGGGGCGGGGAAGCTGCAATCGCCATTTGTTTCGTCCCTGTTTTACACGAGCGAGTCGTCTCTGCTATTAATGGTTTGTCTGCCGGTTGACCCATCCCGCGATTCCAAAACGATGGTCTTCATACGACAGCAGCAAGAACATGAACAAAAAGACGAACAGAAAAACAAGAACAAGCACAAGAACAACAAAAACAAAACAAGAACGACAAAAACAAAACCCCATACAATTCACCAATTTACCTCGTGGTTCGAGTGGCCACCCAGCAAGTAGCACCCCTTCTGCTCCCACGAATCCCCATCCGGATTCCTTATTCTGAAAACGCGGTCCCTGTAGGCAGGGTTCTCGCGAACCGTCTTGACCACGGCGTCGTGCCGCATAATCTCTCTGGCGTCTGTAGCCCCCGTAAAGCCACCCGTCACGCCAAGGCAACGCCCCGAGCGGTCCACCGTCACCTGGTAGGCGATGGTCGGGAACTCTTCCTTGCCCGTGTAAGCGCTGGTGAGGTTGTACGGGCACATGCCCCATCGGACGTGGGCGGAGTCGGTCGACCCGATCGCCCCCGTGAAGCCCAGCCGGTCGTACTGCGCCATCGCTTGGTCCTGGTGCGCCCCGGTTGGGAGATGGACGTGCTTGTCGAAGAGCTCGGAGGCGAAGTGCTTGCAGAACTTGTGGAGAGTTGCGGCCGCGGTGGCCTCGCTCATCAAGGACTGCCGCGAGATGTCGTCGAAGCAGTGGCCCCTGCCCAGCACCTGGATCGACGCTAAAACCTGTGGTTTCGGACGCGCAAGCGTGTGTTAATCGTGGGAAGCGTTTGCACGAGGTACTTACTAAAGTATATTGCACCTAAAGTAGTATACTAAGTATATGTATGCAGTACAAGAAAAATAAAAAAAAGGACCGGGCACATGGCAGTACTTTTCTTGAATCTGGAAACTGCTGCGTACTTCGAGAGTACTACTGTATATACATACCTGGATGGCATTCAATCTCTATGATACCAGGTGCTGGTAACACTATAATATAGCTCCCGGGGTACCTGGCCCCTGGTACCATGTATCTACGCGTGTGTACGTGCGCCATTAGGGCTGTGCCATAACAACATAGTCTGAGCACGATACGGTTTTTTACAACTAGACGTGCGTATAAGGAAGCAGTTGACCTATCATACCGCAAGTGCAGAAATGGCGAAAAGGCGAGATGAATGAGGAACCTTCCATGGATAACGAACAACTTGTCCTTGAGGGCTTGCCATCCTGCTTGCCAGGTACCAGGTATTCAGGTAGACCTCCTTCCATTCTGTAAACTCGTACTGCTGCGCCGCGAATGGGCCTCTGAAACCCCGGCTTGTGTTTTGGTGCTGACTGGTGGCTCAGTGGCTATACAGCAATACGGGGAACCATAGTAACTATAACCATATATTGTTAGTAAAAATAGGAAAGTTTATGGGTTTTTGACTGTACCGTAGGTCCTATTTACCATGGCCCCCCGTAATAGTGCATAGCTACAGTAACATATACCATGGGTCCCTGGTACAGTATGGCCATGTACCGGTGCGCCAAGGTGTTGTTGGGTTGCGTTGTCAACTAAACACGCGCACCCGCCGGCGCAGTCGGCGCTGCTGGTGTCTGTTGTCTGTAAAGACCATCCATCAGCGCTATAATACAATTAGTATCGCGGAAAACCTATCGTACGTACACCCACAAGGATGAGCGAGTATACTGTGATACAAGCAAGTGCCGAATATATTATACATTTTTTTTGTGCGGCTGTGTGAGGGTAGGGGTTCGTTGCCTGGACACTTATACATAGTGTGCACTCCGATCCAAAGCATGTGCCTTTGAGGTAGAGTGTTCTGATATCGAGCGGCTTGAATTTATGCGTGCTGTGCTGGGCGTACGAACCAAGAACTGCTCCGGGGGTGTTTTTCGTGCTCGACGTTAGACGCGGTCGAGGGTGGCTACGATTGAACCTTGGATTGAACCTTGGCATTAACTATACCGCGTTGTATATATCATTCACAACCTACAGATTATCACGTGGAAACGTGTGTCATACATATGTTACACCTCTGGACCAAAAAGTACTTTGAAGCGGTACATGTGTACGTATGCGTACAATTATGCTGCTTACAAAACCCGTGCACACGCATGATAACATGACCACACCCTGCACATCACTGCTGTTGTATACCTGTCTGTGCAAACACGTGCAGATCATCTTCAGATCCTGTACGTCGATCAACCGCGTGGAAGCTTGCACAGATGCTCCGAACACATTGGAGTAAAGTACAGAATATTCGAGGTAAACATATTTCAGGTACTTCGTGTACTCGGAGTATTTGGGCTCTTATGTACCCCGGGATACTGCTCGTACTCGGAGTATTTCGAGATTCTGTACTGCAGATACTGCCATACTCGGAGTATTTCGGGGTCCGATACTGCGGGTACTCCTTGTACTCGGAGTATTTGGGCCTTCAGTACTGCTCATACTCCAAGTACTCCGAGTATCCAGGCCGCCAGTACTCTAATACTCTCAGTACTCGGAGTACGAAATGTGCTCAATACTCGGAGTATACTCGGAGCGTGAAGTACGTTAGGAGCATCTTTCCATCATATTAAAGACTCGGCCGTCATTACCCCCAGGTTCTGGGCATGTGACTGGCGTTTATAGCATTTAAAAAATCACAGATGCTCCCATTACCTCGGAGTATAATTAGAGTATTTTCGAGAAAGAAATACTTCAGGTACTTTGTGTACTCGCAGTATTTCGGTGTTCAATACTCTCGATACTCGGAGTACTCCGAGTAATTTAGATGTTTGTACTCCGGGTACTGCTTGTACTCAGGGAAAATTACTGCTCATACTCCCAGTACTCGGAGTATTTGGGCCTTCAGTACTGCTCACTGCAAGTATTCCGAGTACGAAAAATACTCGATACTCCGAGTGTATTCCGAGTATCGAGTATACTCGGAGCATCTGTAGAAGCTTGTACATATCATACGTACATCAGATACTGCAGATCCGTAACCATGATCTCTGTGTGTGGTCTGTACTGTCTGTGCTGGTGCGATCTGATCTGCCCTCCCGACTTTGGGGCTGCACCTTGCATCAAACACCTGCGCGCGACAGGCCTTTGCTACCTACATACCAATCAATATGTCTCATAATATAAGGACCGCTCCTGTGTATTACTATTGTATGTATAATAGTATGTAATCCTATCTGTCCTTATGTTATGGGACAAGAGTGCAGCACTACGGCCAACTTTCGAACCTCAGCATGCCATCATGCCACCATATTCGTACATACGTGCCCACATGGGGTGGGGTAGGATTGCGCAATATCAATACATACGACTACGGGCTCGATTCATACTACGAGGTACCGTATACGACACCCAGTACAGCAGCAAAACATAGAAGTGGTACGAGTATCATACTGCTGTTGCTACTGCTGGACGCAATCATAATCACCCCTGGTACGTCCTCGTCAAATCTGTTTGTTGTGCGTACTCGTAAGCAAACTAAATACAATTTTGTCCATAAATGTAAGAACCGTTTTGGTATGAATATCACCGAACAAATGATCCTTACATTTCCGGACACATTGGTTCAATACTAACCACAGCAGCAGTAGACTCTCACGGCTCACCTTGAGCTCGGTGGGGACGCACTGACGGCCCAACGCATCCTTCTCCGCCGTCGAGAACAACCTAGTTCGCTTGGCCAGCCCCACCAGCTCCAGAAAGAAGGGGTAGGGGATGCGGAAGCGCCTTCGGAACGCCTTCGCCGCTTTCGAGGCGGGGTCCCCAAGGTCCTCGCACTGAAGCAGGACTGCCCACTCCGACTTGCCGTAGTCTTTGCGAGGGAAGACTCGCCGCGTGCGCTTCGGGGCCGGAGGTTCATCCTCTCCTTCGCCATCCAACTCGTCGTTGCTGTCGTCGTTGTCAAGCCCATCGAAAATGACCGCCCAGGCCGCTAGCTTGCGCATACGGGCGCGTCTCTGGATGTGGTGGAGAGCGGCCAGAGCAACGACTAGAGCAGTCGGCCGCAGGAGGTCTCTTTCTCCATCTCCTGCCGATGCCATCGCACCACGCTGGCTGTGGCGGCCAGAAAAGGGGTCGATTTTTGAACGAGCTTTTCTGTGTTGTGGTTTTCTGAGTGCACAGAACGAGTACGTTGCTGTTGCTGATGTTCGTGGTGCTGCTCCTGCTGCTGTTGTTGCTGCTGCTGCTGTTGCTGCTGCTGCTTCTGCTGTTGCTCCTGCTGCTCCTGCTGCTGCAGATGTTGGAGTTCAAAAGCTGTGGAGGTTCTCGTGTAGGTCGGGTTCTCTTTATTCAGATTTGTTTTTCCCGCGTTCATAATTTTGAAGTTTCTGCGAAATTCGAACCAGATTATAAACAGATTTTTAGATTTATTTTTATTTCTTGTTTCTCGGATTTCAAATTTCAAATTTATTCAGGTTTCCGCAGATACGCCGCACCCAGATTGATTGTATCTTCTGCCTTCTGCCGCAGCACTCTGCAGCACTGCTGCAGCACCTTGCCCTGTAGATGGAAAGAACACGACTTCGCATACAGAGGACAGCAAGCTGCGCTCAGCTAATCACCAAGTCCCGCCAAGGCTTCTTCGTCGCGAAGCAAGGGAGCAGTATGTTGATTGGGACCGAGAGATCGCCAAGCCAAACGCAAAGTTTCATGTCCACACGAGCCCACAGAAAGTATGTACTTTACCAGGTACAGCAAATATGCTGCCACAGGTATCATCCAGGGGAGTGAGTCACCATCCCATATCCTTCATGGATCACGGGGTGATCCACAATCAGTAGCACGCGCGATCGAGGCATCACACAAGTGAGCGAGAGGTGCCGTAGTTCGAGGTCGACGAGGTGCCCCCGCTACTCCGTCTTCAAGCTTCAAGCCTTCCTCGAGGTAGGAGGAGCATGCGCGCCGCCTCAAGGCGCCATCACTACTGTAAGTATCACTACTGCGTGACCGCAGCAGCAGCTACCTGGTAGATACGAGCAGGAAGTCGGACGATGGCACAAAGCGGGTGCCCTTCGTGGTTCGTTTTACAACGGGGAGGACGCAATAATAACTGGAATTTGATATTTGTACAAGATTTTTAAGTAAAAAAAAGTTGGGGGGGGGGGGGGGGGGGGGGGGGGGGACGCGACTTTAGTTACTAACTACTGGTAAGTACGTGACGGTACATGATAGTAGCATGGTGGTGGTAATGACACTGTTGTTGCTGCTGCATGTCGACGAGAGTAAGGACATGGCAGACCTTGTTGTGCAATAAGGTTCCAGCTTGACTACTCTGTATCTGTGGTAGCATGTTACCTGGTGGTATTAATAGAAGCCGGTGCTACTGTTGTTGCTGCCTTCGATTACTATGCCAGTTCACGTTGTCTTTGTTCTGTTCGTCCCCCCCCTCCCTATTCCTCTTTTTACTTATTATTACAACACATTTTTTCGTACTGGATACGCTTGTTGCTCTCGTGCGCAGGGAGAAACGCTGAACGTGGATGTGTCAACCGTAGCGCGGTCAATCCCAGACTTCATCCGTCCCTTCGGAACTTCAGCGGGGGAAAAAAGTGAACACAAAATATTCCTACTTCCATAACCTAGATTTTGCAGAGGGCAGATATACTCCTGATCTGTACATCGTCTAGCTCATGTTTCGGGGTGGGAGCCGCATATCCTGCATGATCTCTAGGACATGCTGCTTGGGTTGGATCTTTACTTCACAGATCCTGCCCAACATCTCGAAACGGTAGGAGGGTAGGATCAAAAATCAAAATGACGATCTAGATGGTGATCTGTTCGACGTGAGAGAAAGCGTCCAAAATAACAGACAGACGATGACAGCATCGGCAACGCGAAGCAGCAGCCCGGCGCGTTGGGGTCTAGAAGAACCGCACGAAGTTGCTGCAGCGGAGGGGGGGTGGGGGGTGTACTCGGTATTCATGCATGGCCGTAGTCGCATGACCAGAGACCCTTGCATCCCTACAAAACCGGGACGGAGCATGTCGGGTTTTCACCGACCAGGCAGAAGGGGGGGGTGTACTCATGTCGTGCACTGGGGCAGTCGTATGACCATAGACCCTCGCATCCCTACAATGCCGGGACGGAGCACGTTGGGTTTTCACCAACCAGGCAGACATTGCTAGCATCAAGAGCGGGGAGGGGGGGGGGGGGTTGTACTCATGCCGTGCACGGCCGTAGTCGTATGACCATAGCCCCTCGCATCCCTACAATACCCGGACGGAGCACGTTGGGTTTTCACCAACCAGGCAGACATTGCTTGCACCAAGCGCAAAGCGCCGTGAGGTATTGGGCGAGTCGCATGGAAGATGAGCTGCATCCTGCAAAGAACCGCCTGTGAAGCGGACTTGCATATGGAGGGCAGCCCCCAATGAATTTATTTACCAGGCAGTAGGGGGGGGGGGTCAACGATACGCGTGTATATAGCACGATGGCACTGGTACTACTGCACGCTCTTTCTATGTAGACGGTTGATAAGACCGCTTTCTCTTATCGCTTTTAAGGTCGCCGCTATACCTAGGTCCGAATACCTGAAGTCGGCCGCACTTGTCGCTTTTTTAGGTCTGTATACCTGGGTTCCAATACCTGAAAGGTAGGTCGCACTTGCCGCTTTACAGGTCGCAATACCTGCCTAGGGTCCCAACACCTGGCGTAGACCAAACTTGTCCATTTTTGATCGCTATGCCTGGGTCCCAATACCTGCAGCCTGCAGTAGACAAAAAAAATGTCGCATTTTAGATCGCTATACTGAAATCAAGTCCCCAAAATGGTTGACAAACGCAAGCAAAACGTCCTGCATCTAGGTAGATGGTACACCAGTAGTAAAGCCGGTAACGGGCATGGCACGGGCTTTTAGGCAGTCAGCAGTGCGCAAGGGGGGTGCGTTCCGAACATGAAACAGCAGCACCAGTGGTATTAGGTTGTAAGAAGTGGGACATAAAAAAACCGTTTTGGCGCTCGTACGTCCACTTCCCACCGGCACAAAACCGCCCACGAAACAAAAAAGAAACCCCCCTATACTCATACGAGTACACACGAAGCCACACTCGACGACACACAGACCACCGCGCGAAAATAAAAACAAAACAAAAAAGACCAGCTGACCTAGAAATCCACCAAGCAATCAACCAACCCATCAACTACACTAGGAGCTAACCAACCACTGCGCTGAGGACAAAAAACTCCTGGCACAACCAACAAACGAAGCCCGATTCTCCAACTAATCATCAGTCGACACGCTAAGAACCAGCCAATCCCCATCATCTGCGCCGACAAAAACTTTCCCTCTGGCAGCAGCAAAATCCCAAACACGCCATCGATTCGACAGACTGCGTCAGTCGCGGCTTACATCCCTTCGACACATTTTCAGTCTCGGGGGGGTATATTTTCATACGTCACACCTAAACACAAAAACACACAACGCAAGCGAAAACGAAAGACGCGCACGACGTACAAAACACAAAACTGGGCGAGGCAAAGGTCGACCGTACGCAGTGGCTACCGGTGTTACTTCAGCCCAAGCTTGGCGTTGAGTGACTCGACGAGGCTGCCGGTGGCGCGCCTCGCCCCGTGCTGTCCGATCGCCCCCTTCAGCTGCGTCGCGAACGGGTTCTGCAGGCCCGCCGCAGACGCTCCCCTGGTGCTTCGCACGCTGCTGACGATCTGCCGTGTTTTCTGGACGTAGAGACCTGAAGCGAAGCGAGAGGGTTATTACGTTATATATTTTAGAAAATAAAAAACAACAGCTGTGGGATCGAAGATTTCGTCGAAACTCATCTTTGCTCGCTGAGTGTGATACTTCGATCGCTAGGGCATATGCCTTACTCAGCGAGTTGCAATTTTTCACGGGACACAGGCTAAGGTAGAGGCGCACTATTAATAGTTTTTTTTTTTCCGGGAGATTTTTCACTAGAGGAGCTCTATACTATTAGTAAGTCACCTCAAAAATGATTTCAAGAAGAGAAAACGAAATAAAAAACACGGCCTACTCTGTAGGTATACACCAGTATGTTCCGAAATATAAGCACCTTTTAAATTGAATGTTCATGTGTAAAATGTGCTTATATTAAGAGACAGAGTGGTATAAACGCCAAAATCATTTTTTCACCAAAAAAAGGTGGCATTTCCGAAGATTTTGGGTTAAGGAGCCCCCCTGTCATTCAAGAAAATGTTTGCCTTAGAAGGCAAAAAAAAGGGCCGCCCCTATCGCAGCACGCCTCACGGCCGCCGAAAATATAGGGCATGCCTTACTCAGCGAGTTGCTAATTTCTTACACGGCCGCCTAAAGTATAGGACATGTCCTACTTTTGAGGTTGCTATTTTTACACGGCCACCCAAAATACAGGGAATGCCTTACACTTTCGAGCTGCTCGTTTACACGGCCGGCAGAAAACATAGGCCATGCCTTACTTTTGAGCTACCTGGTACTAGTTTACACGGACGCCTAAGGTGTAGGGCATGCCTTCCTGTACGTTATAGCTGGGTGAAGCCGGAAAGCCCTGTCACAAGCGTGACCCCGCCTGCTCCGTCTCGAAAGGGATGCGTGGTCAATGGTCAAATGACTAAGGCAAGCAACAAATGAGTACGCACCCCCCCCCCCCCCCATCGCCCAACCAAAAAAAAACAGGAACAAAAGCGTTGTCCTCTCACCGTCCATATCGCTCCGCAGAGTGTTCTCCATTGCCTCGATCATCGCGCCCACGTTTTGGAGGTGGTCGGTGTCCGTGGCGAAGCTCTTGGTTTCTTCCTTTGCTCTCGACAGGTTGCCGGATATACTCGTCGACCCCGTCTCCCCGCCGGCGGGGGCCACCGACAACATCACCTGTGCAAATCGGCGGGGGCGGGAGCCGGGGGGCGTCACGGGGGTGTCGCGTGTGAACCAAACAATTTAAGAGAGAGGGGTAGTAGGCCTTTCTTAACCCTCTCAGAACTGCAAAACTTATTCCACACTAATTCCAAGTAGTTTTGTCCCCCAAAAAGTGGGACCGGTTCTTAACCTCTTGAGAACTGGTCCCACGGATCTGGGTAAAAACTACTTGGAATTAGTGTGGGGCATTTTTTTCAGTACAAAATATGTGTTTACTACGTATCAAAACAGGAAAAAAACAATCATACACTATTATATATATACTCGGTATACGAGTATTTAGTATATACGACCGTGCTGAGACATTTGACGTCTCTAAAAACACAGCTTCTAACTTTGTGGGGAGAGGTTGGCAAATGCCTACCAATATGCGCAACTCCCTGTAACCTATGGCATGAAGCAGTGCTGTTGCACTACGAGTAAAAATGACACTAACTGCTGTTGTTGCACCTGTTGCATCCAGTACCCGTAAAAAATCGCCGAATCCGCTGCCGATGGCATATACAAGGAAAAGGTTAAGCTTACGAAAGCGGGTTGGCTATGTTTGTACTCCCGTTTTATTAACCAGGTGTCTTATACTGTGCGTTCACGTCTCTCTTACCGCGAGGCATACCTCCCCAGCGAAAAACAAAACACGTTTATAGAGGACTTGTACAGAAAAGAGTTCGTCGAGTCGATTGTTGTTCTACTTAGTTATCTACGAGCAACGCGCTTACACAGGACACGTACAAAGGTTGCTTCATCGGAAAGATTGTCGGTATCTACCTACTGTCTGCACCGTCCGCACGACACGGTCACAATCTATTTGGAGTTCAACCGCTAACGATTCACGTAGAAACTTTTCCCCTCGCATCTACTTTTTCTTTGGGACGACGATTTTCCAATCCGAACCCGCAGTGTGCGTGTGCCGGCTCGCGATCTCGACCACACAAGGCGCATACGCCGGCATCGTGCTCATGCCCAATTCCATAGCCTTCGCATACCGCGAAGACGCAAACATATTATATATAGACCCATGCTACGATAGAGGCCCACCATGATATTTCTGAGCTCCTCACTTAAGGAGCGTCATACCTCCCCGAAAAAATGAGTTTGGAGGAAAATAAATGTGCTACCGGATGCGAAATCTCATGACCGAAGCATACTCTGAAACATTATCCGTCACAAAAATGAAAGTCTGACGAATTTGGGTTAAGGAGCCCGATCGTTCAGAAAACGATTCTGCCAAAAAGTGCTACCTCTACCGTAGCACGCGTCTATAGACGAGCCACGTTAAGGTCGCGGGAGTACCTGATTTTTCATCAGGTCTAAGTCACATGAGCGGCTCGTTACGTTCGCCCTTCAACAAAAATCGGTTACAGTACGGGAAAAATGGTAAGAGCAACCCCATGAACAATCCCATATTGGCTAAGTAACGCATACCGGTACCATGAATCGAAGTACAGTAGTAGGTTGCCCCTTTTAAGGGACGGACCCTAGTATTAATAGTGCGTTTGGGGTTGGAGGTCCCTTATATACCGACGTCCCGTATCAGAGTCGGTACCGGTCCCTTATACCTGGTAAGCAATACCGTGGTAGTGGGCTAACACGGTGCCAGAAATTTGAGGTCCCTTATATAAGTACCGTTTTCCCTTATCGCGGGGCCCCTTAAAAAGGGCTACCGACTGTGATATACTACAAATGGAAAATCGAACATTTCGCGCGCTGCATCCTTAATTGAGGAGCCCCCATGGCTTGGACCGGCCCGGCACGGCCCGGCCAAGCCCATCACAATTTTCAAAAACGTGGGGGGGAAAAAAAAACGTATCATATATAGCATAGCAGGGCCCAGACGCGCACGCCCACCGTCCACATTTTCGCAAAGTCAAGTACGTAATACCAGCGCGCGGAAAGGAGAGGCGGCAATTATTTTTCTTCGAAACCGGAAGCAACATATGCTCACCGAGGTGTGGACCTTGTACGTAGCCTGCTTGGGATTGCGGCTGTCCAACTCGACCTGTAAGTAAGTACAAGAAGGTTTTTAGAACAAAACAAAAGGGACGGCGGGGGGGGGGGGGGGGGTACTTATTTGTTGCTTGCCTTAGTCGTTTGACCATTGACCACGCATCCCCTTCGAGACGGATTGAACGCCAAAAGCAGGTGGTAGGGGTGGGGTCTTTACCGTTACAAGGCAACTGACGGCGTCGACGCTCGCGTCCTTCGGCCTCTGCCGCCGCGGGTCCCACAGCTCATTACGCTGTTGTTGCTGCCGCTCAATCGCGAAGGGAGAAACGAACTACCTTAGGGGTACGTAGCGCCAAAATATTATGAGGTTCCTCACTTGAGTAGCTCTACTATTAGTAAGTCATTATTCAGTAGTACTATTAGCTAGTGAGTTGTTATTAACAGTACTATTAGTAAGCCATTAGTACAATTCGTAAGCCGTTAGTACTATCAGTAAGTCATTAGTACTATTCTTAAGTCATTAGTACCATTAGTAAGTCAATAGTGCCATTAGTAAGTCAACAGTACTATTCATAAGTCACCAGAAACCGATTTCGAGAAAAAAAATAGGGCAGCGGCCAAAAACAGGTATACTTGGTCCGTTTGCGGCCAAAAACAGGTACATACTCGAAATCAAGCCAAAAACGCACTCCACGTGCCCTACCATTGGTCCAAAACTCGTTGGACCTGTTTTTGCCTCTTTAAAACCCAGGTATACCTGATTTTGTCTACTCTGCTTGACTTTAACTTTTTTTTGTCGTTTTTAAGCCAATCAGAGGCCGTTCATAGTTCCACCCTATGCCCCCTATACAAATGCCGACGTACGCGGAGACCCCCTCCGCCCTTCGCACCTCCCACCACACGCCACTCGAGCGACACACATATCTGCCTGCACACCTCCGCCGAAATAATACGAGATAGAAGGCTCCCCTTCGGGATTGTGGTTGACTTGGAATACCAGGGGTGTCGCAAGCTGAGAAGGGAAATACAGCAGCAGGCGTTCGTTCCTCGTACCATTAATAGCAGCTACTCGTATACGTAGCCACCGGGCGAGCACGAAGAACATGAAAAAACTCTACTTTGCGTTGCAAGGTACGGCAGGTCCGTGGGGTGCGTTCTAAACTTGATTTTAGTATGTACCTGTTTTTGGCCCCGAACGGACCAGGTGTACCTGTTTTTGGCCGCTGCCCAAAAAAATACTAAAAAAGTGTAACCCGATGCAAAACCAAATTCAAAGCCTATACTCGTACGTGTACGTACGAGGCATATCACGATTTATACTGTGAAAAACTACGTACTTTACTTTTGTAATGGTACTCCAACGATATCGGGGTTAATGAGGCCGGGTCAACTCAATAAATATTTTGGCCAAAACACGCTGTAAGGCATGCCCTCTATCGTGTAAGGCGTGGGCCTTAAAAGGCATGTCCTCTCTCGTTTAAGGCATGCCCTGTCCTATAAGGCAATAAGGCATGCCCTCTATCGTATAAGGCATGCGCTCTATCGTTTAAGGTATGCCCTCTATCGTATAAGGCATGCCCTCTATCATATAAGGCATGCCCTCTATCGTATAAGGCATGCCCTCTATCGTATAAGGCATGCCCTTTGTCGTATAAGGCACGCCCTCTATCATATAAGGCATGCCCTCTCCTACAGCGCCTCGGGCGTTCCTCCCAAGAGCGACACCATGTCGCGTGGGCGACGATTCGCTGGAGGGTCATACCAGGTACATACGCCCCATACCAGGTACATAAGCCCCCCACGACGCCGCTTTTCTCATTCGGGTTTTTGCTTTCTTCTAGCGTGCACAATAAGCGTTACTGAGCGGTAGACAGCAGCAACGCGCTGCACAATCGCACAACCCAGCGGGCAATGCGTGCCATTGCCCCCGACGACCCCCGTTCCAACGTCCTGTAAGGAGATCTAGATCATTCAGTGGGAATCGGTGATATGTTGATCGATCTGTAGATGATCTGTCTGGCTTGCGTTTTTGTTTCCCCCTCTCAAGTCTCCTAAGGGGTACATGACCCTTTTAGTGCTACATGAAACCTAAATGTGAGTCTATTTCCAAGTGGTTTGTTACCACCGTGGGAGTGCGGTCCCACTTTAAGGGCTAAGAGCACTGTAAAAAAAAAAAAAATCACGGCCAGGTCAAATTTCTACAGATAACAAAAAAACGTCTAGCATACCGGTACACCTGGTGTCATATATACATGAGGACATATAAAACCCATAAGTATGCGCGATCGAAGTATCCCACTCAGCTAGCAAAAATGAGTTTCGACGAAATCCTCGATCTCACAGCTGTTTTTTTTTTAATTTTTTTTATATACATACTTTTGCTTCTGAAACATGCCACACTGCATGGTGGCACATTGCCCCAATGGCAAAGTAGCAGCTCAAGACACACACCATACTTTTGCTTCTGAAACACGTTCCGCACTGGACACGTGCTATATACGATAAGAGGTAGCCCTTTTTTGCCTTATGAAGCAAATATTTCTGACTTGAGACAACTCCTCGACTAAAAAACCACCCGAAATCCCATATATATTTGTGGTGCACAGTATGTACCAGGTGTTCGTTATACACCTAAAAGCCATGGGATGGTTCATCGGGTTTCACTTTTATCTTTTTCTCAAGACTCATTTTTTTGGGGCGAGGTATGGAGCTCCTATATTATAATCAAGTGATTATCACAACCTCAGAAAAATAAGGTGCTACCCCTAGAAGGCAAACACGCGCCACTGCTGCCATGGTGCTCTACTGCCCAAAGGGTGAATAAACATTTCAAGACAAGCTTGTTATGCGTTAGAGAAGTATACCACAGAGCGCACAATCACGCACCTGAACGACGTGCGAGCTCTCCCAAGACCCCACCGCCCCGTCCCCACCATCACCACCCACGCGCTTGAGGATCAAAAAGCAGCCCGCGAAGCTCCCCGCCGAGGGCCCGCCCCCAGCCCCGCCCGCCCCCGCCTCCTCGAGGTCCCACAGGTAAACGGAGCTAACGCCTCCCGTGTAGTAAACCTCGCGGTAGGCGTCGAGGAGCATGTTGGCGTCTTCCTGCGCGATGCCGCGAGAGAAGGAGAGATTGATATTGATAGGTGGAGGTATTGAGGTGAGTAATATTATAGATGGGTAGATGGGTGGATGGATAGATGGATGCACGACAAATGTATAGATGGGTGGACAGATAGATAGATATACATATATAAAGAGGATAGGCAGAAATACAGATATATCTATAGATATATCTATAGATAGATAGATAGATAGGTATATGGATACATAGATAGATCTATAGATAGGTAGGTAGGTAGATAGATAGAACAGATATAGATATATAGATGGATGGATGGATGGATGGATGGATGGATGGATGGATGGATAGATAAATAAATAAAAAGATAGATAGTCTGGAGAGAGATACACACAGAGAAACATATAGATATAGAACGAGAACGAACTAGCACAGAAGAATAAGAGATAGGGGGGGGGGGGGGGGGGAGGGGGGGGGGGGGGAGGGAGGGAGGGAGGGAGGGAGAGGTTTGCACGCGGCGGAAGGGCGAGGGTTGCACTTGGCTGGTGCCATCACGCGTGTACTTCGAGGAGTCACTCGCCTAGCCACTGTTTGTTCGTGTGTCTTTCACCGCAGAAATATTTCAAGCCGCGTCGAAAAACGATCGAAAAAAAATGTCGACACGTGAGAGCTTGCACAAGTTTACAAGGCACTGCTTTTTGTGTTTGTTGGAAAATAGAGATCGACAGGTGGAGGTAAACATACATCGACATAATTGAAAACCAAGTGAAAAAAATGCAAAGCGAATGAAAAAAAAATGCGAAAAAAAACTACACTTAACTTTCGAAACATTAACATTTTCTTTTAAAAAAATGTCGAAATAATGTTCAAATTAAACTACCAAAACACGAAAAATTCAAGAAATACTCGAAAAATTCAAATGTGTACGTATACGATCAGAGCTGGCTAGTGAAACGACGTAATAAGAGCTGGCTCGCCTCCATCTGCCGAACGCGATCCCCCGGCGTGTACCCGTCCTCGAGGGGCGGGTCGTACTTGTTGCTCCACGGGCTGCGGTAAGAGCTGGCGTCGCGGTTGAACTCGCACAGAAGATAGCGTCGACCGGTTTCGGGGTCGGTCGCCTCTTGAAGCGGCTGCGAGAAGATCCGAAAAAAAGGGGAAACATCGCGAATTAGTCAAAGGTAACAAAGGAAAAATGAGGTGTCAAACGTACCGAGCGCGAAAACACAACGTAATCAAGCCAAACAAGAGGAATAAAAAGTGTAAAAAACAAAGAAACAAAGACAGACCTAAAGGAATACTGTTGCAAAAAAAAAAATCCCGCTTTAACCCTTTCAGAACTGAAAAAAATATCTCACACTAATTCCAAGTAGTTTGTCCCCAAAAACGTGGGACCGATTCTTAAGGGGTTAAGTCCAAGTGCGTATAATAGACCGTCACAAAAAAAAGGTGGGTGAAGCTTCGAAGGCACAGCAGCAGGAAGTAGTGAAAATACGCGCCGAATGTTGCCCGTTGCTGCTGCTGCTGCTGCTGTTGCGAGCCCCGACTTATGCTCGACATGAAATGAGAAAGATAACCAGTTCGCAGCGTAGAACAAACTAAAAACTCGTTTGGGTTGGTTGGTGATATCTACTCGGTGGCTACTCATCGTTCTTGCCCGGGGGCTATACGTACGAGTAGTAGCTGGTACGAGGAACAAACGCCTGCTGTGTTAGAACTCCCTTTTCAGCTTGCAACACCCCCCCGGGATTTGAAGTCAAACCACAATCCCGGAGGGGAAACCTTGTAAAAATCTGATTATCTGTTATTCACTAGCCAACGGAGAAATGAGGTCATGGACTCTCTGATGACGTACTGTAGTTCCTGAATTACGGCAGAAAAGGAGAAGGACAGCAGTGCTTACTCAGTCGTGCGTAGGACTCCCGGACGTGTATAATATACTGGGCAGGGGTTGAGATTACCGTCCCATATGCCATGTTATCGCGTATATGCTGGCACATCTTCATCCTACATGCCCGAAAAAAAAATGAAAAAAATGAAAAAAAAATGAAAAGAAACCAAGTGTCAAATAACGAAATCCGATATATAACTATATCAGGTATCGATACAACAGCTTAGAGTTCTCCCCCAGCCCGACACTGTTGGCTGGTGCATATTTGCAGACACCAAGACAATGCACTATTAATACTACACCATGGCACAGAACCTACGCTACTGCCTCTGAAGTGTTGGATATCGGAGCAAAAAAAACAATTCCGATCCGATTCGGGCCTAAAATAACGATATCCAATGCGTACACAACCCGACATTTATCGGATCGGATCGGTTTGAATCGCTAAAAACTCCGATGCCGATACGACAAACGATGCCAACGATATGCAAGGCGGAAATACTAGGGCTGAACCCTGGTCCAGTATGTATTGCCAGTACTACTGTACTGGCTGAGGGGGCTTCCAGGGGTGCCAGTGTATTGAATATATATGTACGTCTCGCAATAACGCCTTATATTGTAGCGGAAACCCATTAAATGCGCGGCGACAAGAGCTAAGAGAGGGCGCGCATACAGAAGAGGAGCCGTGGGCACGATGGACGAATCCACCTCAACTGCTTTGTGGCTTAAGCTCTGTGCACCCCCCCTGTATCATCATACACAGCTGCTGTGGCCACCTCCTCTCATTTGTCGAAAGTCGAGCTATCACCCAATTGCCTTTGAAACATGGCCCAAAATCAAGGCAAAATTTAGCTCTACGCGTAGTGACGCCATATCGCGTGAAAACGTGCGCCGGAAGGGCGTCTTCAGCGGGTCCCTTCCAGGGCGCCTTCGGTGGACCACCTCAAAAGCCGGGGGGGGGGGGGGGGGGGGTGGCAGCTTCGCCCCGATAGGTTTCGGCGAAACAGTGTACTGCTGCTCGGGTCCAGTGTACTTGCCGCCAGTACATACTGTACTGGTTGGAGCCTCGTGTTAATTAACCAGGGCCAAGCCCTTTCAAAAGGAAATGCAGAAACGCAGGTCATGGTACTGCCGAGTAACACGCATTTGGTTTTCTTCTGAACACTCCTCACGTCGAAGCATTCACCTTGGACACTCTCAACTGAGGGGGGAGGGGACAGTAGAGCGACATCCCCTCCCGTCTGGAAGAAAGGCGTTTTTTTTTCGGACGTGGGGGCATTTTTTTTCTTCCCGATTTCACATGTAACCGATACGTATGTACGACTTCCGATTTATCGGAACTTCCGATACAATGTCCCAAAACACTACCGTACACTGTAAGCGAAGATGGCACACCCCCTGGCTTGAATTTCTGCACCGATATTTTCCGAAACAAGGGGAGTACACACAACGAAAAAGGTGGACTAGAAAATAGCTCGTCTAGGTTTTCCATAGACGGACTCGTCGCTCGGTGTGTTCACTCTCCCCGTCGTCGAGAACGCCTCGTTTGAAATTCGTCCGAGGGAGTGCGTTGCAGCAGTATATTTATACCGGTATGGGCTACGACTGTTTGTCAAGGCTCAGTGCGTACAGCAGTGTGTACGGTGTACAGCAGTGTGCGTTGTGTGTGTTGTTTTAAGCCGTTCTTTCTACCCGTCGACATCCAGCACACCCCAGTGTCCCCGTGCCGATTATTCGTCCTAGAGAGATAAGACACGTTCTGTGGTCACAAAACCACGCCACAGAGATACTCGTATGTATGATACGTTGCAATGCAGTGAGCATAGCAGACAATTCAATGCCAATACGATACGACAGGCACGACCTACCCTGCTAGCAATCCAGATGCGTGAAAGAGAAAAACCAGTCGGACAGATCATCGATTCCCATTTCATGATCTACACCTTTCAGGGCAGATACATGTTCCTGATCTATCTGTACATGAGACCTGCGATAGCTCGTGTTTCCGGGTGGGAGCCGTATACTCTGCTCGATCTAGGACATGTTTCCTGTGGGTTGGATCTGTACTATACAGATCCTGCACAACGTACGTATCATAACGGAATGTTACTGTAGGGTCTACAGTACGTATGTAGATGATCTACAGGTAGATCGTGATCTGTCCGAAGTGCGAACGGTTGGGAAAGGGTTGGATCTTGGATCGTACGCACAGCAGCCGCAAATCTACTGGCAATTGACAACGAACTCGAGGATGACCCTCGAAAAATATAAAAATATGAATTGCCGAAGAAGAGCAATGTGAAGGACGAACTACTCCGCATTAGAAAACAGCGAACACGAGTGATGAGTGTTGCTTGCGGCTTGCTGTCTGTTTGTTGCCTTCGCGCGCATCGAACGAAAAACGTGCTATTTACAGCAACCAGCAGAGGCGGCGTGGGTTTGATCGCTAGGTCGCTGTGCCACCGAAGGTTCCCCACGGCCTCTACCGAAGACAAACGAGGTTCGAGTATCAGGCACCAGGTACATCATAACTGCTCTACAGCAGAGCATTATGAACGTACCTGATGGTACCTACAACGAGCTGATATTATAGGAAAACGAGAGACGCCTGAGAGAGGCAACGAGGCAATCGATAGTGCGCCAGAAGCCAGAAAAAGAACAAGTTTGAACCAGCCCAAAAGACAGCCGAACACCCTCGACAGAGCAATATTATGACGCCTGCATTATCGGCCGACAGTGGATATCCCAACCTCGGCACCACTGGCAGCCTGCAACACCCGCTCGCCGTGTCTGGAGCCCCTGCCTCTACGAGGCACCCACCTGATCGATCCGCTGGAGTAGTTCATCCGTCGACTCTGGCACGAGGTTTAGCAGGCCCGCTAGGTTCTTCTCGATGTCCTTAGGTGGGAGCCTGCGCATGAGGTCGAGGCACGCTGTTGTGACTTCACCAGAGTCCGCCATGGTTCTCTCCGCTTCTATGAGTTGATGAGGAGGGCGAGAGCTTCCTGCAAGGGTATTGCTGTTGACCATCGGGCGGGCACTATATGGGTTTCCACAACTATGTGAGGGCGTTACGTCTGTGTCCCTGTAGCGGGATGACGGGGAGCGGACGATCGGTCTCTACCCAAGCTTTCAAACCGTTTGCCGGGCTTGTGGTGGGTGATTCAGCGACGTTACAGGGTACTAGCGGTGAGACCTTGTGTTGATGTAGGGCCCCGGGGTTGCGAGGCGTTGATATGATGGAAGATGTGTCCGTTTTTCGATCCGACCGCTTCTTGGTTTTATTAGCAAAACCTGAACCTTGTTGCTTCTTTTCCGAAACAAATCAAGAGATGGCCTCATACTCGCACAACAACAGACTGCAGCAGAACACACAACAGCGCCCATGCACAGAGTTACTGCTGCTGTAGTTTCGTACCAGTCCTTTTGTAAAGCGTTTATCTCCGTGCGCGATGCGTAGGCTAAATATATGCTGCCTTCAGTCTGCACGTGGCCCATCTCCTCATTTCCACCTACCCAAAAGCTAGCGTACAGCAAGCAATACGTGTGCTTTGCACGCAAGAAGCATCGGAAACACAACACGCATTTGTACACAACGATGTCGAGTGCTTCGGTATGTCGACAGCCTCCCGAGGAGGCACCCTGCAATGGCGCAAGAGCGCAAGAGCACCTCCCAGAGGTTTGCCCACCGCAACCAAAGAAATTGTATACGACACGTTGCAGGCATCCCATGCGATGCTTTGTTTAGTCCCGCTGGCGGTCAAAGCGGCACGAAGCAGGAGCGACTGCTGTGATCTTTACGTATAATACGAGCCATGCGGCGCATCTCGTGCTCTTGGTATAAAACCACGTATCATACCCTCGCTGCTTCTTGCTGTTTACGAACGTAAACCTCTACGATTTGGTATGATACGTATACGTATACGTACTCGTACCTGGCCTGGTATATATTATACCATGCCTGGTTATAGTAAAGGGCATCTCCACCCCCACTCCCACTTCTTCCCCGCCCCCACTCCACTCTACACCATAACATCACAACAAGCAGTACTCCGCAGGCCACAGGCCACAGTCCACAGCAGCAGTCTAAAATCGGTCATTACGTATAGTCACTGCGTACGGATTCATTAGTCATCGGGTATATAGATGAACGAGAGTGGGTAAACACGTAAACACCGGTTTTGTGGGTTCTCGACCTGCCCGCCTGTTCCGTGGCCGAAAGGGCGAGACCGCGAGATTTCCCAGAAGAAACAAAGAACCAAGAACACACCTAAAAAAAGCCGTTCACCAGGTACAGCCAGTAGTAGTATACCACAGATGCTCAGAGTATACTCGATACTCGGGAGTATCGAGTATTTTTTGTACTCCGAGTACTGAGAGTATTAGAGTACTGGTGGCCTAAATACTCGGAGTACTTGGAGTATGAGCAGTATTATGCTCCGAGTACTGGGAGTATGAGCAGTACTTATCCTCGAGTACAAGCAGTACCCGGAGTACAAACACCTATATTACTCGGAGTACAGGCAGTATCCGCAGTACAAAACCTCGAAATACTGCGAGTACACACAGTACCTGAATTATTTTTTCTCTAAAATACTCTAATTATACTTCCAGGTAATGGGAGCATCTGTGAATTTTGAAATGCTATAAACGCCGGTCACATGCTCCCAGAACCTGGGAGTAATGACGGCCGAGTCTTTAAAATGATGCAAATATGCTCCTAATATACTTCACACTCCGAGTATACTCCGAGTATCGAGTACATTTCGGAATCCGAGTACTGAGAGTATTAGAGTACTGGCGGCCTGAATACTCGAGGTACTTGGAGTATGAGCAGATGAACAGTACTGAAGGCCCAAATACTTCGAGCACAAGGAGTACCCGCAGTATATGACCCCGAAATACTCCGAATACGGCAGTATCTGAAGTACAGAATTTCGAAATACTCCGAGTACGAGCAGTAAACTGAAGTACATAGGAGCCCAAATACTGCGAGTACATGAAGTACCTGAAGTATTTTATCTCCAAAACTCCTTACGTATATGGCATTGCATTGTCTGCTTTGCTTACTGCACTGAGCGTAGCATCTCTGTGTCGCAGTTTTGTGACCGCAGAACTGGTACCTTTTTAGGATGAAGAATCGGCACGGACACTGGGTGTGGTGGATGTCGACGGGTAGAAAGGAAGGTTTAATGTGAAGAACACACACACACACTTTACTCCAAGGTACTCGGAGCGTCTGTGGAGTATACAATGTATACTCGTACCAGATACCGGTACAGGGATACAGCAGTAATGGTCGCTCTGTGGTGCCGGTATATATGTATAAATGCGCCAGCCAACAATACCGGCACTATATATACGAGCATCAACCGGCACGACTCCGCACACTGCCACACGCGTAGACTACTCGTATATATGTATGCGCCGAGCGATTTCACAGGCACTACGTACGTACGTACGTATAGCGGGCAGCCGGCACTACTGAACCGGCACTAGGGATAGTGTACTCTGCACTCTGCGTACTCTTGTGTGTGTTGTCTTCACATTAAACCCGTTCTTTCTACTCAACCATAGCAGTTCACCCAGTGCCTGTTCTCTCTACTGATAACTCTTTTTCCTGCTCTTTTTCCTCTGATGAGATCCATGTAGGGCATTATCAGATGCAACGTATATTTCATATTTCATACTCGTATATATATGAATATGAGAAGAAATAATCGGATGCTGTGCTGTATACTGGTGTTCTTAATAATACGAAGTGTTGGTGTACAGCAGCAGTAGTACGAGTCAGATCCTGTACATACGCATGCTGTTTCTATTAATAGTTGTGGTCTGCAGGAGTGGTGCAATGTAGGGCGTGGAAGAGGAGGTGCCCGTCCGTATCACACGGGTGATAACATAAGATATACACTCTATACCGTACCACCCGGGTGATAAGATAACACTATACACCGTATCACCCGGGTGATAATATAACACTATAACATTATATACCGTATCACCCGGGTGATAATATAACACTATATACCATCACACGGGTGATGAGACAACACTGCCGTATTACACGGGTGATAAGATAACACTATATACCGTATATCGCCCGGGTGATAAGAAAATACTGTATACCGTGAATCACCCGGGTGATAAGATAACACACCCCTCGGGACAAATTTCCAAGACGATTTTCCCCGAAACTAGGGGGTGGGGGGGCACACACAACGAAAATGGCGGCGTTGGGAAGATCTCGTCAAGATCTCTTTCCATAGACACATCGCTCGGCGATTTGCACCTCATGATACCCGTTGTCGAGATTTTTCGCTTCGAAATTCGTCCGAGGGGGGTGGGTGTTATCTTATCACCCGGGTGTGATCGGTATAAGTGGGTATACGTATGATATAATAGCCAACATGGTTTGTGTGGGTTTGGTTTGTTTATCTGATCACATGTGCGTTACACGGCGGTATCATAGGTCGATGTTGATGTCCTCCCCCTTTTTGGGCCCATGCATGATGCTCCCTCTATAGTGCCATCAACATATTAAATACAGTATACACAGTGTCCCTCTATAGTGCCGGTATGCGCCAGCCAACAATGACGGCACTAAACGTAGCGGCAACCGGCACTACTCCGCACACTACCACACTTGGGGAACCCCATCTGGTGCCGAGCCCACTACTGCTACGTACCTGGTATGTAGATACGGTACTTGTTATCCAGTGGGGAGGAAGGAGAAGAGCCTATTTAGGATCTGAGTTACGACTAAGAGGGAGAGATAAGAGAAGGGCGAAGATAATAAATGGGATGGAACCCCCCCCCCCCCCCGAGCCCAACATGCCTCTTCCATATCATCAGTTTCATATTAATAGTACGTACATATGCATGTACTGCAATGATGTGAAACGTACTCGTACTCGTACTACCGTAATCTCGTCTACTAATAGGATGCATTTCCGTGCAAAATTGTGTTTCATATGATGATGCCCTCGTTGGACATCTCGCGTACGTATTGGACCCGCCCATGCCATTGCGGGGTAACGGGGGTATCTGAACACCCGTACCCCCCGGACTCCACACGCTCATAATTGATGGTGTGCCTTTCGTAGACTTCATACCTCGTCCCTCGTAACCCGCCACCCGTAAATGGCAATTCCCTCCCATGCGCCACACGCTCGCAAGGCGTGCCTTTCGTGTTCCGTAACTCGTAACCCGTACCGGTTACTCGTAACTCGTGCCGGTTACTCTTGTACCCCGCTCGTAACCCCATCGATTGGCATTCGTAACCCCATCCGCCCGGCGTTCCAGACGATATCAAAGAGACGACCTACTGGTACGTGCAGCAAATCGAGAGAGAGGGAGAGAGAGCGAGAAGGAAGAGCTGAGAGATGGCGGAATACGTGGACGAAGCAGAGTACGCTGCGGAGCCCGTGAGTGACGCGGAGAAGCTCGCGATCGCTTCACACATGCTCATGAGCAGCCCTCCGGGGCAGTTCTGGGACGTTTTGGCAGGTGAACCCACGGAGCAGTTTTGGCACGTTTTGGCATGGCATGGGAGGGTGGGTGGGTATTGAGAGAAAAGGGGGGGAGAGGGGACGTGTACTCATTTGTTGCTTGCCTTAAGTAATTTGACATTGACCACGCATCCATTCCGAGACGGAGCACTATTCTTACTCCTAATATAGACACCTTTAACTCTTATGAATAGGCGATCATTACGTTGTTTCCATACGTTGTTTCCATGTATCACATACCTGGTAGAAATGTTACAGTTTTGCTATTTTTATCCCCTTCCTTGGGGAGGAGGCTGGGGGAAAGGGGGTACCTCCTCCTCCTCCTCCCCCCCTTCCTCCAGCTTTTACCGATTGGAGTGTCGCGACTTTATTCGGCGGGTGACTCGGCGTCATATACGTACCGAAATATAAGCACCGCTTGGATTACATATTCATATGCTAACGGTGCTTATATTTAGGTATGTAGCGGTATACAGTACACTAATTTGGGCGGTGTGTTCTTCCTCTCTCACCCCCCCCCTCGTCGTCGAATTCCTCCATTCGGTTCGATTCGGTTCGATTCGGTTTGATTCGGTCGGATTCGGTTCGGTCCGGCAGACGTTAAGAAGCTGGTGCCGGAGGGATTGCTGGACGACGCGCGAGCTGCCGAGGTGGCCAAGGCGTACAACGCTCAAGAAGGCATTATTGTCGAGGTAGGGAGGGGTGGTTTGGCTCATACGTCGATACCAGATACAGTAGTCACGTACGTTTGTATTGTATATACCACTCCGAACGGAAGTGTAAGGAACGCTTGGTCTACATGTTTATGTATAAATGGTCCTTAAATTTCCGTCCAGAGAGCGGTATATTTTTATTCGAAAGGCTTGGTCGCTCTAGGGAGGGGAGGTCATATGCGGTTCTTGAAAACATAGGGTAATTTTGTTATTTTGCAGTTTTCGGGATGGGGTTTGTTTGATGTGAAAGGCGTTGTTCGTCGAGGGGGAAAAATAGATGACATGTTTTTTGTCGATGTTTTTGTGACAAGGGCGGGGACAATGTTTGGTGTGAAAGGCGTCATTGTCGGGTTGGGGATAGGGTTTGTTTCGAAAGCCGTTATTCCTTATGTTCAGCGCGGGGATTTGGGTTTGGTTGATGAAAGCGTCATTTTTAGAGTCGGGGGTCAGGGATGAAACTTGGCGTTTTTTTGTTTTGCGATTTGGGGGATACATTTGGTTCGAAAACAACGTTGTCACGGAAGCGGGGATGTTTTTTTGTTTTTGTTTGGCTCGAAAGACGTCGTTGTCGAGGTAGCCCAGGCGTACACTAGAAACACCTTCCCTTTTTTGCTTTGCTCTCGTTATATGTTTATTTTTCCCAGTGACACTACGGCACTGTCAGCGTTCGGTCAGGACAGTCACAATGGTCTAGCTCACCGAACTTGGCACGGATTTCGAGACGAGCAGCACAGGACTGACGGACCACGACCACTCTACGAGTGTTCGGCCTCTCACCTGTATACCGGTATCAACTCCTTCCCTCCTTTTCTCTCGGTCGGCCGCAACCACTCTGCGAATATTCGGCCTTCCACCCGTATCAACTCCTCCGTCCCTCTTTTCTCTCGTTCGTCTTCGACCGCTCTCCGAATATCCGGCCTCCTACCTATATCAACTCCTTCACTCTTTTCTCTCGTTCGGCTGCGACCGCGCTAAATTTCCCGTTTTTTGTTTTTGTTTTTGTTTGTCCCCCTAAGGTCGGCGGTGAAGGGTCCGTTTTAGCGGCGGAGGCGACGCGGGCGGGAAAGGATTTTAAGGACAGCCGAGGAGGAGGCGTTTTTGCTGTCGACCACGTCTCGGCGCAGGTTACGGGAGAGGTGAGGGGGGGGGGCAGGATTCGAGATTCGCGCGCTTGTGGTTGTTGCTCCTGGCTTGCCTTGCCTTGCCTTGCCTTGCCTTGCCTTGCCTTGCCTTGCGTTTGCCTTGCCTTGCCTTGCGTTTGCCTTGCGTTTGCCTTGCGTTTGCCTTGCGTTTGCCTTGCGTTTGCCTTGCCTTGCCTTGCCTTGCCTTGCCTTGCCTTGCCTTGCCTTGCCTTGCCTTGCCTTGCCTTGCCTTGCCTTGCCTTGCCTTGCCTTGCCTCTCGCGTTGCCTCGCGTTGCCTCGCCTCGCCTCGCCTCGCCTTGCCTTGCCTTGCCTTGCCTTGCCTTGCCTTGCCTTGCCTTGCCTTGCCTTGCCCCTGCCCTTCTTTTGCGCGTTGCTTTACTTTCGCGTCATTACGACGAGGTGCCGAGTTTAACATCGTAGTTTCAGGCCATGCACGACATGAGTACACCCACCCCCCCCTCCCACCCTATGCAAGCCATCCATCCCTTGTCTGTTAACCTCCTTGACTCGCCCGGTCTCTCTCTACGCACGAGGTCGGCTTCCCGCCTATCTCAGCGCGAACCATGTTTTTCACATATTGTTGTCCTTGCTTTCGTCTATTTTGTCACCGACCACGCTTGCCTTTGGGGGCAGGGGGCAGCAGCAGAGGAGGAAGACGGAAATGAGGGTCTCGTCGACCCGGCGCTTGAGGCACAGAGGAAATGCTTGGAGGGGGAGCTTGAAGCTTACCGGGCCAGTTTTTTCTCGGTGGCCGAAAAGTGAGTCTTGGGTGGCACCGAATCATGGAAGGAAGGACCCATCGAAATGCCACATGTTGAAAAATTCCTTGCTGGACGCCGGACAGGGATACACGCAAAAAAGGGAAAACGGGGCGACACTCGGCACCATGTCGAAATTTAAAAACTATCGTGTGATATATATAGTCTAGTGGGTTGGGATTTTTGTCAGAAACCTAAAAATAATGATTTGGTTTTCGGTTTTTCCTTTACTTGGTTTTAGTGCACCCGGTGTGACTGGGACTCCAAAAGCAAAGTGTAGGGTGTCATTTTTTTTTTGTTCGCCGTGTCGTGTACCCTTGCTCTGGAGGTAAATGTAAGGACCGGTATGTATTGATATTTATACCCCAACAGTTCTTAACTTTTTCGTCAACACATGCTTCGAAACGCCTCTTCCGCATTGATGGGAACCTGCTTTTGATTCCCTCCCTCCCTCCCTCCCTCCCTGCCCCCCCCCACCTCCCGGCGCTATCTCGGGTAAGGTCGGCCGTGAGCGTGTTCGCGAAGGATGGTGGTCTCGTGGCATACCTGTCCTCTCACAAGCACAACCTCAAAAACTGGTGGAGCGGCAAGTGGAGTGGCCGGTACGTGGTGGTGATCCCTCCAATTTTCATACCGATCGAACACCCTTGCCCGGCGTTTTTCCTTGTCTACCGTCTTCTTTTTTTTTCAAGTTTTTTTCCTTGACCGACACTAAACTAACTAGCTTTTAGTGTGGTATACTCGACCCTATATACACTCTTGACAGCCGACGCGTGCTACGATAATGGAGGTACTGTACCTTTTTTTGTCTGAAACGTTTTCTGAATCTGAATGACGGGGGGCTCCTTAATCCAAGATCGTCGGATTTTTGTTCCTGCCTTCCAATATTTCCATTTTGTACTTAACCCCTCAAGAACTGGTCCCACGAATTTGGGGACAAACTACTTGGAATTAGTGTAGGATACCACGGGATTGTTCTTCGGGTAACACTTTTTTTTCCTTCAAAGGCAGGTGGCTTACTATTTGTGTATAACCCCTCAAGTGAAGAGATTCAGAAAAAAAACATGGTGCACCTCTATCGTAGCATGCGTCCGCCCGGCGCTTTTCCTTGTCTACCGTCTTTTTTTTACAAGTTGCCTTGGCCGACACCAAACTACTACCTTTTGGTGTGGAACACTCGACCCTATATATATATATATATGCCCTTGACAGCGCACTTGTTTTCCCCTTTCTTTTTTGACATATCACCTGTGTTGCAGTGCCCACAAAACCGATAAGGAGGTTCCAGCCAATAACGTCAATTATTATTGAAACCGGGATTTTGCAAAAACCAGCCCCTCACAATCGCTTTGGGACATGCAGCAGTCTGCTCTCGTTCACTGGTGCCGTGCTCCCCACTGAAACCTCCCGATGACACACCACGCCCGGACGAGCTTAACCAAGTCACGATATAGCCTGCTATGTAATTGGTTTGGCCTTTGTCGTTCTAGAATTGGAGAAATTTGATGCACCGCGGCCACGCAATTTTGTCCTTGCACAGCCGGTACGTAAGCTCCAGCAGCCGCGCCGCCAGTTTAGGCAATTTTCACGGGCACTGTCGCGGTGGTAAACTTTAACGAAATCGCCCAAGATTGAACGTGTGCTTGTGTATACAGCCAGGGAAGGTATACCAGGGTGGCGCACTTTTTGATTAATATCATCGACGCCGCAATCGGCTTGAGACGTACCTGCAAAAACAAAGAAATGTGGACTAAAAAAACACTGTGTTTTAGAGTTGAAGAGCTGGGACACAAAAAAGTTACGAGCGTTGATATTTTTTTGCAATATTCGTACGTACGTGAGTACTGCTCACCATGGCTGCAGCTACAAAAAATAACTTGGCCATAGTATGAGAAATAACAAATCCAATGTCCTGGAACCACATTTTCAAACTTCAGCGACTTTGTCGCGGTGGTTAGAGGTCACGAAAACTGCTGCCGTTCTGCCACACTGTAGTGAGAGCACCAAAGAGCCCATAGCAGGGTGGCGCACTTTCGGATTAGCTGTGAGGGGGGGGGGGGGGGGGAGGGAAAGGAGGGTAGGTGCATTGGTGTGCACGATTGTGAGTGATGCCGTGTTGCGCAGTTTTTTTTTTTTTTGTCACGCCCTCGGCGACAGGCTTGGCCTTACAACAGTCTTCCGTTAAACAAAACATACCACTCTGTCCGGAAATTTAAGGCACGTTTGTGTGTTGTTAGAAATACCCCTATGATATTATCCTTACTTTTCCGAACAGAAAGAGGGGTACCTGTTACCTGTTGCCGGTCACCTGGTACATGGTATCCTTCGTGATGTTTTTGTTCGGAACACCACGCGGTGGACGTATCGATTTTCCAGCTTGTGAGCTTGAAGGTGTATTTTGAACTTGATGTTGATATTAATTTGACGTTGAATGTGGACTTGATGTTGAATTTTGAATTGAGTTGAACTTGATTGTTGAAGTTGAATTTTATGTTGATTTTAAACTTGATGTTGAACTGAATTTTATGTTGAATTTGGACGTGATGTTGAAGTTGAACTTGAAGATCGAGCTGAAGATTGAAACAATCTCGAACCACTTTTCTAGTTGAACTCTCCGTCAGCTCTTGACGTACCAGGTACTTCATGTACAAAATATTACACCAAATTGCTGAAAAAACTGTCGACAACCTTTCCTCTCCCTTATTTTTACACGTTTCTACGTTCAACAGACCGTCTACATACATGTCATACACATCACAGTAATTCCCCCCTCCACATTCCCATCTCCTTGGTTAGGTACCACCGTTTTCACGTATTTGGCAATTTTCCCTTGCTTACGTTAACACTACGTATAGCATTTTCTTTGCATGTATACCAGGTGTTACAGTGTTGCCTCTATAGTGCCGGTATGCGCCAGCCAACAGTACCGGCGCTATACAAGGGGGGCAACCGGCACTACTTCGCACACTGCCACACTGGCCCATCCCATCCGTGCCAAACGATTCCACAGGCACTACTGACTGTATCGAACAACCGGCATTACTCAACCGGCACCATAAAAGAGCCACTCCCGCTGTACCATGGGAATGCCAAATACACGGGTATTGGTGTTTGTGAACCCCTTAAGAACTGGTCCCACGAATATGGGGACAAACTACTTGGGCTTAGTGTGGGACATGTTTGGCAGTTCTGAATCGGTTAAGAACTGGTCCCACGAACTTGGGGACAAATTACTTGGCATTAGCGTGGGACATTTTTTGCAGTTCTGAATGGGTTAAAATACCGTTTCCGCAACTTGGCGTTTTCCGTTTTTTTGCAGGACCCGGAGAGCTTAGCTGTGGCGGTGACGACGCACATCCGTCAGTCGGAGAGCGCTCTCCACGAGGGGCTGGAGGAGATGTACGAGAAGATGGGCGACGTTACCCTGAGGTGCGACGCGCCAAAACGCTACGTATGACACATGATGAACACGCTTTCAAATTGTTCCCCACGCTTAACCCCTTAAGAACTGGCCCACGTATTTGGGGACAGACTACTTGGAATTAGTGTGGGATTTGTTTTGAGTTCTGAATTCAGCCAACGCCTTAAGAACTGGTCCCACTTATTTTGGGGACGAACCACTTAGAATTGGTGTGGGATCCTTTTTTTTTCAGTTCTGAATGGGTTATAGACGCCGAACGTGTGATTGTCTCGCAGCTGCTGCTGAATCATATCGCGTGCCTCGTACGTGAAAAATATTTACTGTCTCGAATAAGTAATGATTTATGAAAAAACGAGCAATAGATAAAGCCGTCATTGAATATGGACACAGAGTTGGTGGTGTTCACACTTAGCGGTGTACGGGCGGCACTCCGAGGATACCCACTCCGACGACCCCCCCCAGTAGAATATGACCGAGTTCAGACAAGCATTGGGCAGTTTTTGTTTTGCCGGGCTGAGCGAACATCAACAACAACCGCAGTGCAGAGAAGGACATGGCCAGGACCGGATCATCTCGATCTAAACAGATCAAGACTAAATCGAATCGAGCCTACCCCAACCCAACCCGTCCCAACCCAACCCGACCCAACCCCTAACCCAACCCGTCCCAACCCAACGCGTCCCAACCCAACCCAACCCGACCCAACCCGAGCCCCAACCCAACCCACCCAAACCCACACCCAACCCATACTCAACCCAACCCAACCCAACCCAACCCAACCCAACCCAACCCAACCCAATCCACCTCCCGTCTTCTGGCATATTTGCTGATGCTTTGTTTATTTTTTTCTCTCTTTATTTTTGCTTATACCCCTCAGGAACATGCGGCGGACGAAGCCCATCACGGCCGACCGGTTCACGTGGAACGTCGCCAAGATCCGCATGCGCAACACGCTCACGCAGGCGTCGGGAGGGAAGTAGGATCCGTTTTTAGTAGTAAACGCTCGTGCGTCGTGCGTTCGTTCTTGCGCGTTTGTGTCCGTTCGATCATATGTCCGTTGGTCGATCATCATGTGTTCGTTGGTTCGTTCGTTGGTTCGTTCGTTGGCTCGTCCGTTGGTACTGAAACTTGTGCTGCTGCTGTTGCTGCTGCTGTGGGCTTCTCCTCCTTCCCCCGTTTGTTTGTGAGATTTATTGTTTTCAATTCGTACGAGTTCCATTGTGTACTGTAGAATCCCCATGTTCTCACAACAGGAGAAGGGAGGAGTCGGTTTTCCATTGTATTTGCTGTTGTTGGTTGATTTTGTTTTTGTTGCTGTTGGTGGTTTTTGGAGTTCTCGATTATTTCTTGATATTCTTGGTTCTCTTGAGGTTCTTGAGGTTCTTGAGGTTATCGAGGTTCTTGAGGTTCCTGAGGTTCTTAGGGCTCTTGGTTTTCGCGGCTTTTCGCGGAATTCGTATTCTTGCGCAGCCAGCTGTTTCTGATCCGAAATTTCCGTACTTAGGGTTAATACTTAAGACTGCTTGTGTTTTGGCTGGACGCCTCGAACCTTAGCGCATTTGTTGCACCCATGGAATGATCGATTGCGTTTTTATTTCTTGGGCTTGCGAGGTGGAGAGCAGCCAGCAAGCGGCGGTGGCAGCGGTCGCCTCCAACGGCACCATCCGGGTAGTTTTTCCGCCCCTTCTTGTGCGAATTGAGTCGGGTACGGGGTTATATATATGTGGTACCTGGTACCCGGTACGTTTCCGGGTGACTTTTAAGCTCTAAAACACTTGAAAAAAAAAAAAACGCTACGTACCGGTACCCGGTAAGTTTCCGGATGACTTTTAAGCTCTCAAACACTTGAAAAAAAAAAAACTCTTAGTACTACGTACTGCTGCTGTGTAACTAAATTTCTTTTTAAAATCCACTTCCACTGCTCGCATTCCCCAGTGTCTGAACGTGAACACCTCTCTGCCTCTCTGGCGATGCATCTTAGAAAGCCGGCCTCTCTCTCCTGGCTCGGAGATCGACTGTGCTCGTACCGTCGCTTCTTCTAACCTGGGAAACCACGACCTCCTCTCGTCTGGTACTACTGTACCAATACCGCATGGGCTTTCCTCTCTTCCAGGAATAATTGCAGTACCACGCCCACCATGTATGGGGGGGGGGAAACAAAAACCAAAACACTCTCTATTAAAAGACGAATTCGGCACTTTTGTCACGTCCTGGCTAAAGACATCGACCCCCGCGCTACCTTCGTTCTTATACCGCGAGAAAAAGGGTAGTTGTGCCCCCTCGTTCTCATGTATAATATCCTGCTGGAATGCGTTGTGTGGATGCCGTCGAGGCCATCATATCCAAGTCAAAACCTCCCCATTTTCGCCATCACATATAGTTGGCCGAACATCTCCTCGCTCAAGCGAACATAATCCTCCTTATCCGACCTGGACACGTGCCACGAAAACGTCAAATAATAATGTACATCCCTCGCTATAGGCGGTAGCTCATCTGCACATGTTTTGGAGTCTTGAGCTATACACGACAGATAAGCTTACTGTAGCTCATGACCTGTCCGGGATGTGAAGAGTTGTTTTGGTTGCAAGTATCCATGGATTTTACGCTAAATCTGAGATGGGTGCGCTCGGCGGACAACAAAGAGGCTGACGGCCTGTCCAGGTCGGATAAGAGGGATTCGTAACCTTTGTTTTTTTTTCTGTTATTTTTAAAGAGTCCTTCATGTTGGCCGGCTGGCGTCGAGAGTCGACATGCCAGTTGGAGTTTGGAGTTGGCTCGAGTTTACGGATGCTAGCGGGGGGTTGCGCTTGGAGCAACCCCAAGGGTCTTGCCCCTCTCTCTACCCCCCTGCTCCGAGCGGGGGGGGCGCACTAATATTATGCAACTTCGAAAGCAAAATGCAAAGTACATTATTTGACTTTTTCGTGGCAAGTGTCGCGACATGTCGCGACACGCCACTGACATGCCGCGACAGCCCACGGCGTGTCGCGGCGAGTGTCGCCAACCCTAACCTAACCCTGCGTTTGGCGGCTTGTCGCGACATGTGTCGCGGCAACGTCCGTGGCGTGTCGCGGCATGTCGCGACACGTGCCACGAAAAAGTCAAATAATGTAGATCCGTGCCTATACTCGTAGCTCAAGCCGGGGAAAATGTGTCGATATGAATACAGATCAGGTGTGACATGAATTTATTATACCCGGTGCGAGGGGAGTTTATTATGCATATCAGGTGTGACATGAATTTATCCCATCGGATTGTGTGTATCGGTCTTCGCAGCGTACTTGTAAGGGTACGAACCGTACAAAGACATATTATACGTAGCTGTCTATTTCGGGCACATACTTGGTGTATGCGAACCGTGCGGGACGTAACTGTTCATTTCGGGCACATCGTGGTCATTTATAGGCGGTTATCTCTCCATCGCGCGTTCTTTATGGAAGGTGCCGAAATATATGTTTGCTACGTCAGAGTACGTACGTACGTACGTACGTATTGACTCGACTATAACGTAGTCACCCTTTGTGAAATCAGTTTATTACAGGGGAACATAGTAAATAGGGACCTAATATGCTTAGTAAAAATACATAGGCCGAGAAGGGTGAACTGTTAGTGCCATGTCACAGTGTTTCGGTGGCTCGCTTTGGCGAGAAATTGGTTTGCGGGAGTCGTGTGTTGGTGGGAGCGAAGTCACAGTGTTTTGGTGGCTCGCTTTGGCGAGAAATTGGTTTGCGGGAGTCGTGTGTTGGTGGGAGCGAAGTCACAGTGTTTTGGTGGCTCGCTTTGGCGAGAAATTGGTTTGCGGGAGTCGTGTGTTGGTGGGAGCGAAGTCACAGTGTTTTGGTGGCTCGCTTTGGCGAGAAATTGGTTTGCGGGAGTCGTGTGTTGGTGGGAGCGAAGTCACAGTGTTTTGGTGGCTCGCTTTGGCGAGAAATTGGTTTGCGGGAGTCGTGTGTTGGTGGGAGCGAAGTCACAGTGTTTTGGTGGCTCGCTTTGGCGAGAAATTGGTTTGCGGGAGTCGTGTGTTGGTGGGAGCGAAGTCACAGTGTTTTGGTGGCTCGCTTTGGCGAGAAATTGGTTTGCGGGAGTCGTGTGTTGGTGGGAGCGAAGTCACAGTGTTTTGGTGGCTCGCTTTGGCGAGAAATTGGTTTGCGGGAGTCGTGTGTTGGTGGGAGCGAAGTCACAGTGTTTTGGTGGCTCGCTTTGGCGAGAAATTGGTTTGCGGGAGTCGTGTGTTGGTGGGAGCGAAGTCACAGTGTTTTGGTGGCTCGCTTTGGCGAGAAATTGGTTTGCGGGAGTCGTGTGTTGGTGGGAGCGAAGTCACAGTGTTTTGGTGGCTCGCTTTGGCGAGAAATTGGTTTGCGGGAGTCGTGTGTTGGTGGGAGCGAAGTCACAGNCCCCCCCTCCCCTCCCCACCGCCAATCAATCTCGTCGGTAGAAACCTTTCCCCATTCTCAAAAACGCCGAAAAAACGCCACCGAAAACCCTCACGTTGTCTCTAACATCGCCACGCAGCCGCTCAACCAACCCCTCTACCCACAACCCCGCGGAATAAAGCACATTACATGCTAGGAAACCCCGCGAACGATGCGGCAAAGGGGCGTCGGAAGCTATATGGGAGGTCGACACCTACGCACCGTAGCGTACTTGCCCTTACGCTTTCCTCCCCGCTACCCACAGACAAATCTCCACTCCAAGTTTAAGGTTTAACGCTTAAGCCTCGGTGGGCTTGGGGGCCGGGTTCTTGGCCAGGAAGTCGGTGTGCTCTTGGTACGGCGCCGACTGCAGGGGGGGGGTACCGGGAGTTCAAGTGGGATGAGGCGGCGGCGTGACGGGGCAGGGGGGATCGGGAATACGTTTAGACACCGGAATAAATAAACTAGCACACAACCACGGCGCTTGAACGCGAGAAGAAAATACGCGAGCAACGTCAGCACTCTGAACGGCCGGTTGGCGGTAAAAAATGACAGGCCCGTCTCGTCTCCGACTTATCTGCCCAATTCTTGCAAGCTACGAGAAATGCATTCGAACTATTAATACTGAGAAACTAACTCAAGGTGGGTTGCTTTGATTAGTATGGCGTTTATTACAGCATACTCAAAAAGAGTAAAACCAAAAGTAATGACCCGCACCGCTCAACACATCTGGAAGACATAAATACGCACACAACTTACACAAAAACCAAGACACCACATCAACCGAAATTAATGGAACCACACACACCCCCCGCCTAAACCCCACAGCAAAACCCACCTGGAAGAGGGTCGGGGTCCACAGCTCAGGGGACAGGTACCCGTAGGTCTTGGCGAGGGCGAAGTACACCGCCTTCACGAAGTTACCCAGGGTGCGCGTGTGGCCACGCGAGGAGGTGTAGCAGTCCTCCACACCGGCCTGCGTCGTGGAAACCCCGCACAATAAGCAAAGCGCCAGCCGAGGAAGATGAGGACAAGCGTGTTAGAGAGCATGCGCCAAGGGATAAACACGGCTCGAGGAGTTGCATCTATATAAACCACAATGGGGTGAACGGGGAAGGGAGGGAGGTGGTGTATAATTGAGTGTAATAATAGCTTTGGCTTGTGGATTTCCGCTTTTTTTGTGGTATGATAAAAATAAATCTAACGCATGGCAGGCACCATGCCGACTAAAATACCACCATGTGTACAGCAGTACCGTCGTTTGGCAGAACGCAGTTCGCCGAAAATACCAGAAAAGTCAACAAGAAAGAGCACCACCAAAAAGACACCGCGATACAACATGGACGTTCGCGGCTTATCCTTTCAATCGTAAGCAACCTATATTGCAACTGCGAGTATAACGGTCGTTCCGAGTAAAATAATTCCCGAGAGGCCATCCAAGGCGAATTTTCACCGAACCTTATCCGAGATAAGTCCAAGCAGTTTTGTACTCAAAAGGTTGTAAAAACTCTTTTTCAAATTAATGAACTACCAGTACTGCAAAAACCATTTTAATTGTGTGCCAAGGACGTATTTTAGGACAAAATTCGAAGTAAAGTACCCGAAAAGTTATCCAAGTCAATTTTCCAACTCGTAGTATAGGTATATTCGTACCCAAAGCCCCAAAGAGTTACCTCACTCTAATTTCCAAGTTTGTATACGTATACCAGATACAGTAATTTTCAGTTTCCAAGTACGGTATTCGAGAGTAAATATGTTCCTCAAGAGGAGTTTACAACGTTATCATTAATATGTAGTTTTCAAAAAAACAAAAAAAACAATTACGGTGTCGTCGATTTCTCACCATGCTGAGAAGCTTCTTGGGCACGGGAGCGGCGACGAGGCCGGTACCACGGGGGGCCGGGATCAGACGCACGCGGACGGATCCGCACTTGCCGGTCACCTATCATATATAGTAGCAGCAGCAGCAGCGGCAGTAGCGGCGGCGGTGGGGATAACAAAAACGAGGTTGGGTCAAAGGAAAAAACGAGGTTGGGTCAAAAGAAAAAAGGGACGACCCTTAAGGTTAATCTTTCAGGCATGTAAATATATGTAGTCGAGTTGAGACTGATGTTACTTGAGCAGTGTGGCTTTGTGGGCGCCTCTACTCGACGTAGGGGGATACACAATGTTAGGTAAGTGGGGGGGGGGGGAGGGGAGGTTGTGCCCATTCAGTGCCATGCATGGCCCCAGGTAGTCGTATATATTGACCATAGACACTCGCATCTCTACAATGCCGAGACGGAGCACATGGGGGCGTCCATTTTATTGTCCGGGTAGCAAACAATGGTTGCACCAAGCACGAGCCACCGTGAGGTATTCAGCGAGTCACTCGAAGGAAGGGTGAGGAGCGGGGGTTGTTTTCATGTTTGTGCATTGCCGTAGCTGTAAGACCCAAGACCCTCCATGCATGGCGGTCATGGCAAAACCATAGACCTCGGCATTCCTAAAATGTTGGGACGGAGCACGCCGGGTTTTCACAAACCAGACGTAGGCATTGCTTGCAGGGAGGAGGGGGGGGGTTCACCTTGTTGGGCACCGTGTGGGGGAGGCCGTTCCTGCGGCCCCAGTAGCCGCGGCGCACGGGCACGACGGACATCTTGGCGATGATGATGGCACCGCGGATGGCGGTAGCCACCTGGACAACAAAAAATAGCAGGCAAGCACAAAAACAGACGACAAAAAAACGAGAAGCAAGATAATAAATCAGTGCGAAGCAAGCAGATTATCGTATTATTAGTAGTGTTATATCACAACGCCCTGAGAAAATATAAAACATACCCGGTGCGGAAAAAAACGGTGAAAAAAGCAAGAACAACGAAAACAACGAAATTTACCCGGTACTGTACCCACCTGGTACAAGTATGAAATCTGACGACACCCGATCAATGGACACGGACGATGGGAAACGTAGCTCGTTTTAGTCGGCCACGAAAGACTAACAACACGATACAATACGCGTATTAGTCGGCCACGAAAGACTAACAACACGATACAATACGCGTACTACGCGTATAAATACGAGTAAGCGTATATACGTAGTGAAGTAATTCCAGCCAATCAAATTTCCCTCGCGCCGAAATCACTTCTGTCAAATTTCGCCTCGCGCCGAAATCAAAACCCTCGCCCACTGCTGTCAATTTTTCCCCTCGCGCCGAAATCGAAACCCCTGTCCGCTGTTCACTGCTGCTGTCTCACCTCCTTGGCGCACTTGACGCCGAGGCCGACGTGGCCGCTCTCGTCACCAACGGCGACGAAGGCCTTGAACCGGGTGATCTGACCGGCGGCCGACACCTTCTGCACGGGCATGATCTTCATCACCTCGTCCTTCAGCTTGGACCCAAGGAAGAAGTCCACGATCTGGTACTCTGCTCATAACACAAAAAAAACACGTAAATAAAAAGTATAAGTATACACACAAGGGGTATTATCAGAAATATGATACACGTGTAATTAAGATATACCAGATGAGTTTCGACGAAATCCTTCATCTCGCCGCTGTTGTTTTTTTTTTTAAATTATATATTTGCACAAAGGGTATTATCACAAAAAAGAGGACAACAGAAAAAAGAGTTCTGGTGGACAACGGTTTCACCTCGGGCCAAGGAAAGACCCAGGGGTCCTCTCGGTGCCACGTTCGTGTGCTTTCATTCCGCTTGCGTGCATGCTTGAGGCGTGGTGGGCTTGAATCAGGGGCTCGGCCAGCCTTCAGGTTGGAACTACTACTACTACTCGTACTGTATTGCTGTCTCTGGAACAGAGAAAAGGCTGGGATCGGGATCGAGACCGGTATTATATATAGATACGAGTACATATGTACGAGCGTAGATAGCTCCTCGCCATTTTCGCAAAAACTCGATCGAGAGTAACGTTTTTTAATCTCGAAAAATAACTTTCCACAAGAACAGTAACCGTTCTTCCCCGGAAAAATGATCCCATCCACCACAAATATAAACTCCTCGCACAGAAAACGAACACTTCCACCCCCCCCCCCACACCGCTAATCCATCAAGCGACCACCACCATCACTCATCCATCCATCCACCACCACCACGCTGCCCTCGCCGACTCACCCTTGATGGCCATGGAGAACAGGTAGATGTCCTCGAGGGACTTGATCTTGTTCTCCTTGACCAGGCGGCCGAGCTTGGTCACGGGCACCCACTCCTTGTCGTCGTCGCGGGGGCGTCCGCGCCCGCGGCCACGTCCGCGTCCACGGTCACCGCGTCCGCGTCCGAAGCCGCCGCGGCCTGTTTTTAGGTTTTCAAGTAGGGAAGGAGGCGGGAGGGGGGTGGGGGAAAGGGAGGCGAGAGTTACGCAAAATATTACACTATATGGAGCCGCGGCCTGTTTGAAGAGGTTTCAAGGAGGGAAGGAGGGGGTGGGGATTCTTTGCTCGCCTTAGCCATTTGATCATTGACCACGCAATGCCTTTCGAGACGGAGCACCGTTTCTACTCCTAATAGAGAAACCTCAACATTTGGGGGGGGGGGGCGGGTGGGTGGGGGGAAAGGGCAGTGGGGAAAATCGGAAATGATATTGATGAATAAGTGAGGGAAGCAGGTGGGGGGGGGGGGCGAAAAGAAGGGAGTAAGGAAAGCGGATGCCATGGACGGAAGGGAGGGGCAAACGGAAGTCCGACGCCAAAGCTTACGATGGCGTTTTACGTTAAGGAGGAAGGAGGAAGCGAGGGGGGGGGGGGGGAGGGGGGGGGGGGGGGGGGGTGAGAGACTGAGGAAAAATTGGATCATCGCAGATGGAAGGAGTAGGGGAGAGAGGGGGCATCCGAAGCCACGGACGGCGGCGCGCGGCCTGCCCTTGATCGCGTCATGGAAGAGTTTCAGCTCAGGGAGGTATTTCCAACAGGAAGGGATAGGGGATAGATGGTAGATAGGCAAGGACGGGGGTGGCCAGATATTGAACGAGGCGCTGGAAAGGTGAGGGGGGGGGGGTGCACAGCATTCGACCCGGCCCGCTCTCGGTTGCCGTATGATTAGATGATTTGGCTTCAGGATAGCCGGACGGGAGTAGAGGCCATGGGAGTTCCAAGCACTGTGGAGGCAATGGTCGGCTTTCTTGTCGATACGGTATGACACTGCTATCGCGGAGGGCGGATTTTGTTTGAGGGGGAATCGGGTTGGGCCTACTCAGAATTGCGGGAACCACTGGAGAGCGGGGGGGGGGTTGGAGGCCTGGAGGGTTTGAATGTAGTACGAAATACGTACGTAAGCGGCAGAAGCGTGGCGGGGCGCAGGGGTAATGTGTGCTTGTTGTCGGCGTGCGTGCGCTTGCAGACGTTCGGCAATAACGCATGCGGCGACATACAGCAGAGAGCTACGAGCAGCTCGGCCTCAGCGCTCCCTTTGGCAAACAATCGACGCCAGTTGGGCGGTGGAGCAGCAGTGCCGGTTGAAAGCGGCGCTGCTCTTTGGGTCTCGGCCTGTTGAAGGTAGTTGCAGGCACGTCTATACGAAATTCTGCGGTAGATACTCGTATCTACGCATGATATCTACCGCCGGGATTGGGTTGGGAGTTGGGAGGGCATATCTACCGCCGGGATTGGGTTGGGGAGTTTGGAGGGCGCAACATCGCGGCGCGGAAGTGCGAGCGGTGCTCCTCAATTTCCGGGTTACTATTTAATATCTGCCGTACATACCGTATTGCCTTTACGTTCGAAAAACTATCACGCGGAGAGGTTTAGATGATGCATTGCGCAGAAGCAAAAGAGGGCATAGGGGAGCAGCGGCAAAGCCACCAAACGAACGGTGTTGCATACCTGGTACCAGGCATACGACTGGGATTCGTTCGGAGTCGTATCGGTGCGAGACGTTTCGGGAACAAACAACTTGGAATTAGACTCGGGGAATACCAGCGAACGGCAAATAATGTGAAATGAATACACTCGATCCTATTATAGAAAAAAGTCAAAAGTCACCGCTGGTGCATCGCCAGCGAAGAATGAGACTAGGCAAGACGGCACTTTTAGGGTGCTTCGATCGGAGTCGTCCGAAAACTCGCGGCGTGCCCTGCGTAAGCCTTGAGGGGGGGGGTGATTCATCTCGCGCTTCCTCCGCTAGCAAGCATTTGAGGTTTTGCGCAGAGAGAACATGTGTTGCCACGGGTTTGAGGAAGGGTCTTGTGAGACTCGACGGGCACTCCTGGGCCATTCAAACCCAGAACTGCAGATGCAGCCCAAGAGCCTCTATCGCAACTACTTTAGAGATGATAGGTGAACGAAGAGCTGCACACCGTGCAGGGCGAGCGGGAGAGCACCCAGGCCTTGCATGGTGTTCGGGGGGTGGACTGTACGTCAGGCCTAGGGCGTGCTTGAATCACGCATCACGCAACACGCTTCCGCGCTTCCGAGCTCATTCCGCAAAGATTGGGTTTGTTGGACATGGATGGAACTAACTTATGGCGCAAAAGCTTCGCGTGTTTCTGCACTCACCACGGTCGTCGCCGCCACCGCCGCCACTCCAGCCACCGCCACCTCCACCCCCCCCACCACCACCACCAGCTGCGGGAGCGTCAGCCATTTTGAGAGTTAGAAACCTGTTGGGCGATGCTTGGGCAAGCCAGGTTGTGACTAGAGGGCAGCGACGATAGCACAAAAACGGTTTCCTTAAAATATGTACGGCGTTTTGAATTCGGGGTATACAAGATCCGGGGTTCAGGTGCAGCCAGCAACAGAGCCAGCAGCGGACAGGTAGCTCTGAGACCTAAAAGACTCATCTTGGAGATAGGTGAGAAATTCGAGGGGTTTGTCGCTGTCTGTCGTGGGTTTTTTCGTTTCAAACCAGCCGCTTTGGCATATACTGCGGTGCACCGCGATTGTTGATTTCGTGGTTTTCTCTTCGGAAGCCCCCCCCCCCCCCCCGCCTTGAATTACCTGCTGTTCCAGAAAGAAACTCAAGGCTTCGTCCAGCGCGTATGATACCAGTAGTCTCGTACATACGTACAGCAGCAGCAACAGCAGCAGCTGCAGTGCGCAGCAGCAGTAGTTGATATTTCGTAGAGCACTGCGGGGACTGCGGCGAGGGGTTGGTGATTATGCTTGTCTTGTAGCATCCGCATTCTTTTGGGCGATGCGCCCGTGCTGTTTGCTTGCCGGTCTCCGTGCACCCGTGCACCCGCTTGGATTTTTTGCCTCATCGAACGCGGACAGCAAACAAACAGCAAACCCTCCTCATCTTCTGGACGAGCTCTAATAATTGCGCCCCGGGTGCGCATGCTATTATACTCTACACACATCCACGAGAGCCTTGTTTCGGTCTGAACAGCAGCAGCTTACATGTAGGGGCAATAAGAGGTACTCGTAACCTGATATGATACGCATATACGTGTCTAGGGGCAATCAGAGGCACTACGAACCTTACCGGGTACCAGAGAATGGTATATCGTACATAGCACAGCAGCGAAGAAGACGTTGCCATGGATATTTGCAGACATCGGACAGATAGATCATCTACATACAGATAAATCATCTACAGATAGATCATCTAGATTTTCTAGGTCCTATCCTGCAGTTATGAAATGTTGTGCTGCTGTTGGTCATGCAGTTGATGCGGCACCCTCCCGTCAACATGAACTATTAGATAGAACATACCTGCTACAGATCAGGAGTCTATCTGCCCTCTGAATGATCTAGATCATGCAGCGGGAATCGACGATCTGTACGATAGATGATCTGTCCGGGACATTAATATTTTGTGACAGAAGATGCAGTAGTCCGGGGATGCCCGCATATTGCCGGTACTGCCGTACTTGCTTCCTTCCGCCTTCTGCCTCATAGATCGTACAGCTCGACCTCTCAAGCTATCCTAATCCTTCTTATAGCAGCACAGCACCAGGTATAAACTTCTTACAAGCGAATGCGAGTGTCTATTTTTCTTATTTTCACGGAGCCATAAAATAGGGACCCTTTTCGAGATCGTGTCGACTATACAACCCTACGACCCGCCGCGGCCTAATCTACGTACGTTCACACGACGAAAAAAAGAAGAAGCAGGGACGCCGACTTTTTGTTCCACCAATCACGACGAACCAAGGAGCGGGCCAGCAGAGTGCAAGCAGGAAGCAGTGGGCAACATAAATGCAGAGCGCAGAGGAAGGAAGCGCAGCAGTACGTATAATCAAGCCCATGCACCCAGCACATCGGTATCATAGTGAATACGTATATACGCAGCAGTAGCAAACAAGGCAGACGCCAGGAGAACCGCGAGCGAAAGAGGGGTTTCCACCGGCCTGGCGTTCGTTCGTCTCACTCTCCCGTTTCCCGGGCGAAACGCACACCGTACGTATCACACCCGGGTGATAGGATAACACACCCCCCTCGCACGAATTTCAAAGGAGGCTTTCTCGACAACGGGGAGAGAGAAAAACGCCGAGCGACGCGTCTATGGAAATATCCCGTTCGGGATATTTCCTATACGCCGCCGTTTTCGTTGTGTGCCCTCTAAGGCAAATTTTGGAGAAAATCGGCTCTGAAATTCGGCCCAAGGGGTGTTTTATCCTACTATTAGTATCACACGTGTGTTATACCGTATACGGTGCGTACGTCAATCCGATGCCACCTGTATCCTCAGAGCAAGGCTATACGTAAAGCTGGGGAGGTTTGCATTGGAGGTGTATATGGCGGGTCTGTCATTTGCGTCGGAAGTCATTGAACCATTCAAGTCAGGCAGCAGCAGCAGCAACAGCCGCCCAGACGGTTGTCAAACGTCAATCGTCCGTGTGCCATGCCGCGTACTTTGTGCACCACGGGTGAATGGACGGATCGACCCCGCCCCTCACTCTTGGGTCCCCTTGACTTGGGATATTATGAGCGAGTGTGAATTTCTAGTTCACACGGCGCCAAAAGTATGTCTAGGGACCCCTTCTGAGATGGCTCAAGTGACCGACGGACCTACCTACCGACGGGATCCACCAACGCACACAACTTGACCACAATTACAAATACCTGGTGCTTTGCTGCGGCGCGAGTTCCTAGCGACAGCTTTCAGCTGCCTTATATACTCCATCGTCTCCGTGCGCAGGTTGATTTTGGACCGAAAAGCACCATTTTGGTGAAAATGAAAATTATCAACGTACATGGTGTCCTTATCGTGCCTAAACTGGGCACCGACGGAAACAATCGGTACTGCAGTATATTGAAGCTGAAATCCACCGCGTACGAGTACATGTATGTAGTTTGGAGGGCTTATTCATGCTTTTTGACACGGGGCGCGCTCTTATAACCGGGGCGCACCGACTGTTTGTTAAGCGGGGAGCGAGAGCGACGGTTACAATGTTGTGCACGGAGTTGGGCCCGACAATGGAAGGTAATACGGAATGGGCTTCATATTGGCATGCTTCTCTTTTTCTCTCTTTTTTTTTCTCTTTTTTTTTTTTTCCATCCCATTCATTATCTTCGACCTTCTTGTTTATCTCCTTCCTAGTCGTAACTCAGATCCGGGGCCACAAAGTAGACTCTTCTCCCTCCTCCCCCGCTACGACGGTTCTTGCCTTGCATTTTTATCGCAAGAAGACTTCAGCCCTTTCTGCCCTCGTCGACTCGCATCGAGTTGCGCCTACCCACGCTACTAGGCGCTCTCAGCAGTTGATTTCATATTTTTTTGTTTTGCCAATTATCTCCCAAAGCCCGACCCTCGTGAGATTCGAACCCCGGAAACAAACTCTTCATATCATTCGAGGGTACCGCTAGGCCATTGAGGCGACCAATACTCTGGCAAATCTCTATCGGCACGCTGGCTACCAGTACATACGACTATTTAATACATCAGAACCCAACGCTAAACAAGGGGGATACCTGGTTTCTGGGTCCATGGTGGGTTCTGATTACTGTTATTACTACAACAATAGCCCACCCCGGGAAACAACGTATACCTGGGTATGTACCGATATACTTGTGATAGCTCTAATCACTGCCTTTTTTACGTTGCCTGCCTGTTCTTCTGCTTGCACGAAACCTGTCGGAATTTTCCGGGAAAAATCGAAAACAATCCTTTTTGATAAATTCGCGGAAATTCGGGGGGGATTTTCGGGGAAACTTGTTTGATCGCAACAGGCGACGCCTCGAAGCACACGATGGCGGTCGACAGGGCGTTCGACTACAGCAAATGGGACCATATCGATGTGAGTGTCTGCTGTGACTTTTGCCGCAATGCTGCCTTCTTGTTCCCTGTTTTTACGGCCCGAGACGGCTTTTGCGGCGTGGAAGAATCACGGGCATAGGTTAGCGGCTGTTCGTTAGAAACATAATACTACCAGGTATCTTGTACTTTGCTATGCTTCTTAGCCGGCCCCTAAGAAGCCCACGAGGTATACAGTAATGGACAGAGCGCTCCTCTCGCTACCGCCGCCTGGTGGCGATGGTAATGGCGGCAGCGGTTGTAGCGGCGGCGGCGGCGGCGACGGCGATGTCAGCGGCGTGTGGTGGCGGCGTCGGTGACCGCATCATCATCGCCACGCTCACGCAGTCGTTACGCTCCGAACCGAACCGCGTTTCCCTTGACCTCGCAGTTGGTTTCTCAGCTCTCTGTCACAAGAAAACATGGTATTCAGAACCAAATATGGTGCGTAAACATAGGGGGGATGCATGCTTTTTGGGGTCCATCCTGGGTTCTGATTACCCTTCTTACTACATTAGCCCACCCCGGAATATATATGCTATATACCGCGCCATATTCTGGCATCCTCTGGTTTTCTTACCGCTGCTCTCTCTCGCTCTCTGCCCTTCTCTCGCTTCGCTCCACGCTCGCACCCCCCCCCCCCCCCCCCCCTCCCACCCTACTCTCCTTTTTACCCACTGCCGCTGCGTTGTTCTTGTGTGGACCTTGCCTTGCTAGATAAGCGATGACGAATCCGACTGTCACCCGAACATCGAGAAGGAGACGTGGTTCCGCCTCAAGGTGAGACCGCCGCCGCTGCCCCGAGAGTTTCACACCTCAGGCAGATCATCTACAGATAGATCATGTACAGATGATCTACAGATATATCATCTAGATAATCTAGATGCCACCCAGTCTTTTTACATTTTGTTTGCAGAATCTGTACAGTAAGATCCAACCCAGGAAACTATGATCCTTGTCTCGCAGATTAATGCCCCCCCCCCCCCTACTCATTGAAGCTGTCATATCAGCAAGTCCGCCTCACAAGCGGTTCTTAGTAGGATGCAGCTCACCCTTCGTGCGACTCGCCGAACACCTCACGGCGCTTCGCGCTGGTGCTAGCAATGTCTGCCTGGTCGGTGAAAACCCGACATGCTCCGTCCCGGCATTGTAGGGATGCGAGGGTCTATGGTCATACGACTACGGCCATGCATGAATATCGAGTACACCTCCCCCCTCCCCCCCCCTCCTGGAAAAGTTGAGCTAGATTGTACAAATCAGGTATCTATTTATCTTCGCACCTTGAAATATCTCGATCGTCGAAGTGGTGATCGATTATCTGTCTCGAGGTGTGGAGGGTTTTGGACTTGCCAACCCCTAGCGACGTGGGGCATTTTTTCCCACCCACCCACCCCCACCCCATCCATCCACCCCCGCCCGCTTCGCTTTTGATTGGCTCGCCTGTTGGGGTTTCTCCCGTTCTTCCTATGGGTGTGTAAGCACTATCTGGTATAGCACCATCTAGGTTTATTTTTCTTCGTGTAGGGTGGTAGGTAGACTGTGACGGCCTTTGTGGGCGTCCCAATGACACGGAAGTTGGTGCACCCGTGTTGTGGAAAACAGAAGTTAGGCTAGTTTCCGCGGACTGTTTTTTGTCGACCGAGCTATTACGGGGGGCCATAGTAATCAGGACCCATTACCCTCACAAAAACCTATATATTCCAGTATTTTTACCTATCATATTTGGTCCTAATTACCATTTTCCGCCGTGATATTAATACGGTGACCTTGGCCAACCATGGTTGGTTGGGACCGCGGGTTTCACTTATAGGGCACTGATCCTAACCCAGCCATACACCCCCTTATATAGGGCAGAGGGAGGTTCTCAACATGACAGCGAAATCGGGACGACTACGTACGCTAAACTGCTGTACCACGCGTGTGTTCATGTAGTAGGTACAGAAGACTAGTTTGCATATTCTGTCGGTGTTTCGCCTGCGCACGTTCCGTCGGTGTTATTATCCCTGCATATTGACCCACGCACACGCCCCCCCCCGCCCCGCCTGTTTGCGTGCGCCATTTTCGTTGTCTGTGTGGGTACCCGCAGCGCCGACAGCGTGAGGAGAAGGAGCAGGAGCAAAACGCCCGCAAGGTGACTTTTTTTTTAATCTATCCATGTCTCCGGTGTACGGTGCCTCGGTGATGTTGGCGCAAAACGGGTTTCCCTCACGTAGGCGGTACCGGTGGCGGTGATGGTGGCAGCAGGAGTGCTTGTTATGAGAGCGTCGGCCAGAAAGAAACGCGAAGGGTTTCCGATTTAGGCGTGTTTATGGCACGATGCTCGGGGGACACGGCACCCCCGGTTTGGGGAAACGTGGAATTATTTTTCGGCTTATTTGCGATAGGGTTGGTGAAGGGGTAAGGGGTGATGCTGCTGTGGCGGTCTAAACGTCACGTCGTATAATAGGGTTTCCTGTTATATTTCGGCGTGTTGTTGGCACCACGCACATGCACCCCTATTTCCGAGGCGTCAAGACAGGGGGGGTCATACTAAAACCGAAATAAGGTTGGTTTGTCAGTTTTTGCTGTTCGAGTTGGTAGTTCGCAATCGAAGTCTAAGGCCGTCTCCTATGGGACTTTTTTTAGGTTCATAAATGGACCCCTTTTGACCAAGGGCAAAAAAACAGCTTGCTATGGAGAACCCAAAACGACAAAGTTTGATCACAAAAAAATATGAACATCAGTTTGGCGAGGCCACCTAACTCATTCTGCGCCCCAGAATGAACAGGGTCAGAGGTTACAAACTGAAGTTCAAATTTGATCCTTTGTATTGGTTTTTATATGCACACTATGTTTAGTATAACAAAAAGCACTCGTACGATTACACCCGGCACACCACTAGTACGAGTAGAGCTGCTGTATATACGGACTGAAGAAGCGGTCGCGTACAAGCCCACACTCCTCGCCCGGCCGTCAGTCAGGAACTCTCACTACGGCATCGGGGAGGGACGATGAGGTGGATGCGAGCCGTCGATCGTCTTGAGGAGTTATCGACGAACGAGCTCTCGCTGGGCAACTCGTATCCTACCACTGCTGCTGCAGCATTGCTGTGAGCGTGTGTTTTGTCCCTATACAGAGCCGACACGATGCTCTCGACTGGCCGAGCACGCTCGGCATCTAGGTGCCGTCACCGCTCTCTTGGGGTCGAAAGAGCTGCGCGCGGAGAGGCGGCACGTGCTGGGCGATGTTGGGGTGGCTCGATGCAAACTTTTTCCTTGAACGAGTACGATCTCGGTGGTACCTGCTTCGTACGGTCGGTCGCAGTATTAAATAGTAGCACTGCTGTTTGTTGCTGTATACATACCAGGTTTAATGTACCTGGTATAATAATATCATACCTGGTACCTGGTACAGCAGTACTTGGTTCGTGTGTGGCCTCTCGTCTTTTGTGGTCTCCGCCTCATACGAAAAAAAATAAAATGAGTATTTTGTCATACGCTTCCATAAGAAACCACACTTGGCTACAAGACTTCAAAAATGAAGTCACAAACAGACGAGTCAACAGGGGTCCATTTATGAACCTAACAAAAATCCCGTAAGAGACGGCCTAACGTTGTCCCTAACACCGACCGATCGTAGTCATGGTGTTTATTTTAGTGTTTAGGGCGTACCATATAAAATGCCAGATGGCATAGCGTATCATGTTATTCCATGCCATACCATGCATACCATACCCTACCATGTCATACCATACCATCTACACCATACCGTACCATGCCATGCCATTCCATACCATACCATTCTATGCTACCAGGTATGTTTTAGCCGGCCGTGTAAATTGGCAACTCGATTTGCGGGTAGTACCAACAACACCAAAAATAACATCAATACAATGACAACAACACCAACAACCGTCAACGTGAGTTCACTGGGACCGGCTACGTACAAACCAATGTCCCCTTTCCCCCGTTTGTAAATTATACGGCAAAAAATGCAAATCCTCAAAGAAAAACTTCGATACCTCGCTCCTGGAGGTATCGCACGCGCAATGCCCCGCTCGCGACCACCTCGAAACCGATTAGACCCGAACGAAGCCTACCCCGTTATCTGACTCTGTGTCCCCCGACCCCTGCGCGCAGGCCGAGCTCGGGAAGGGGATCAAAACAGGGGTGGCACGGCTGGCGGAGCTGGAGCAGAGGGCTGCCGTAATTACCGCCGAGGGGGGCGAAGTCGAAGGAGAAGATCCGGTGAGTTCAAACGAGTTAAGACAGGAGATGCCACACGGTAATACCACTCGGTAATCTATTACCACTCGGTAATTTAATATCACACGGTAATACCACTCGGTAATCTATTACCACTCGGTAATTTAATATCACACGGTAATACCACACGGTAATAACACACGGTATTACCACACGGTACGACCACACGGTAATACCACACAGTACTACCTCACGGCAATACCACACGGTACTAGCACACCGTACTACCACAGGGTGATACCACACGGTAATACCACACGGTAATACTACACGGTAATACCACACTTTACTACCACACCACACGGTAATACTGCACGGTAATACCACACGGTAATACCACATCACACGGTAATACCACACGGTAATACCACACGGTAATACCGCACGGTAAAACCACACGGCAATACCACACGGTAGTACTACACGGTAATACCACACGGTAATACCACTACCACACGGTAGTACCACACGGTAATACCACACGGTAATACCACACGGTAATACCGCACGGTAGTACCACACGGTAATACCACACGGTAATGCCACACAGTAATTCCACACGGTATCAAGTGCCTGGCAGGGAGCTCGAGTTTTCGGAGCTCGCTCAACACCGTCTCCTATATTTATTTGTTTTTCGAGTTATTACAAATACATCGACTGCGAGTTGGACCGATTTGATTGGTCGACGATACCCAGCTTTGCAAGCTGATTGGGTCATACGTCAGTCGCGCATGTTGTATCTAAAATGTATTTTCGTGGTTTGTGTTGTTTACGTAGCTATTTAATTGGTTCAGTCAGTGAGTGTACGTAATGAGTTTAGTTTGTTAGCTGCTGCTGTTAACTATTAATAGTGAGCTACCCTGGTAGTAATAGCTAAGTTAAGTAGTTAAGAATTATGGTAGTTACAGTAGTTTTGATCGTTCGTTCGGAATAAAAACACAACCACGTATACATATACCGGTATATATTTACATATATCCGCCCCCTACCCCCTGCTGCAGGAAGCGCTGGCGGCGGAAGCGGCGGAACTAAAGAAGGCGCTGGCAGAGAAGCAGAAGGAGGTCGACTCCATCGAGCGCAACAAGACCTGGAACTGGGAGAACATGTGTCACGTCACGGAGGAGCGGACCATCATCAACAAGAGCGCCGAGAGCGAGGTGGGAATAGCGTGCTGCAGTATATACGCGACAGATGTTAAGAATCTCTTATTTTTGGCCAGACTGGAATTCTCGTGTTAAGACAGGGTGTGTTCCACACTATTTTCAGTACAAAGAAGTCGCATTCCTATTCCCCCCCCCCAAAAAAAAAATCTGTCTCAAATTCTTAATTTCCAGGTTCTTAACATCTGTCGCGTACTTGTACTGGTAACGATAGCTGTATACGACTTCGTACGTAGCACTTCTTTTTTCGCCTCATGAGGCAAATTATTATCGGTTTCTTTTTCCAGCAATACTATCGGTTTAAGGAGCATGTCATAGTATAATAATATAATATCTCCTTAAACCGATAACATAATATTAAACCGATACTGACTTATCATATTACTACGAAAGTATTATAGTACGATATTCTCCTTGAACCGATATCGCTGGAATATGCCACTAATATTTATGGGTGGGCTAATGTAGTAAATAGGACCTACGGTACACACAAAAACCTATACATTTCCCTATTTTAACATTTTTACTAGCAATATTTGGTCTTTTTTCCTATGGTCCTCCGTTAAATAAGGCCTGATACTCGTGCATGCCTTCTTATATATATGCTCCCGCGTAAGTCGCCCCCCATCAAAGGGGGACTTCAGACCAGAATCCACCGTATGGGCTTTATTTTGGGATTTTGTTCATAAGGTTCCACTTCTTTTTTTTTTGTGCTTTTTTGTTTTACATGAGTTTTTTCAGGTTACTTACTTTTAAGTAAATACCTTTGGTAGTATAGAGCTACTCAAGTGAGGAGCCTCAGGAAATTCTCAGAAAAAATTAGGTGCTACCCTTGTAAGGCAAAACCCTACGTACCGTACTCGTAGCACACGTCAGGAGGGCGGTCGCAGCCGCGCGCTACAAGGGCCGCTCGCACGGAGCGGCACCCGCCGCCGCGCCACCTCCTCGTGGGCGCTCGGGTGTTGCATGGGTGTGCGCGAAGTGTTGGACGGGTCGGGGAGGGGAGTTCACGCACGGTCGGCCGGGGAGGGGGGTTTGCGATGGTGGAGGCGTTTTGCTTGTTTTTTAGCATTTTCGTGTGCCAATAGGACTTGTTTTGCGCGCGCTTGACTTGGCTTGGGCTTGCTTGTGCGTGTTGTGTGTGTGTGTGTGTGTGTGTGTGTGTGTGTGTGTGTGTGTGTGTGTGTGTGTGTGTGTGTGTGTGGTTCGCTTGCTTGTGCGCTTGCTTGTGTGTTTGTGATGTTGCGCGCTTACGCTGTTGTCTGTGGGATTGCTTGGGTCGCTTGCTTTGTGCGCTTGGGCTGCGTGGGCGTCTGCTCGCGTGTCTGCTTGTGCGCTCGTGTCTTTGCTGGTGTGATGGGCGTGTGTGGCCGTGTGTGCGATCGCGCGTGCGCTTCCTTGTGTCCCTGTGTGTTTCGTTTGCTATGACGCTTGCCAGTGGTCGCGTGCTGCGGATTTTGCTTGCTGTGTATGTGTGCTTCCCTGTGTTCGTTTGCAAGCGCTTGCCTGTTCGCTCACCTGTTCGTGTGTCTGTGCTCCTTCTATTTTTTGGTTGCAAGCGATACAGGATGTTATACCACAGCTCGTTATAATAATACCGCTCCCTTGCTTACTGGTACTATGGTGCACCTATTGTTTTTCCTTCTTGTTTGTTTTCTTCCATGGAGGCATTTTATTTTATTTTTGTGTTTATAGTCTGTTTTTTGTCACCACGGGCTAGATTTCAAGGAAATGAGCTAAATGTGAAAACATAACCATAATCATAATCATGGATCATATTGCGCGACTACAGGCGAAAGACACTCTGGCGCGATCGTCGCTTCCGCCCAAGCTCGCAGCGGCCCTGGGGGCAAAGCCTAAGGACTCCGCGCCTGGTCCGGAGTCCTCCATGCAGGTGGGTGGCGGTAGTAGTGATGGTGGTGGTCGTGCCACGGGGGTTGTTGCTTGTCGTGCCCTCGGGGCGTGTGCGTACGGTAGAGAGGGCGAGCGGTAGTAGTTGAAATTTTACCGCGAGCATTGCCGTAACCATTACCGTTGAGTTTTCCTTTACCGTCAGCCTACTTGCACCGTTACCTGTACCGTGATAATTACGGTAACCATTACCGTAGTCATTACCGTCACAAATACCGTCGCCGTGAGCGTACACATTGTTACCGTGGTAGTTCCCGTGGCCATAGTACCGTTACAATTACCGAAACCGCCAACCTACTTATACCGTCACCGTTGCCGTGGTCCTTACCGTAACCCTTACCGCCACAATTACCGTCACCGTCAACCCACTTACACCGTTACCGTGACCATATTACCGTTACAATTACCGTTTCCGCCACCCTACTTATACCGTTACCGTTGCCGTGGTCATTACCGTAACCATTACCGTCACAATTACCGTCACCGTCAACCCACTTACACCGTTACCGTACTATTTACCGCTACCGTGACCATCACCTTTCCCGTACCCATTACGGCAGGAAGTGCACTCGTACTCGGACTTCGTTGAGTTACACGACGACGTGATGGAGCGATACTGCGAGCTGGTGAGAGGGCGCGCAGGACATCAGCAAAGTTGCTGGGTGTTTTCGCAAGTTACCAGATGAAGTTACCGGATGTGTAGCAAGTTACCGGATGGAGTTACCGGATGTGTAGCAAGATACTTGCTGTTTTGAAAATTACCGGACGTGTAGGGAGTTACCGAAAAATTGTAGCAAGTTCCTGGGCGTTTGCAATAGCATGTTACAGTTGCAGCGCCAACGGTTTTCCCGCCCCCCCCCTCGGGCCCTAATTGTTTTGTGTTGTTTTCTCTTAAGTGTTTGTCCTAATGTCGTTACCTCGTATTCTGTTTTTTATTTTACATTCTTTCCTTTTTGTACATATGTAGGAATGCATACGTATACACTTTGTTTATTGATTAATTTTGTTCCCGCCGTTGTGTCGAAGTACGTATCACACTCAGCTACGTAGCAAAGATGAGTTTCGACAAAATCCTCATCTCACAGCTGTTTTTTTTTTAATATATATATAGTCTACCAAGTATAGTTTTTTTTATTTTGCTGTTCAACTCTGGCGTTTGTTTTGTTTTCTTCTTGTCTTTTTGTCTTTTTGTCATTTTTATTTTATTTTATTTTTTCCTTTTTTTTTTTTTTTTTTTTTTTTTTTTTTTTTTTTTTTTTTTTTTTTTTTTTTTTTTTTCTTTTTTTTTTCCCCCCCCCCCCCCCCCGGAACTTGCAGCGGTCGATGGATGCAACGCGGGACTTCCTAAGAGGCCACGGGGACATCCTCTTCGCGGACCACTGCCAGAGCTACCTCCTCCTCTCGTGAGTTTTCTCCAGGCGGGGCCGATAGGAGGGGTTTGTAGAGTCAGCGGAGGGGGCGCGGGTATTTGTTTTCTTGGGGGGGAGGGTGGTGTGTACTCATGTCATGCATGACGCGGATGCCGGGGGGGGGGGGGCGTACTCATTCGTTCCTTGTCTTAGCCATTTGACCATTGACCACGCATCGCTTTCGAGACGGAGCACCGTTCCTACTCCTAGTAGAGACACCTCCAACATTTGGACGCTCAGGGGGGGGGGGGGCGGTACTCATGTCATGCATGGCCGTAGTCGTACCTGGTATATTATTACCACAGACCCTCGCATCCCTACGATGCTGGGACATACATAACAAGTCGAGGGGGGGGGGGGGGCCGATTAGGCATACATTGGTTGCTTGCACCAAGCGCGAAGCGAAACGTGAGGTGTTGGGCGAGTCGCATGAAAGGTGTAAGCTTGCATCCTATATACTAAGATCCACTTGTGAGGCGGACTTTCTGGCATATAGATGGCAGGCGTCGATTTAATTGATCTGTTTTTCCGGTGTGGCCACTTGCAGAGACAGCAATGGGGTTATCACTATTAGTGTAACTGCCTCATGGGTGCCTTGCCATCAGCACTACTTGATACGATAAATCAGCTCGAGGGGCCCCCCCCCCCCCCCCCCCCCCCCCCATGCTTGCAGGCTTTGGATAGTTCTTTCGGCTCCGGGACCCGGGCGCACTTGTTCGCGGCTATTGCGACGACCGTCGAGACGATCGCCTTCAACTCTATCGCTTCTAACACTCCGAGGGGATACTCCAACGCTTTCGGAGACGCCCTGATATCGGGATGCTCCGTGATGCTCGTCTACACCTGGGTCGTGTTCGTGCTGGAGGCGTTAGTCCCTATGGGACGGGAGCCACCGCGGCTGCTGCCACCACCCGCCCCTCGATTAGCCCTGCCTGATTTTATTGATGCCGAGGCGCCGACGATTAATGTCCAGCCGGTGCCGTTTGCTAGCAGCGGCGGAGCCGGCGGCGTTACTGCTTTCAGTTCGCCCCAGCCTTTCGTGAATAGACGCCCCGGGCAAGGGAGGGACATAGCTTCGGTGGTACCGATCGAGGGGCCCGCGGGGAACGAGAGTGCTGGCTGACGAGAAGCACTCTGGACGGAATTGCTAAGGACCATTTTGTAAGGACCATATGGTCTTGGTATTTATTGTGTAACCGGTCCTTATATTTTACGCCGAGAGTGGCTCGTTGACAATGATAACGTTAGGTGATATCGGGTGCGTGCTGTGTGCTTGTTGGCTTGTCTTCCTTACGTTAAAAAAAAGCTTTTATGATGGGAAACCGGTGTTTTTGGGCGCGCCTTCAAGGTCTACGCATGGTCCGCAATAATATCCATATCCATCCATTTAATAGCAAACCCGGGGACGTACCCCGGATGTCCCCTGACGACCACAGGCCTCGTTCGGCCTTAAAAATGTACTGATTTTAGTGTGTGGCGAGGGGAGGGGACGGTCGGTCAAGGGCGTCAGAATGCGGTCTCCTTACGAGTATTTAGCATCTTCGTGCGTATGAGAGACGTAAAAGTGGCGTGGGGATGGTCGAGGTAGGTCGTGAACGTTTTTTTTTTTTTTCCTTTTTCTTCTGGCGCAGCTGTTAATTGGCGTAGTTACAGCAGCCCATTAATTGGGAGAGACCTTTTGCGTGACTTGTTGCGTGACTGGCCACAGTTATTTAACTGCGCCCCTCTCCGCTTTTTAGCGACTTGTAAACGCATTATTGTACTATGCTACCAGGTACAGCATGTAATCCTACGAATAAGAACGTCAGGCTTCCTCTCTTGTTGGGTGGCGTTATTATCAATAACAACTTTGGAATAAGAGATCGCGTTCAGCGGCGAGTTCCATACATACACTACTACTGCCGTACGTATAAACCTACGTATAAACCCTACCAACTCTGGTCGTAAATATAAGGTACATTTGACGCGTGCTACGATATGATAGAGGTAGCACATTTTGGCTGTTTTTTTTTCGGAAGGATGTATTAAAAAAACAGTTTTCGTCGGAATCTCACGAGAATTTTCACCGGGTAGCAATTTCGTTTTCGTCGAAAAACAGTTTTCGGGTGAAGTAAGGAAGGAGCTCCTATGCTATAATCAAGTGACTGGCCACCCTAAGAAACATAAGGGTATACGTACCTCTACCTTAAGATGGCATGCGTCATTTGGAGATTTTGTGACAATCGAAATGCCCCTTCAAATTACGACCAGAAGGCTCAAAAAGGTCAGGTTCGTGTCAAAAGTAAGGGATCAAGCCTTGCTCTCGCAGATTAGACCATGTTTCTTCTTGGCGGGCCCATACTGTGGTGTACCATATGCACTACAGTAGTAGTATTCCGTCGCTCGGGGTACGGGCGTGAGTAATTAGTAGATGGAGACAGGGCTGTTCGCGGGCCGGGTCAAACCTCGAGGGTCGGTGGGTCGGGTCGGGTAAGGGTGTGACCCGACCCGTGATTGTTAAAAAAGTTCCTGACCCGAGCCGCGGGTCGGGTCATGATCCGCGAAGAGACCTGGCCCTGGTTATACTATAGGGACCGCTTGGAAGGCATGCATGCGTATGCCCTCAGCTACTGGAGAAGGGGGGTCAGCAGGACAACGAACATGCTCTACGTTCTAGAGATCCGTGGTTAGTACCTCTAGCAGGCCGGGAACAGAGCGGTAAATGTTTTACGTTCTGAGGAACAGAGGGTATCGTACGGAGGGCCTACAGACAGTGCTGTTGTTTTACTTATACTGGTACTCGTATCGTAGCATTGTTTCGTACATTTCATACCGGTATTGTTTATGGCGCCGGTTAGAGGAGCAGATGGAGGGAATCGACGTACAAGTAGGCATACACGTACACACGCAGAGAGAGAGGCAGAGACTGCTGTGTATGTATGCACACGCAGAGAGAGGCAGAGACTGCTGTGTATGTATGCCAAGATGAAAGAAGGCATCACCATGTGTGACTGCCAGATTCCCAGAAACTCAAGTTTTCCAGACCTCGGGACAGATCAGATATATCATGATCTATCTATCTATCTACAGTAGATCATCTACAGTAGTTCCTCACCTGCCGCTGAGAGAGGTTGTGCAGGATCTGCCTAGTACAGATAGATCCAACCCAGGAAACATGTGCTACACAGTAGTAGATCACGCAGGCTATATATGCGGGTCCCACCCGGCGACATGAGCTAGATCATACATATCACACAGATCATACAGATCATACAGATCACACAGATCATACAGATCAAGCAAGATCGGGGTTAGATCTGCCTTGGAAGATCTAGATCATGGGAAGCGAGAATCGATTATCTATCTGCAGCTGATCTATCTGTAGATGATCTGTCCGAGGTGTTACGTCACACACCACGCCGTAAACGACGACGACAGCAGGTTACTACTGAACTACTGTATCATAGTAGACAAATACCAGTCAGTACTCGATACAGATAAAGGTGATCATGTTTCAGGCAACGGACGTTCGAAGTCATCTGGAAAAAAAATACAGCAAGGGAGCGACAACCATCGTCCTGGGGCCAGGTTTTGTGCACTGCAGAGCATAACACGTCGCCTTGTTTTGGAAGAAGAAAAAATGCGCGTTCGAAATATTTTGTCCCTTTGGAGGAATCTTAGTACGAGGTCTTGCCTGAAACGTGACGCCCTCAAGCCAGGAAACATGCCTATCGTGCTCCTACTGCTTCATCACCGCCACAATACCCTGCGTATTTTTAGTACCACCTCCAGCCGAGATGTCCGTCGCACATATGATACACGCGCATGCATGGATGCATCTCCTGTTTCGTATGCCGTGCATCGTCCACCGTATGTATTTACATGAGACCGTACTTGGACGGCGGTCTCCCTCGCTCGGCTCTTACGTACGTACAGCCACCAACTGCAGGCTAGCCCGTATCCCATCATACCGCACCGCGGCGAGGATATATATGCACAAACACGACAACCACAAACTGGTACGCTAGCTCGTGTCTTGCCCGCCCGAAGGATCGCCAAAAAAAACGACGACACAACCAACACGACTGCTCATGTCGTGCCCACTCCCCGCCTTTCCTGCCACCGCACCGATCCCACCCACATGCGTAAAACCAAAGTGCCCCGTGTTCCCCCCGTCACTTTGCAGCAACCGCTTTGCCGCCACCCCCACCAGCTGAAGACCCGACACCACAGCCCCCGCTTCCCGCTAGCTCCAGCTCCTTCTTCATCTTCTCCAAGAAACTGCCGTCGTTTTTATACGCCGCGGGTGCCCCCCCGTCCCCTCCTGACGCTGCCTGGTCGGCCTCAGGGATATACACGAACTCCTCCGCTGCGTCTCCCTCGCTGCTGCTGCTGCTGTTGCCGCCGCCACTGTTTTTGCCCCCGCTGCTGGAGGCGGAGCTCGAAGAAGCGCCCTTGCTAGCGGAAGCGTGGTCGATCTTGGCTTGCTTCGCGCCGGTGGCGCTGTCCTCCTTGGCCTGCTTCTTGCGCTTGCGTTTCTCCGCCTCTTTGCGCTTGCGCTTCTCGGACTTCTTGCGCGTCCTTTCTTCGCACTCCTTCTGCCCCTGCCAATACACAATTACACAAACAAAACAGAAAACAACAATAAACCGATTGGTCAGTCACATTATTACACACGAGATACAGCAGACATTGTAGAGGTCATCCCGTTCACGCCCGGTCATAACCGGACATCTAGTTTCTTTTTTTACTCAAATCTGAAAATCTCCCCCCACGGCTCCCCACGGTTCCATACGTAGCTAACTGGAGTCCCTCTTCTCTGCAGGTGCAAGCAAACTTGAGTCCTGGGGGGGGGGGGGGGGGGTGGTAAGCGTTAAGATTCAGGCGCAGTTGTGGGTGTGTTTGTGGAACTCCCCAAGGTGGCGTAACGGTGACGGTAGTATTTCCTCCGCATTGCCTGAGAGGTACCTGATATAACCTTTCTGATAAAACCTCGTGTCATGTTGAGGGTATATACGATTCACGAGGATTACGTTCCCTCAGCACTCAGCACGGCCTGAGAGGCATTACAGCCTTTGTGATGGAGCCTCGTGTGTGATAATTTTGTGGGTATAGATGGAATTATTCACGAGGATTTATTCGAGTATACGGTTAAGGCGTTTTTTTTGTCGTCTTCGTCTTCCCACTTGACGTGGCCAGTGATATCGAACGGCTTGCGGCAAGCACATCCATCCCCGCGCTTCCCAGTTTTATTTTATGGTCGGCGATCGACCACCGTATCACCCGGGTGATAAGATAACACTATAACACTATATACCGTATATCACCCGGGTGATAAGATAACACTATTACCAGGTATACCGTATCACACGGGTGATAAGATAACACTATGACCAGGTATACCATATCACACGGGTGATAAGATAACACTATAACACTATATACCGTATATCACCCGGGTGATAAGATAACACTATTACCAGGTATACCGTATCACACGGGTGATAAGATAACACTATGACCAGGTATACCATATCACACGGGTGATAAGATAACACTATAACACTATATACCGTATCACACGGGCGATAAGACAACACTATAACCAGGTATATCGTATCACACGGGTGATAAGATAACACTATAACCAGGTATACCGTATCACACGGGTGATAAGAAAACACTATATACAGTATTACACGGGTGATAAGATAGCACTATATACCGTATCACCCGGGTGATAAAGATAACACTATACAGCAGTACCGGCCCGCTCATAAGAAACCAGACATCGGGCTTGGGCTGACTTTCTTATTTGAGAAAGGGGTGTGTCCCACACTAAATTCAGTATAATAGCTGGCGACTTTCTTATTTCCCCCGTAATGTTTAGGCTTGAGTTTCTTGTGGGGCACTTTCTTATGAGAGGGCCGGTAGTGTATTCCGTAGATAGCCCGGGTGATAAGATAAGATAACACACCGACCATGCAGGGTAATTTGACCGACAACGGGGGAGAGCGTGAAAACGCTGAGCGAAGCATCTATGGAAACGCCTCGAACGAGATATTTTCTCCAAGCCATCATTTTGTATTATTAATAGTGTGTGCTCCTCTTAGGGCAGATTTTGGAAATACACCGTCTCAGAAATGCGTCCTAGGATGTATGTTTGTCTTATCACCGGGGGTGATATTCTATCACCCCCTGTGTGACACGACATGTTGTTCGGTTCCCTCCGCTAGCTCGCCGCCTCGTTTTGGCCGTCGGTAAGCACCGTATTTGTCGTCGAGAAGCACCAGAACGTTACCGGTAACCGGTAGCGGTAACAAAAAAGGTGACGGGAGTTGCGGGTAAGAAACAATATTTATTGCGGTAATACCAAGTGGCGTGGTATCCCCTGCACAGAAACGCCTTCGTATATGCTGGAATTCCTTGTAAAATAAAAGACCTCCTACGGTGAAAACGTGAAGACCACGTCAAAAGACCAGCGGTTCATTTTTGCGGTAACAGCGGTAACTAAAGTGATTGCGCGTTATCTTTTTGCGGTATCAGCGGTAACAAAAAATAATTGTGCGATTTTCTTGTGGTACCGATAACCCTCGTCGCAAATTTTGGGATAACGTGCATCCCTGGTAAGTACGACTGTTGCTGTCGGTGAAGCGCCGCATGTATGTCATGCGCGTGTGGAGCTAGAAATATCTTGCGTCCTCTATATGATTTTTTGTCAAAAAAATGTTAAGCCATGTTGTTGTCATCCATTTTTTTTTCATACATACCTGGTACGTTGTTTTGTCCGTTGCGTTGCCCCATACCTATTAATAGTACTTTTATCTCCAAACATCTTCATTTTTATCCTATATATGTATTTATGTTTTCCACACTTTTTAATGTCCGTAATCGTGAAAAGTAATTTGCTCATCACTTCTTTTTTTTTGTCATTTTTTTTGTTTTTATTTTTACAGGTGCCTTGAAGACGAGATGAACGGCAAGCACGAGCGGATGAAGCTCGTCGCGAGACAGAGCCAGCTCCTGTCGAGCATCACAGAGCTCGCGGTTTCTCTCAGACGCCCCCCGCAGGACGTGGTGCCCGCGCTGTTCTTGCGACTCGATGTAAGTTTTGAACACACGAAAAGCGCCGAGCGGTGAAGTAAACGTTGCCGCCGATACTACTGCCGTCGAAACATCAGACTAGAGAGGAGGGGGGGTACTCATGTCGTGCATGGCCGTAGTCGTACGACCACAGACCCTCGCATCCCTACAACGCCGGAGGGGGGAGCGGGAGGGGGGCGTACTCAGTTGTTGTTGCTTGCCTCAGTCATTTGGTCATTTGGCCATTCACCACGCATGCCTTTCGAGACGGAGAACTGTTTCTACTCCAAGTGGAGACACCTCCAACATTTGCGGAGAGTACATACACGGAAAAAGAAAGAGAAGACGACCTACTCTCCCTTCCCAGAGTCAGAATACGAAACAAACCAGCATTATCAGATTTCTGGGTGAATTAAAAAAGACACGTTTTGTTTTTCACGGATATGTTTACTTCGGTTTGGCATACCCCTCTCCGCCCCCGTGGGAATGATCGTATCACGCAGGGTGTATATGGTAAGGCACCCACGAGGCGGTTGCATTGTATACCTATTGCTGTCTCTGGAAGTGGCCACACCGGAAAAAAAATCAACTTATTCGACGCTTGTCATCCAATATGCAAGGAAATCCGCTTCACAAGCAGTTCTTAGTAGGGTGACGCTTACCGTCCATGCGACTCGCCGAACACCTCACGAAGCTTCGCGCGGTTGGTGCAAGCAATCAATGTCTGGCTGGTCGGTGAAAGCCAGACTTGCCCCGTCCCGGTATTGCACATAGGAATGCGAGGGTCCTACGGTCTTGAGACGACGGCCATGCATGAAAATGAGTACCACACCCCCACACCCCCCCCGTTCGCCTCCTCTACCCCCCCCCCTCCCCCTGCGGTTCGTGCCTCCCGCTCTGCTATGAACGCCCAAATGTTGGGGTGTCTCTATTTGGAGTGGGAAAAGATTCTCTACCTCAGGAGAGAGAAAAGAAGGGCGAAGATGATGAAAGGGATGCTTTTTTTTTTGGTAGCTGCGGAAGTTCAGCCAACTCACAGCCCTATACATAATAAATGAAATCAAAAGTTGGATCTGATCTGTCTGTGTCCCGTGTGTGTGTGGAAATTTCTCGAGAATTTTCTTACCTCCTTCGAGAGCTCGACCGTGGTGGTCTCCTGCTCCTCCTGCTCCTCGGCGGCCATCTCCTTCCGCTTCTCCACCGCTCGATTTTGAACCTAAAAAAAAAACAAAAAAACAAAAACGAAAAAAGGAGGGATCGGTGCTCGCGTCTCACGATACAACCCTACGTAAATAACCCTCCAGGGACTTGAGAAAGGAAAATTGACGATAAGAAACAAACGAGAAATCCAAAATGCAATGGTTGCAATGCACGGAGGCGTGCGTGCGGCAGGGGATCGATGTTGCGAATATTATAGGCGGTTGATAGCCCCAAATATATCATAGTGTTTGGTGCCTCTCTCTCGTTTCCAACCCCCTCAAAACTTTGGGAATGGTCTCGTAGCTGCTTCTATAGTAAACAAAAAAAAGAGCATTGCAGCAGCTGCAGCTGCTGCTCCTTGCTGAAGCTGTTCGCCCTCGTTCCCCTGCCACCTGCCACACGAGGTGTTCTTCATGCACTAGGTCCCAAGTGCGTTCGAGGTTGGAGGTCCCTTATATACCGACGTCCCTTATCAGAATTGGTACCGGCCCTTTACAGTCAGTATATAGTGGGAAAAAATGGTGGGCAGCCATTCGAGGTCCCTTATATAGATACCGTCTTCCCTTATCGCGGGGTCCTTGAAAAGGGGCTACCTACTGTATCACACGCAGCTTGCAAATAGGGGTTTCGACGGTTTTGTCGATCTTACAGCGGAGGCGTTTTTCTTACCTTATACCTCAGAAACAAAAAGAGCAAAAGGGGGAATAAATCTGTGACACCGGTTTTTGTTCAGTAGGTCACCGAGCGTAAACAGAGATGGCAAAAAACCCCAACAAACAAACAAACAAAAACGATCAAACAAACAAACGAACTCTCCGTCTCTAAACATAATTAGCGGTTGTATACTAAAAAATAAAAATAAACATTCCTTATATTTAGGAACATAGTGGTATAGCAGTAGTTATGACAGAGCTGCAAACATAACAGCAAAAAACACGGGGGTAAAAGCCACAACCCATAACCGCAGTAGCAGCAGCAGCAGCAGCAGCAGCAGCAGCAACAGCAGCAACAACCACAACAAGCACCTTTCGCGTTGTACATTATCGTTCGTTATATACCTCTACAGCCTGTGGGGTTTTGTGTGTCGGGCTTTACGTCCGATTTTATATTTATGGGTCGGTTGTTTTAGTGGAGGTTAATAGAGAGAGGTCCTGTACTACAACCAAGTGACGAGCTCCAGAAACATAAGGGGCCACCCCTAGAAGGCAGAACAACGCGCCTCCGTCGCAAAACAACCCATAAAAACGAACAACAACGATCAATCAATATCAACAGCAGCAGCAGCAGCCCAAATCGAACTGCTCACGTGTAGAGGGTTGTCCTAAACTCGGTCGACACGACTATGTGTGAGGGGTGGGCTCGCTCCTCCTGCTAAGTCGCATGGCAGAAAAAGAAGAAACGCACGCCAATTGCAAACCCCGTGCGCACAATTACATCAGCATGGACCGGGCGGGGGGGATGGGAGGGTGGGTGTTAGAGTGTGTGCGCGCGCGCGTAGAGGGAGTGGGAGAGTGTGTGGCGCGGTGGGTGGCGGGTGGGCTAGAGCGCGCAGAGGTGGTTTAGGGTGATCCTGTTGCGACTCAGATCCCTCTCGCTCTGCCTTGCCGGTTCAGATAAAAGCATTGATCCATATGACCACCGCGCCTTTCGAGTGGAGCATCCCGTTCCCGTACTTTCCAAATAAGGAGCACACGCTTGCCCAACATTGTGGGCGCTACCTCATTAGTGGAGTGCGGGAAGGGCACGGGGGGGTATGGAAGAGGCGAACGGGGGGCGGGTCACGTAGTGTTAATATGGTAACGCGTCCGCGAGGCAGTTACATAGTAAAACCCATTGCTGTCTCCGGAAGTGGCCACACCAGAAATTAAATTAACTCATTGAAGCTGTCGTCCATATGCAAGTCCGCCTCAGAGGCGGTTCTTAGCAGGATGCAGCTCACCCTCCATGTGACTCGCCCAATACCTCACGGCGTTTCGCGCTTGGTGCAAGCAATGTCTGCCTGGTTGGTGAAAACCCAACGCGCTCCGTCCCGGCATTGTAGGGATGCGAGGGTCTATGATCATATGACTACGGTCGTGCACAACATGAGTACACCCCCCACACCCCCTCCCTCTACCCCCCACACACTCACACTCACCCTCCACCCTCCCCCCGGTCCATGCTGATGTAATTGTCGCGGGGTTTGCAATTGGCGTGCACGTTTTTTTTTGTTTTCTGTTGACTTGCAGGAGGAGGAGCACGCCACCAGGTTTAAGGACGGAGTGCAGGACTTCATATCCAAGGTGCGTTTGACTGCTGCTGCTGCTGTTGATATTGATTGATCGTTGTTGTTCGTTTTTATGGGTTGTTTTGCGACGGAGGCGCGTTGTTCTGCCTTCTAGGGGTGGCCCCTTATGTTTCTGGAGCTCGTCACTTGGTTGTAGTACAGGACCTCTCTCTATTAACCTCCACTAAAACAACCGACCCATAAATATAAAATCGGACGTAAAGCCCGACACACAAAACCCCACAGGCTGTAGAGGTATATAACGAACGATAATGTACAACGCGAAAGGTGCTTGTTGTGGTTGTTGCTGCTGTTGCTGCTGCTGCTGCTGCTGCTGCTGCTGCTACTGCGGTTATGGGTTGTGGCTTTTACCCCCGTGTTTTTTGCTGTTATGTTTGCAGCTCTGTCATAACTACTGCTATACCACTATGTTCCTAAATATAAGGAATGTTTATTTTTATTTTTTAGTATACAACCGCTAATTATGTTTAGAGACGGAGAGTTCGTTTGTTTGTTTGATCGTTTTTGTTTGTTTGTTTGTTGGGGTTTTTTGCCATCTCTGTTTACGCTCGGTGACCTACTGAACAAAAACCGGTGTCACAGATTTATTCCCCCTTTTGCTCTTTTTGTTTCTGAGGTATAAGGTAAGAAAAACGCCTCCGCTGTAAGATCGACAAAACCGTCGAAACCCCTATTTGCAAGCTGCGTGTGATACAGTAGGTAGCCCCTTTTCAAGGACCCCGCGATAAGGGAAGACGGTATCTATATAAGGGACCTCGAATGGCTGCCCACCATTTTTTCCCACTATATACTGACTGTAAAGGGCCGGTACCAATTCTGATAAGGGACGTCGGTATATAAGGGACCTCCAACCTCGAACGCACTTGGGACCTAGTGCATGAAGAACACCTCGTGTGGCAGGTGGCAGGGGAACGAGGGCGAACAGCTTCAGCAAGGAGCAGCAGCTGCAGCTGCTGCAATGCTCTTTTTTTTGTTTACTATAGAAGCAGCTACGAGACCATTCCCAAAGTTTTGAGGGGGTTGGAAACGAGAGAGAGGCACCAAACACTATGATATATTTGGGGCTATCAACCGCCTATAATATTCGCAACATCGATCCCCTGCCGCACGCACGCCTCCGTGCATTGCAACCATTGTATTTTGGATTTCTCGTTTGTTTCTTATCGTCAATTTTCCTTTCTCAAGTCCCTGGAGGGTTATTTACGTAGGGTTGTATCGTGAGACGCGAGCACCGATCCCTCCTTTTTTCGTTTTTGTTTTTTTGTTTTTTTTTTAGGTTCAAAATCGAGCGGTGGAGAAGCGGAAGGAGATGGCCGCCGAGGAGCAGGAGGAGCAGGAGACCACCACGGTCGAGCTCTCGAAGGAGGTAAGAAAATTCTCGAGAAATTTCCACACACACACGGGACACAGACAGATCAGATCCAACTTTTGATTTCATTTATTATGTATAGGGCTGTGAGTTGGCTGAACTTCCGCAGCTACCAAAAAAAAAAGCATCCCTTTCATCATCTTCGCCCTTCTTTTCTCTCTCCTTCCTAGTCGTAACTCAGATCTGGGGTCACAAAGTAGGCTCTTCTCCCTCCCCCCCCACTACGGTTCGTGCCTTGCATTTTTTTCGCGAGAAGACTTGAGCTCTTTCTTCCCTCGTCGACTCACTTCGAATTGTGCCTACCCACGCTACCCAAGGCAGTAGGCGCTCTCAGCAGTTGATTCCGTTTTTTATTTTTTATTTTTGCATATAAACTCAGGAGTCCGACCCACGTGAGATTCGAACCCCGTAAACAAACTCTTAGAAGCTTTCGAGGGTACCACTATTAATAGACCATCGGGGCGACCGACGTTATGGACAGCAATATAAGCACTGCTTACACATTAATGTGCAGGCCAAACGGTCCTTACATTTCTGCCCAGGGCGAATGGTACCTGGCACCATTCTGTCTCTCAATATAAGCACCTTTTGTACACTAATATGTAATACAAAAGGTGCTTATATTTCGGGACATAACGGGAGTCATTAGTTGGGTGGCGAACTAAGCAAACCCACCTGACGTACATATAATACCTGGTATATTTTATTATCCGGGATCAAGTTACAACCAGCGTATGGTATCTCTCATGACCCCACGTGATCGCGACGCGTATTATCGCGTGTTATCTCAATCCCGTCGTGTCTCATGGGCCGCGTAGTATTGCATCGTGTTATCCTGGGCCAGCGTGGTCGCGCAGCTCGTTATCATATGCATGTTTATCGCATCGTGCATTACGGGCCGCATATTGTCGCGGCATGCTATCGCTTCGCTTGTTAATAGCGTCGAGTTATTATCGCTTTGTCCATTTATCGCTCCGCTGATTTGTCGCGTCGCTTATTATCGCTTCGCTTATTTATCGCTTCGCTTATTATCGCTTCGTTTGTTATCGCGTCGCGCATGTACCGCTTCGTCTACGATCGTCCTGCTAATTATCGCTTGGCGTCGTATCGCGTCGTATCGCTTCTATTAATAGTCTATTATCGTTCAGCCTGTTATCGCTCTGCCTATTATCGTTTTGCCTATTATCGCGTTGCCTTTTAACGCTTTGCTGATTATCGCTTCGCCTATTATCGCTTCGCTTACTATCGCGTCGCACATTACCGCTTCGTCTACGATCGTCTTGCTAATTATCGCGTCGTATCGCTTCAAGTATATTATAATTCAGCCTATTATCGCTTTGTCTATTATCGATTTGCCTATTATCGCTTTGTCTATTATCGCCTTGCCTATTTTCGCTTCGCTTATTAACGCTTCGCCTATTATCGCTTCGCCTATTATCCCCTTCGCTTATTAACGCTTCGCTTATTGTCGCTTTGCCTATTATCGCTTTGCCTATTATCGCTTTGCCTATTACCTATTACCGCTTCGCTTATTATCGCTTTGCCTATTATCGCTTTGCCTATTACCGCTTCGCTTATTTATCGCGTCCCATATTATCGCGCGGCATCTCGCAGGAGCGCATGGGTCCTGGCGGGCTTGACCCCGTGGAAGTGTTCGCCACCCTGCCCGAGGAGATGCAGATCGCGTTCGAAACCAAGGACACCCCGATGTTGAAGAAGTCGCTTCTAGCCATGACGGATAAGGACAGAAAGTGAGACCTGTTTGGAGGGAGGGAGGGATATAAGGAGGGCGCGGGAGGGGGGGGGTGGGGGAGGGGCGTGCTCATTCGTTGCTTGCCTTATTATTTTGACCATTGACCACGCATCCCTTCCGGGACGGCGGAGGGGGGGGGGGGGGGGGGGGGGGGGGCGTTTTCTTTTTTCTTTTGTTTTTTTTTTTTTTGGCCGCCCCCCCCGGCCCCAGGGGGGGGGGGGGGGGGGGGGGGGGGGGGGGGGGGGGAGGTTGTTGTTGTGCTGGTAGTGGTGTGTTGGTGATGTTGGTGGTGGTGTTGGTGTTGGTGCATCATCTCCATAATTCGAATCTTGGTTGCTTTTATATGGGTTCAACTCGTTTCTTAAAGAGGGGAGGAGAGGGGGGGAGATGTACTCGATGTTCATGCATGGTCGTAGTCGTATGACCATAGACCCTCGCATCCCTACAATGCCGGGACGGAGCATGCCGGGTTTTCATCGAACAGGCAAACATTGCTAGGGGAGAGTTGCGGGGTTGTTGCTGTTGTGGTGGTGTTGGTGGTGTTCTTGATTTTGTTGTGTTTCTATTGTTGTTGTGGCATCCATCTCCATAGTTCGAATCGTGGTCGCCAAAGTTCCGTAGGCTCAAAACGCTTTTCTTGGAGAGGAACAAAGCACTATCACACGAGGCGAGCCGCACGGCAAACCAATCGCGCTTGCATGTATGTTGTTGTACGGTAAATAGCGCCAGGCCCATGCCAAAACGGCATCAGCGTGCGTTCCGTCCGATCCCGTCATCTCTGCCCCCCGCCACACCATAAATCAAATCTATCCATTGGAGGCTGTCGTCCGTATGCAAGTCCGCCTCACAAGCGGTTCTCTATAGGATGCAGCTCACCCTTCATGCGGCTCGCCCGAATACCTCACGTTTCGCTTCGTGCTTGGTGCAAGCAAGCAAATGTCTGCCCGGTTGGTGAAAACCCAACGTGCTCCGTCCCGGCATTTTAGGGGTGCGAGGGTTAGAGGGTCTATAGTCATACGACTACGGCCATGCACGACATGAGTACACCCCCCCCCCCCCATGGAGAAGTTTGGTACACTAGATAGTAGCGAGAAAACGATCGCTATCTTAGGAGATAGATGGTGGCCACAGGCGGCAAAACAGGAGGGGGGTAGGATCAGCAAAAAAATTCTTTGTAATATGTGGAAACAACGTAAGGAGCGCCCAAATGTTGGAGGTGTCTCTATTAGGAGGAGGAACGGTGCTCGTTCTCGAAAGGGATGCGTGGTCAATGGTCAAATGACTTAAGGCAAGCCACAAACGAGTACGCCCCCCCCCCCCCCCCCCCCCCCCCCCCCCGGCTCTCTTCTCTCTCGCTCTAATTTTCTTGAATTTTCGACCCTGTTTGTTTTTTTGTAATGATTAATTCGGTGACAGGTACCACATGAAGCGTTGTGAAGACTCTGGCTTGTGGGTGGCGGGTGCAGGGGGCAGCAGGACCGTTGGCGAGGACGACGAAGAGGAGGAGTTCAGTGAGGAGGAGGAGGAGGAGACAGGGGAGGGGGGGGAGCTCCCGCGTCCCCCTTCCCCCACCGGGGCTCCGAGTGGTGAAGCGGCGTGTTGATGACTGTGAGCAGGGTCGTGCTATGCGCGCGCTCGCTCGCTCGCTCACGCTTGTTGTGCGAGACTCGGCGATGGGTTTCGGTTGCTCGGTGCGAGTGGGTGGGGGGGTTTTAAGCGAAAGGCGGCTTTTTGGGGGGAGGGTTAAGAGAGCCGTTGGGCTTGGAAGGGTGAGAGGACCGTTGGACTTGATAGGGTGAGAGGGCCGTGGGGCTCGGAAGGGTGGGAGGGCCGTTGGACTTGATAGGGTGAGAGGGCCGTTGAGCTTGGGAGGGTAAGAGGGCCGTTGGACTTGATAGGGTAAGAGGGCCGTTGAGCTTGGAAAAGGGGGGGGGAGATCCGTTGCCTTTGTAGGTTATGCCCGCTGTGTGCTTGGAAGGGCGAGAGCCGTTGCGCTTGCTGGAGGATAAAAGACTCTTCGTGCTTTTCATGAGAATTAAGAGCCGTTGCGCTTAGGAGGGTAAGAGCGGGTTTGCTCGGAAGGAGACAATAATAGCCGTTGAGCCGGGACGGGACAGAACACAACGCAACGATAGCAACGGGCCAGTGGTTTTTTAGCGCGCCAGCTTCGCTCTCTGCTCGAGGTTGGTCATGCCAGGGGGGGGGGGTTGCCACTGGTCTGACTCTCGGTCTCGGCGACGTATATCTGGGAATGGAATGGAATGGCTTGGCTTGGCATGAAAAAAAAAAAAAACGTATGTTGAGTTACGTTGTTTTTGGTTTCGCTGTTTTTTTGTTGGTGGCGGGCGTGGGTCCGGGAAGCTTTTGCCTCTCTCCCCGGAAAGTTTCCGCGCGCACTTGTCGACCGCTCTGGAATTGATTGGGCAAGTTTTTTTTTCCCCTTTTTTTTTTTGCTATCGAGGGTCGGAAGGAAGTCTTGGTTGAACCTTCGACGGAGAAGGAGAAGGAGTATTTTTGTCGTATTTATAAGCGGACCTTTTTTTTTCTTCTCGAGTACGAACTGCTGTTGTGCACAAGCAGGAGCTGGTATGTTGATGGGAATCTGTCGGTAAACAGGTGACCAGTACCAGTACTGCCGGTGGGTGCTTGGAGGGTGGGGGGTTTGGTCAAGAGGCAGGAAGGGATGTCTGTCTGCACAGCAGTCAGTTGCGTTTGGTCGATGTGGCTCTCTGCGCGGCTCTTGTTTTGCGGCTGACGCCTGCACGTTGTCTCGTAGTCGTGTACAGTTCTACTACTTCTATGACAAGATGCCTTGCTTTCTGGTGTTTTTTTCGCAGATCTCCCGCGCGTTTTGCGAGGCGCTAGCTGATGATGCAGATGGTGATGATCACCTGCCGTAGACGTGTACAGCGCCTACTCCTCTTACGTATGTATGACAGGAGAATCGCTTTCTGTGGCGTTTGCGGTTTCTCACGCGTTTCGTGGGAGGCGCTGGTTAATGATGATGATGGTGGTGATGGTGATGATGATGGTGATGACGATGGTCTCACGTTAGCTCGTTTCCCGGAAATGTATCCCGCGATAGCGACGAATAGGCACGGTGGTGGGGTTTCGATATAATAATGATGCGGATGCTTGCTGGTTCACTCTTCTGTCAGTCTCTGGTGTCCCCGCTTTTCTTGAGCATCATATAATAGACGTCGAAATATCCGCACGTACCACACAGGAAAACGGTGGTTGGTGTGTCTGTTTTTCCAGAGAACCCGAATCGTCAGATTCTCTGTGCACGTATATTTCTACACGAGAAATATTTGGTTGGACTATCGGCAGCCTGTTACCCCCATGGAACCACGGCGTAGCAGCAGCAGCGGCAGCAACAGCAGCGGCAGCAAACAAATAAGCAGGAGCCAACACAGCGAAAAATTTGAACACATTCAAAGTTAGTTGCTGGCGAAACAGAAAGCAAGCGCGCAAACAAAAAAAATCTCGAGACTTGCCAACAACGAGTGGGGTTTCTTCTCGGGGGCGTGACGGGGTGGTGGTGTCGCTCTTCCTTCTTGGAGGTAATCATCGCGTCGGAAGGAACAAAGGAAAAATGTGTACCATCATCATCATCGCTGTTGGAGAGAAACATTGTGGAGTCCTACGTCATCACTAAGGTTCTTCGCGGGCCACGACCCGCCCTAAACCCGAGGGTCGGGTCAGGTGGTATTTTATCTCACGGGACGGGTTGGGTCCGGTCGGGTTAGGTCGGGTCGGGTCGGGTCAGGTCAGGAGTTTTTCAAATTCTCGCGGATCGGGTCCGGCCACCGTTGCCCGACCCGACCTGATCCGCGTGGTCTGACCCGACCCACGCGTGAACAGCCCTGCTAATTACAATGCCTTGTAGGATAGGTCTTCTAGGGACCGGACTGCTCGCGCATTTTTTTGTGGGCTTCCTATTGATAGGGGGATGGAGGCACGGGGGTAGACCAAAGCCAACCCCTAGAGCTCTGACCCCCAAAACTCGGAAACGGACCAGAAACACGGCTGGCTGGGCCGCTTTCGAGGGCAAGCACCTCGGACAGACAAATAATCCAAAATCGATTCCCAAGTCATGATCTAGATATTTCAAGAGGCAGATCTACTCCCGATCTTGAGTACGTATAATATGGTCTACCGTACCGTACAGCAGCAACTCCTTTTGCCGGGTATGGGACCCCATACAAAATACAGTACGTAGTCAGTCGCGTTTGGCGGTATTCCTGTAACATATCCTCTGCCTGGGCGAAGCCTTTTTGTATGGCTCTGACACTTCTGGCAGCACAGGCACACACAGGCACACTAGCAGTCTACAGTACACGTCTGCACATCTCGGACATATCATACAGATCATACAGATCATGCAGATAATTCCCACTTCATGATCTAGACCTTTCAAGGCAGATCTTTTCCCGCTCTTGTATTACTTTGTATGTATATGATCTACAGTATATAATGGCTCATGTTTGTTGCTGCGTGGAACCCGTACAATCTGCATGATCTAGGACATGATTCCTGGGTTGGATCTGTACTATGCAGATCCTGCGCAACCTCTCACGGCAGCAGGTGGGGCACTACAGTAGTAACCATCTGAGAACGGTACTTTTTTTTTGTGGGTTCTGCCGATGGCTGTACTGAAAGAACCAAGGCGACAATTCACACGCCGGTTGTGTCCAACAATGCCCTGAGTGAAAATGAAAATTCGCGTTCGCGTCGATTTTTATATTTTTCAGTTTTGCTTTAGTTATAGCCTTGAAAGGCTATTTTTGGTAAGGATTGCAAATGGCCAATTTTCAATATAATATTTAATTTCGGCTGGCTCAGGAAACCATATTATAGACCCGATATTGAAAATGTGTTCCCGGAGGATTGTGGTGATTAGCTACACGATCATCATACAAGTTGTACTGTAGTAAAATATCCATTTTTGATGGCGCTGATTTTTTTTCCGTTTTGGGGTTAATTCCTTACTGTCAGTAAGGAAAAAAACCGAAAACGGAAATTTTTTCAGCGCCATCAAAAATGGATATTTTACTACAATACAACTTGTATGATGATCGTATAGCTTGTCACCACAATCCTCCGGGAACACATTTTCAATATCGGGTCTAGAATGTGGTTTCCTGAGCCAGCCGAAAATAAATATATTGAAAATTGACCATTTGAAATCCTTACCAAAAATAGCATTTCAAGGCTATAACTAAAGCAAAACTGAAAAATATAAAAATCGACGCGAACGCGAATTTTCATTTTCACTCAGGGCATTGTTGGACACAACCGGCGTGTGAATTGTCGCCTTGGTTCTTTCAGTACAGCCATCGGCAGAACCCACAAAAAAAAGTACCGTTCTCAGATGGTTACTACTGTAGATGATCTGTAGATAGATAGATCATGATATATCTGTAGATTATCTAGATCATGATCTATCTGTACTGTACGACGTAGTAGATGGTATGTCCGTGTTGCAAAAAGAAAATGAAGTACATTTCAAATCCGCCGCATACGTCGTGGTGAACCGGCCACAACCTACGAGAGACGCACACCACCTTGACGCATATATACATATATACTCGTACATCAGACCACTCGTATCTCGTATCATGCAAACAACGCAGTAGTTACGGAACCCCATACGTAGTTCCTGGGGCGCAGGACGCTGACCACACGGGACAGCACGTGATCACGAATCACGAAAAAAACGCTCGACAAAAAAAAAACGAAACGGAACAAACATCGGACCAGAAAAAAATGCAGTGGAATAAAAATCACCGCCCCATGCGCATCGATCGCGGTGTAGCGGTGTACGTTCAAATAAAACGTCAGTGTAGACCTTCTCGCAAGCGACCGTTGTATCACCACCGACACTGCGGGTGGTTTGGTACTAGCGTGAGCGCAAAGCATGGCCAAAATGAACACTCTCGTGATGGTGTATGCACTATACACGCCACAACAACAATGTGAGCTTGAACATCAAAACATGGAACAATACCCCTCCCTGACCGTTTCCCCCCCCAAAAAGTGCGGCGTAAATCCACCATGACATGGTGAATGATGATGGATGATGATCGTTCCCGGTTGTCGGACGTGGTCATCTGCCTGCTTGTGTGCTTGCTTGCGGTGCTGCTGCTGCTGCTGCTGTTTCTCTTTTTTGGATTTTGCTTGCTCCGTCTTTCGCCACACGAGTACATACCGCACATCAGTCGTCCGAAAAAAAGCAGATAGATCGTATAAATCTTTCGTCGCGCCCTAGCGTGAGAGGTATCTAACGGGTAAACGGCGCTGCTGCTGTTTGCTGTTGCTTGCTTGCTCGCTTGCTGCGGAGCTGCTGCTCTGTTTAGCTTGGTCCATCTACTTGCGGCGTACGAGTAAATCGCACCCGCTGCCGGGAAAGCAGATATTCGAGCTCTTTCGCCGAGCCGTTTTTGCTCGAAGAGAGAGAGGTATATACACGGTGACGGGTATAACCTACGTACTACCCCTTCTTCGCCGTCGTACACTCGCGAGAACGCTACGACGACAGTCTCACTCAGCGGAAAGCATGCGGAACTTGCGGAACCTCGGCGCTGGCGCCTTCTTCCTGTTCGCCCTGAGCAGCGCGACACTTCTCGCTTCCCCCACAACGGCATCTCCTCTTCTGCAACGTGCTGGGACCGGCAGCAACGTCCGACCGGGTGGTGATGTGGTGCACGAATCCCGCGGCATGTTCATGGGCCTCAGGTAAGAACGAACAACAGCGTTTTGTTTTCAAAGAGAGTTTGCTTGACTGTACTTGGGCATACGTATCTCCTCCGCCGTTTTCGTTTGTGTGTGTGTGCGCGCGTGCGCTGACCGCCGTCGGCAATCCCGATCAATCGCCCCTCTGAGCCTCCTCCTATACACGAAGAAAGGTGTCGTCGTGTCGAGTGCATTTTTTTACGTAAAAAACAAACTATCAACCTGAAACAACAACGAAACGACATTTCCCCCACGGGTACGAGGCGTACGTACGATGAGTACGTAATAGCGCTAATATTTCCCCGTAATATAAGTACCGCTTGTATATTAATATGCAACCCAATCGGTGCTTATATTATGAGACATATTGCTATGAACAAATACGAAACCCGGCCGCCGCCGCCGCCACGGCGGCGCCTCGCTTCAGGAAATAACGTCACCCCTCGGCGACCTGGTGGCTTGGAGATAGCCTTGGGTGCGGGATGCCTCGCCAGTAGTATTGTGATTGGTCCTTCCGTAGACACAATTGTCTACGTAAAGGAGGGGGGGAGCGATCGCTTTCCCGGAAACTCATCGGCATTCTCGAGTATCGAGATTTTTATTTTCGAGTCTTCGAGTCTCGGGTATCGATTTTCGAGTCTCGATTTTCGATTTTCGTGTCTCGAGTATTGAATCCTGTGTGAAAACGTTGTGCGGCAAAAATCCGGGGGAGGGGGGGGGGGGGTATTTTTGGGAGAAACGTCGACCAATAAGACATATTGTATTATGATTAATTTGTATTTGTTTACTAATTTCCATACTTGACAAAACCACACTTACTTAGCAAAACCATATCATCATGATACTTAACAAAAACCATGTATAAAACCAGGGGTAGGTACATGTTGCGCGTTACACCTACGCTCGCGTTCGAAAAATCCACAACCCGTTCACGGAATTGAAACAAATTTTTCCTCTGGTGGTGGGAAATGCGAAATGCCTCCACACAATAACACGTGCTACGATAGATGTAGTGAAGCTAGGTATAAGAGGACAGGGTATCCCTAGCCAGGTCAGCCTATGGAACGGGTACTCGTTGGTACTCACGTGTGTTGTTTGCGTAGAGATAGAAGAAGAGCAGGTATATTCCGTTTAGCGTGATGAACGACTGAAAGCCGGGGAGAGAGAATACCTGGGAACCCCTGGTTCCCATGTAAGATACCGCCTTCCAAGTACTACCAATACGATTCTTATACCTGATACCAGGTATTTACCAAACGTTTCAATATCATACCAGCAGTACCATAACACTAGCCCACCCTGATGGTATATACCGTTTTTTGACTGAAACGTTTTCTGAATGGCGGAGCTCCTTGACCCAAAATCGTCAGAATTTCAATATTGTGTTGTAATACTGTTCATTGTATGCTTAGGCCTTGGAGTTGCCCATCGGGTATACCTGGTATAGTATATATCACTCTTATTTTCCTCCAAAATCAGTTTTTTGCGTGAGGTATCGAGCTCCTCAAGTAATAAGTCACCACCCTTACAAGGCAGAAACATGGTGCACCTCTACCGCCGAAGCATGCGTCACATGATGGAAACCCCTCTTTTTCTCCGGAAGGGGATGGTAGTGTTCCATCCCCTGAATTCTAACGCCTTTCAAGACTTGCGGTTGCCGTTCGCGTGCGGTTGCTGTTCGCACATTTGGGGGGGGGGAGAATAATCGTGCCAACGCGCGCGGTTTTTATTTATTTTAGCCGTAGCATTCCTCCCTGTTTAAAACTGTCAGCCACTCGTATGTATTTACGTACGTAACTTCCACGAGCCTTACGGTCCTGCCATGGTGTCCCCGTTTCCCCTCTATTGTTGAGGGGGCGTTCCTGTTATTGTCATTTTTGTTCCTCCGGGAAAAGAGTGGGATGCTTAAGAGTGGAATGCTTGCCCTTCCGCTCAGAAGAAGCTCTCCGTAGAAGCAAGGAAGCGCCGACATGATTATCAACACAACAACGTGTGAGTAGCCACGGGTAACCAGAAGTCAACCTGCACAGACATTACATAGTCGGGCTTGTCCCTACGGCCGAACCGTATGCTGCTACATATACACGTAGCTTTGGCTATACGTCTCTTCACATTCCATCCCTCCGTACCCCCCCCCCCCCCCCCCCCCCCCCCGCAACGCCTGGTTTGTATTATTCGACACAGGGACACAACGGGAAACTTTTTGAGGCGCATGCGTGACGGAATGGTGAGTCGAGCGAAATGTGCTTGTACAGCGGCCGCGTGTTTTGGGGATTTTTGCCTTGGTTGCCATTTTTTTTTTGTGTGTGTTTTTTGTGTTTTTTGCTTGCCTCGAAGGTGGAAAGTGATCAAATCCACACGATTACGGGGGACCATAGTGAACACTAGTAAATATAACCAAATGTTGTTAGTAAACATAGGTAAATATAGAGTTTTTTGTGTTACCGTAGGTCCTAGTTACTGTGGTTTCCCCCTTCGAAATATTTCGAGTAAAAAAATCACTACTTTCCCCCCCACACCCATGGCCTCCTGAAAAACCAATTTAATATTTCATGCTTGTACTACAGCAGTACGAGGTAGCTCATAATCTTAACCTTTTCTTTGGACCTGTAAGCCATCCTGCATCCCCAACCTGCGGCGCGATCTTCTTGCCCGTTCTTCATCACAAAATCGATAAACTGGGTTCCATTTCTTACCACAACGATGGCTTTAGGGGGGGGGGGCAGGGGTGGATGAAATTCATTAATGGTTGACGTGATATATTAAATCGTGTGGATGAATTAATTTTGACTATTATAAAGAGAGGTATGGTATCCTTGTCAGATGACAAGTGGAAAAGTAGTAGACGAATGCCTACCTCGTCCCCACCGTATTCACAAGACACGGCTTATGCGACACACCAAACTGGTATATGGTACAGTAAGCAGTTTTGTGCCACAAACGCAGACAGCGTTGATTTTTTCTGGTGGTACAGGGATCACTCTGCCTGCGCGACAAACACGAATCCCGTTGAACTGAATGAAGACAGAGAAGGGGCAACGGTAATAAAAAAAACATTTCTCACACTACTGTACGCAGACTTTTACCTGCTTTGGTTCCTCTGTTTTTGTTGTTGTTGTTGTTTTCATCTTCTTCTTTCTGTCGCTGTTTAGGAATGATCGGCCTTTAATCGTCAGGTAAAAGATGCAAAAGACGCGTGCTACGATAGAGGGGGGTACATTTTTGACTGACTATTAGTGACTACTACTGAGCATTAGTGACTATTAATGATTATTAGTGACTGCTAGTGACTATTAGTGACTATTAGTGACTATTAGTGACTATTAGTGACTATTAGTGACTTCTAGTGACTATTACTACTGCCAATTACTGCCAATTAATGACTGTTACAGACTATTACTAACTAATACTGACTATTTCTTCTTCTTCTTCTTCTTCTTCTTCTTCTTCTTCTTCTCCTTCTCCTTCTCCTTCTCCTTCTCCTTCTCCTTCTCCTTCTCCTTCTCCTTCTCCTTCTCCTTCTCCTTCTCCTTCTCCTTCTCCTTCTCCTTCTCCTTCTCCCCCGTCCTTTTCTTGGTGTGACCGGTTCAGGCGCTCTCTGTGTCGAAGAAGAGCACACTCGAATCACCCTCTCGCCCAATCCTGGAGTACGTGGCGATCCTCATGTTCGGGGTCGTTTGCTACATGGCTGGGCAGGTGCGAGTGGCAAATAGGATTACAGTACGATAGGGATATATATGCAGCATGTTTTGAGCAAAACAAATATGACTGGCTGTTACTGGCTGTTACTGGCTGTTACTGGCTGTTACTGACTGCTTCTGACTATTGCTGACTGTTACTGACTGTTACTGACTATTATTGACTATTTGCTGACTGTTATTGACTATTGCTGTCTAATCTAAATATTATTGACTACCTGCCGACTATTATTGACTACCCTGGTATTGCTGACTACTACTGACTATTACAGACTATTATTGACTATTGCTGACCATTACTGACTATTACTGACTATTACTGACTACTACTGACTATTACTGACTATTACCGACTATTACTGACTATTACCGACTGCTATTGACTATTATTGACCACTACCGGCTATTAGTGACTATCACCGACTATTACTGACTGTTATCGACTATTGCTGACTACAATTAATAGTATACTCCTCAACTGAGGAAGAATACTCCTCAACTGAGAAAGTATCCAATAAGGCGTAAGCCTTGTAAGGCGCGCCGTGCCGCCGGAATATCAATGATCTGTGCTTTACGTATGACACTTAAGTCATGGGATTGTCCATCATGCATAACTTTCGTTTCAGTGAAAGTCAGTTTTTATGGGTGAAGTACATAGCTCCCGACCTTGACAAACTCAGGTGCACCCCAATAGTAGCGTGCATCTGTTATTGGTACCGTGACTACAGTAACACGTAGTACTACTATTCTCCTTGCCATACTCAACGATGTGTACTATAAATAGCATGAACTACAACATCGATCACTCATAAGCATTTCGAAAGAAGAAAACCACGGGTATGATACGAAAAGATAATACCCTCTGCACAAGGTCCACTTGCTTCCGGCTTGAGCTTTGTTATGTTTGGCATCCGGCAATGTACCGCGTATGCATGTCAATCGCAAAACGTGACGAAGAAACAGAAAATGAAGACAATTATGTACAGAAAAAAAACAAAACGTACGAGTACATACGACACCCGAAACCAATTTGACGCAAAAAAAAGCTTCCTATAACCAATACACCCCCTGCGTGTCATCCGCCAAGCAGTGACGTGAGCCAGTACTGTATGATCCTTTCATTTTGCTACAGCGTGACTGTCGCAATCACAGAAACATAGAAAACAAAACTCGAAAAAACAGGAAATAACTGCACCAGCTGAAAATACAGGGTAGCGATTATTAATTGTATTATGTGGCCTCCGACAAAATGTCGAAGAACAGATAATTAAGGCTACTGCATACGATAAAATGTAACCAACGTAGACAACCAAAACCTTGATGCACAAGTAGCTAACCTCCTAAAGCTGTTCTGGAAACGGGACTATTCGCGACAGCCATGATATACCAGATACTACTGTACAAGTTTGCTTCATGCAGGCGGTTCAAGGAAAAGTTACTACTGCTTGGGCGATGCTATCATTAACAATATATTTAGCACTATTTTTAGTAGGGCAGCGGCCAACCAAAGGCGTACCTGGTCACTTAGGGTGTACCTGGTCACTTTTGAGGCAAACACAGGTACACTCCGGGTACAAATAAAACCACACGCAGCGTGCACGCTGATTGACAAAAAACACGTCGTGTCTGTTTCTTTTCGACAGCCTCCCAGGTACATCTGTACCTGTCGTACTCTGTTTGTTTTTTTACTGTTTTTGGAGTACTTTCAACTGGTCATGCCCCTGGTGGGAGCCATTTGTCTACATATTCTCCATCCCTCCCTCACCCTCCCTTTTTCTCTCCCTCCCTCCGTCCTTCCCTTCCTCATACCCTCCCTCCCTTCTTCCCTCCCTCCCTTCTTCCCTCCCTCCCTTCTTCCCTCCCTCCCGCCTTCCGTCAATCCCTCATGAATATGTTATTTCTGCGCGCCTCGCTGACGTCGACACCCTCTCCCTCCAACTCCTCCTCCCTCCCTCCCTCGCTCCCCCCCTCCACTCTTTCGCCCTGCCACAATTTGTGTTTCTTTCTTCAAAACCCGCCACACCAACTGTACGGTGCATTACCGTACATCGACCTACCACCGCTACTGCTCATTGGTCTACGCCACCACTGCAGGCGGTGCGCTGCTTCTCCCAGTCCAACGCATCGACACGCGCGCTCGCTCTTGAGAACAAGTTCGCACTGGCCGCCCTCGAGACCAACATGGCGATGATGGCGGCGACAGTAGCCGAGCAGGACGGAACGATAAGGTACATACTTTGTGTACGTAGCACTGCGCAATCATACTACAGCAGTAGCATACTATTTATTTAGGATGCCGATCGATTCTTTAAAGGGTCTTGCCCAGGACTTAAGTGTGGAATAGCCACACCTCGTGCGAAACGCGCGATGTAAAGAAATCCCCAGCAACAAAGCCTACGGTTTAGGCTTTCACCGCATTGGTCTGCTAGTTCCGAATTCTAGACCTTCCGCCATGTGGGAGGAGGGGCCTGTCCTAATCTCGAGTACTGTTAATATGCCACGATTCTCTCAACTAAAACTGCTACAGTGCACTATCAAACATGCTGAGTGACTGAGGCCCAGCCCAACCCAACCCAAACCCAAACATCCAACCCCAACTCCAGCCCCAACGCCAACCCTATCTTTAAGACCAACCCAACCCTACCCGTATCCCGGCGTACGAATAAGAAATACGCTATTCATAATAATAATAAGAACATGAGGTTCACTTTTGGGGGAACGCTAAGAATTTTTGGATTAAGAAGTCGTGGTAAGCGGCGAACGCTACACTGAATCCTACCCGTATACTTACTGTAGTACAATAGCCTACTCGTACGCATGCTCAAGGTTGTTCAAGAATGGTGTCACAATAAGGTTCTAAGTCTTGCCGGGTAGGGTGTTTATTATTGGCGGGCCCACACTGTAGCCGTAGCCATAAACAAAAACGCACGGTTTCCTAAGAGTTTTTACTTTTTATTTCGCCGGAGACCGGAAGGTCGAGAAGGAGACCGCGAAGGAAGGGCACAGTAGTATCAGCGGTAGCAGCAGCAGCAGTTCCCGGCAGCAGCGGAAACCACCAACACCACGAAAACCATAAAAGCAAACAGGAAAAAACACGAACAACCCATCAAAAACCACGAAAACTTCGAAAATCCTATAAAACAACACGAAATACTACGAAATACCCACGAAGCCCCATCAAACCAATCTATAATTACTACGAACACAAATCACCCTCGAACAAAAACACGAAAATCAAGCAGAACCATGAAAAAACAACATCACCACGAAAACTCATCAAAAGCCAACAACACCCTACCCCACCCCGCCTCACCTCACCCTACCTCACCCCACCCCACCCACCCTCCCACCCCCCACCACTCCCACCCCACCCCACCCCACCCCACACCACCACACCACCCCACACCCACCCCACCCCACCCCACCCAACCCCACGCCCACCCCACCCCACGCCATCGGCGCCACCCCATCCCCAACCCCATCCCACCCCACCCCACCCCACCCCACCCCACCCCACCCCACGCCACCCCACCCCACCTCACCCCACCCCACCCCACCCCACCCCACCCCACACCACACCACCCTATCTTACTGCACACCCTGCTCCGCCACCTGGTACCGTGCGGAATAGCGCTCTACAAGACGAGAACAAGCGGCTCCGGCAGATCGTGCTTTTCAGCGTCACTTCTACCGATAGTCCTGCGCGGGAGGGTGCCAGCAGGGGGGGGGGGGGGGGGGGGGGGGGGGGGCAACAAGGGAGGAGTGGCAGAGTCGTCGATCGAGCCTGGCACCCCTCCCTTGACCCCTCCCCCCCCGTGCATCCCCGAGAAAAAAGACATGCTGACACCCTCCCGCGCAGAACTATCGGTAACAATGGAGCTGGAAAGCACGAGCTGCCGGAGCTGCTTGTTCTCGTCTTGTAGGGCGCTATTCCGCATGGTACCAGGTGGCGGAGCAGGGTGTGCGGTAGGTAGGGTGATGTGGGGTGGTGTGGGGTGGGGTCGGTAAACCGGTGTTCGGGTTAGAGACGTAGAAAGATGATCCTCGATCCCGCCATTGGCGCGTGCAGAAGACGTAGAAAATGTGTATTATTACTTCCACCTCCTGAGAGGATGATGGGAGGAGGACGGGGAAAAAAGGAAGACAAAACGGAAGAGCTCAGGTAGGAAAATCCTGCCCGGGTCTTAGTTCCATATCGTACCACAGAGGACACTCACGCGGCTATGCCATAAATACTGGCCCTACCTTATGGTACCGCAAGTTACTCTTCCTATTCGTACGTATGAGAACATCCACTGCCTACCGACCTATGGAAAACGATATCCCACTGTTATACGCATAGAGCACACAGGATGACTCGCACCCATGGCATCGGCACGTGTTGTATCACAATGATGTCGGAGTGTCGGCCCACGGAACATCCGCCAAATAGAGTAGATAGTACCAGAGATATAGAGATATACCCAAGAGAATATTCCAGCCACTCCAAACCTAAATAAATGCAAGGATCTTCCATATATCATACGACAGTGATGGCCTTATATTCTCACAACCACCCCACACCACCCCACCCCACACCATCCTACCTACCGTACACCCTGCTCCGCCACCTGGTACCGTGCGGAATAGCGCCTTACAAGCCGAGAATAAGCAGCTCCGGCAGCTCGTTCTCTCCAGCTCCATTGTTATCGGTAGGTCTGCGCGGGAAGGTGCCTCGGGGATCGACGGGGGGGGGGGGGCAAGGGAGGCATTGCAGGATCGTCGATCGAGCCTGAAGGCGACCCGGAGGAGAAAGGCCCAGGAGGAGCAGCAGGGGCGGTAGTGGCCTCGCCGATCAATCAGCATGGCGGTCTGTTGGTGAGAAGGGCTGGCTGCGGGGGGCTCCTGTAGGTCTTACAATCTTATATCGTACGAAGTGTATACATAGCGCGGATTTATAGGGAGCCTTTTTTACTGGTTTAATCGAGGGCGAGGCGTATTCCGCACTTCGGAATAGTGGCTCTCCATTCGAAATACTACAATTACGGTGGGCCATACTAAATAGGACTAAATATGATTAGTAAAAATACTGGAATATATAGGTTTTTGTGCATATAATGGGTCCTGATTACTATGACTACCACTACTACTACTACTACTACTACTACTACTGCTGCTACTACTACTACTACTACTACTACTACTACTACTACTACTACTACTACTACTACTACTACTACTACTACTACTACTACTACTACGACTACTACTACTACTACTACTACTGCTGCTGCTGCTGCTACTACTACTACTACTACTACCACTGCTGCTGCTACTGCTACTACTACTACTACTACTACTACTACTACTACTACTACTACTACTTACCCCTCCTCCTCCTAATGCTACTGTTACTACTACTGCTCCTACTACCACTAACAGGAGGTGGTGAACGCCGTTGCCAGGCTCGGTACGAACCAACTAGAAAGTGCCATGGACTTCGGACTAATGCACACCGCCGCCTGCACGGTACAATGGACGAAAGAGATGACCAACCGTATCAAGGACAAGCTGATCACCTCTGCAGGCGCCTTCTGCGATGGAATCGAGGAGGACCTAGGTGGCGCCAATCAGGCGGTGGCGGTAGCGATGGCAGTGGCGACGTCCGCGATTTCCCAGCTAGACGGCTGCATTAACGAGAGTGTCGATGCAGGGGTGACCTTTGTGGCGGGGTGCCTCAGGGGGCGGGGACACAACGTGTTGAGCCTGATCCCCGTTATCTAATGTTCCCCTCTTCGGTTCCGGTTTCGTTCGTTTCGTTTCGTTTCTTCAGCCGAAAGAGTGGTCGATTTGAAAGTCTACTCGTGACGTAAGCAAAACTCGCCGAGGCTCTGTGAGGAGACGAACGCTCCGCCGAGAGGGGAAGAGGGTGGTAATGTAGGGATGGAACGCAAGAGGGAAAACGTGTACATGTGGGATGACGGTTCCGCGGAGATCAGAACAGCGACAGACAGAGAGCGACGCGTAACTCGTAGGTTATTATGGTGTCAAAATCGCTCTCGACACAAACATGCACCGGTATATGATGGAGCGATGGATGTAGTATTGGGATGTAGGACTGTGTGGGAGAGAGCGACACTTGACTTATTTGTGGCTCTGATATCAAAATCGCGCGACACAGACCTGCATGAGGTGATTTTGATGGCTGGTATTGGGATCTGGAAGAAGTGCGGGACAGAGCGACGCTTAATTTGTAGGTATGTAATTATGATGTCGAAATCGCGTGACACTTGTATACACGAACGGGATGTGTAATTTTCAAGGCTGCGACATATACCTCGTATGTAGCCCACGCGATTGTGTATGGGGATGCTTAGGTATCAGCGTTTTCTCGGTGTCGGTTGAGTCGGCCGCTCAAGGGAGGAGCCCCACTCGGAAAATAATCAGAAACTTCAGGTGCCCTGAACCCCTACTACGTAGCACGCATCTCACACTCAAGCCAATGACGTGTGTGTCTTGAATATGTGGGGTGTAGTTGAGAGCTAGTCATCATTTTCGTGGCGGTGGCGGCTCACACAGGGAGCCATGATGGGCACTTTAGTTCGCCAAGCATACAACGCTTGCCAACATGTACTAATGATCGTTAGCCATGGTCGGCACTTTACGTAGTCAATTTTTCTACGTATCGCTTCCAACAAGTGCTGGTGGTCGTTAGCCATGATCGGCACTTTTGTCAAAGGTTCTATCGCTTCCAACAAGTGCTGGTGATCGTTAGCCATTATTTGCACCGTGGTCAAGTTTCGATCGGTTCCATTATGGGTGAGGGTGGGGGTTCTTGGGGTCATATATTAAATTTCTCTTTCAGAGCGCGTCAAGGGTGGGTGTTAAAAGGAGTGGGGGTAGATGCACGCGCCACCTTTTTTGTATTGGTAACGGCTCAAGCATGTGTAGGGAGGCGGGGGGTGGAGAGGGGGGG
>MEHQ01000391.1:75884-118737 GCA_008828725.1 Saccharina japonica | reverse complement strand
GGGGGGGGGGGGGGGGGGGGGGGGTGGAGAGGGGGGGGGGGGATGACACGAGTTGGCGCACGGAAAATATATGTACAGGGTGTGATTTATCCACGGGGGGCGTGGTCAGGTGTCACTTCTTTTGGCACGAAGTGTTTCCTGTTTGCACTTGTTTTTTTGTGTGTGCGCTTTGCTGTTTTGTTTTGTCGGTGTGTATGGGGACTCGTCCTGCACGATGTTGATGTACGCCGCCGGCATGCTGCGAGAACAGTTGCAAATAGGTTTGCTTGTTTGCAGGATGAAACGCGTCACAGTGGTCGCTAGGAGGGTAAGAACGGTGACTCACATCAAAGGGGGTAGTAGTGGGCGTCGGGCATTGTATGGCATGGGCTTGCTGTAAGAAGCGCGTATTAGTCACATCAAGGGCCTTTGTTCGTTTGCAGGATGGCCTTGCGTTGCCCTGCATGAGCCTGGACTGGTTCCTAACAGACTCGCCGTGCCGGGCGCGTAAAAGTTCGCTGGAAAGGTAAATATGGTTTGCGCCTTCCGCCGAAGCAATTCCACAGCAGTATAGTGGGCGTCGGTAATCAGGTGGGGGGTTAATTGTAGCAGAGGTTAGTGATATGAGTACGGCAACGCGCGTGCCTTCTATCATAATATTGTCTCCAAGGAGACGTCTCGTCTCGTGGGCATGCATGTATGCATATGTATAAGTACAAAATTCATTTATTTTGCAAGTTTACATGCACACCTCTCCACCGGCCGCCGGTTTATTGTCGCGCTTCTTGCTGCGGGGCACGCAGGGGCCCCGCCCATACACTGCGGCGCAAGTTTCCCCCCCGGCCGAGCTCCGTGGCACGTGCTCTGGGTGTCCCGGCTGCACTAATTATCCGGCGCTCGGCATCGTTCATCAACTCGTTTGGGACCCACAGGTTCACCGGCCTAAATAGCGACACATTTGGTCTACTTCAGGTGCTGGGATCCGGGTACAGCGACCCACAAAGTGACAAGTGCAGCCTACTGCAGGTATTGGGACCCAGGTATAGCGACGTAATACGCGCCAAGTGCGGTCTACTTCAGGTATTGGCAACCATGTACAGCAACCTAAAAAGCGGCAAGTACGGTCTACTGCGGGTATTAGGACCCAGGTACAGCGGCCTAAAACGCGGCAAGTACGATGTTGTTAACTTTCTAGGCCAAGGACGTGCAACGATATAAGTACATAGTGCCGTAATGCTTGCTGCGTGCGTGTCGTACGTCTCCCAGTTTTCACCATATTGTACTTCGGACACGCACACCCTATATACTATATGTATAGTTATGTTTGTGAAATTTTCGCACTTTTCGCAACTTTTCTCTTCGCACGAGCACTTTTCGGCAAAACGCTAAGTACCCCGGTACAGCAAGCCCGGCCGGACACATTGGTCGAGGTTTGGGCTCGATCCGAGCTCTGTGGCTCGCGTGGCGGGCGCTCGAAGTTTTTTTTCCCGCGGGAGTGGATAAGCCGATTTCCCGGGTTTCGCTGCGTGAGGCCGTGTTTCGTACGTACGTGCCAGTAAATAACGATGTTCTGTTTTTAGATGTTGTCTGTTTTTTGCTCTCTCACATGCACACAGGCCAGAAACATGTATAAGATACCAGTAGACAACAGACAACATGCACAGAGCACGGCGTTACAGCGTTGCCGCCAACACCAGTAGGGAACATCGTGCGTGAGTGGCACATCTATCTGGGCTGTACTGCTGCTGTAGGTAGTTGTTTTATCCAAGGCTGCTGTCCGTAGTCCGCCACCTGTCTTGCATTCTTTGCTGTTGTGCTGTGTGTCTATGACATATCCAGGGTCACTTTGGATCGAAATGTAAGGGCCGTTTTTATTACGTGTGAGTACGGCAACTGTTATTATATTTCTGATGTTGCGGGTTCTTGCCCCAAGCACACCACCAAACTTTTAGACATCAGATAACATGCAAAGAGAACACAAACAACACGTTGCAACCCCGCCCAGCAGCACAAGCAGCAGCAGGCAACATCACGCGCATGTGGCAGGTCCGTGCTGTACTGCTGTGACTCCAGCAGCAGTAGTTGCTTTATCGGAGGCTATGATCCGTCATCGGTCATATCTACCTCTCTCCTTCTGCTGCGCTGCTGCTGTGCATGTGTATGTGCGGTGTGTCACACACTCACTGCTGTGGACACGCACGCCAGTATAAAACATATTTTGACCTTTGGTAATATGGTCAAATGAGTGCGATGCCCGGTTATTTGTTTGAAGTCGTCAGTTCGAGACTCTCGTTCATAATTTTTTCCTTTTTAGTGGGGGATAGAAATTTACTTGCTATTTGTCTGCGGGCCGAAAATGACTTGACCTTGGTATGGGGGGTGAAAAAGCGCACCGTGCATTGTTATCCCACCCACTGTTCGAAAGACGCCCGAGGTGACGAGACTCGAAATACATCCAGTATTTAGTGTGTAAGTGTATCCAGCACCTTAGCCTATATCGACTGTGGATCTGCTGCACAGTTAGCAGCAGCACCACCAGCAAGCAGTGTGTTGTTGGACCTGTGGCAGCATGCATGTACTACGCAACAGCAGAGACCCCCAGCACTACGTACTGCGTTGTACTTTGTATTTAGTGTATTATTTTTCCCTGGGGTATTCTTCCACTCCAGAGCTTTTTGGAGCCTGTCCTGTGACCACGCACTACCCCTTATAACAACAGATCACAGGGTCCGATAAAAAACACACACATACAGTACAACAGTATTATAGTAGGACGCCACAGCAATACAGGGCGGACAAAACTACCGCACGCGCTTCATGCTGTTTTATTGCTCTGCACTGCTCGTGTGCTGTCTGTGGTGTCTAGGTTACGCACGTACATAATACAAACATAAAACAAACCAAAGTGAAAAATAAACAGTCATTTTCGGCCCTGACACAAAAAATAAGCCAATTTCGACCCTCCGCACCAAAACCAGGCCAATTTCGAACCCAACACAAAAACCAAGTCATGTTTGAGCCCCCACATAAAACCATGATAATTTCGACCCTAACACTGAAATCGAGTCTATTTCGATCCCCTTCTAGAACCAAGTCAACTGTGGTGCCTCTCCACACAACAAAGACGCACATAAACACACTGGCGAACATAATATAATGTTTGGCGGAATCGTTAGGAAAATCTGTTAAAAATATGCAGTCAATAGTAAGGGTGCCACCCTATTTCCAAGTCTTTTTATCCCCAAAAGTGCGCAGGTCATCTGATACAGTTCTAAAAAATAGTATGCATGTACCCTGCATGTACGGTAATACGCAGATAATTCATAGCCACGTCGTACTATGATGTAATATGCTTGCGTAGGATATCGAATTATGTACGAGTTTGGATTTCAAATCCGTTCTTGCGCCACTCCCCTAGGCATGTCCCGGAGGGGAACCTTGTATATTATATAAACCCTACCCAGCAGCCTGGACTGTTTCGTGTGTGGAAGGTGTTACCTACTGAGATGCATGCTGCACAATACCAGGTACCTGACAACACTTACTTAAGAAGTTGGGAGTTGTTAATTTCAGGCTCGAGCTTTAGACGAAGTTAAGAATGCGTCCATTAAAAACAAAAAAAAATGAACTCAAAGTAGGAAACGCCCCTTGCCTTACATAAGAGCTCGAGCCTGGCCCAAAACAAGAGATTATTAAAACTAGAGATTCTAAAGTGGTGTCGTAAAATGTACACGCTAGGGGTAGCACTTCTCGGGCCAAAATGTTTCTGACCCACTATTACTGACTATTACTGACTATTACTGACAATTACTGACAATTACTGACTATTACTGACTACTACTGACAATTACTGACTATTACTGACTATTACTGACTATTACCGACTATTACTGATTATTACTGATTATTTCTGACTATTACTATACTCCTCAATTAAGGAACTGACTTCGTACCCAAGTATCTAGCACCTTTTTGAGGTTTACTTCGTACAATGTTTCACCCCTCGGACATACAGATCATACAGATCATTCCCACTCAACGATCTAGATATTTCGAGGCGCAGATCTATTCCCAATCTTGTACGTATGATTTAGTTCATGTTGCCGGGTGGGGCTCGTACAATCCGCATGATCTATACTCGTATACTACGTGTAGCGCGTGTTTCCTGTATCGAATCTATCTGTACTATCCAGATCCTGCACAACTTCTCACAACGGCGGGCGAGGAACTAGATGATCTATAGACGAGCTGTAGATAGATAGATCATGATCCGTCCGAGGTGTGTGTTGTTTGTTAAATGCATACTAGCCCGTGGGATCGTGTATCAGGCTTGGCTTATCATTTTTCTCAGTATCACTTTTCCGTCGTTGATGTCTAAAGCTCCTCGAGTGAGGAGGAGCCTCATAAAAGTTAGGTGCTGCCCCTATGAGGCAAACATTAGGTGCTACCCCTATGAGGCACACATTAGGTGCTACCCCTATGAGGCAAACATTAGGTGCTACCCCTATAAGGCAAACATTAGGTGCTGCCCCTATGAGGCAAACATTAGGTGCTACCCCTATGAGGCGAACATTAGGTGCTACCCCTATGAGGCCAACCTTAGGTGCTACCCCTACAAGGCAAACATTAGGGGCTACCCCTGTGAGGCAAGCCTTAGGTGCTACCCCTATGAGGTAAACATTAGGTGCTACCCCTATGAGATTAGGTGCTGCCCCTATGAGGCAAACATTAGGTGCTACCCCTGTGAGGCAAACATTAGGTGCTACCCCTTTGAGGCAAACCTTAGGTGCTACCCCTATAAGGAAAATTTTAGGTGCTACCCCTATGAGACAAGCCTTACGTGCTACCCCTATGAGGTAAACATTAGGTGCCACCCCTATGAGGCAAACATTAGGTGCTGCTGCTATGAGGCAAACCTTAGATGCTACCCCTATAAGGCAAACATTAGGTGCTGCTGCTATGAGGCAAACATTAGGTGCTACCCCTATGAGGCAAACAGTTCGTGCTACCCCTATTATATGAGGCAAACCTTAGGTGCTACCCCTATAAGGCAAACATTAGGTGCTACCCCTATGAGACAAACATTAGCTGCTACCCCTATGAGGCAAACCTTAGTTGCTACCCCGATAAGGCAAACATTAGGTGCTACCCCTATAAGGCAAACATTAGGTGCTACCCCTACGAGGCAAACAGTTCGTGCTACCCCTATGAGGCAAACAGTTCGTGCTACCCCTATGAGGCAAACATGAGGTGCTACCCCTATGAGGAAAACCTTAGGTGCTACCTCTATGAGGCAAAAATTAGGTGCTACCCCTATAAGGCAAACATTAGGTACTACCCTTATGAGGCAAACATTAGGTGCTGCCGCTATGAGGCAAACCTGAGGTGCTACCCCTATAAGGCAAACATTAGGTACTATCCCTACAAGGCAAACATTAGGCGCTGACCCTATGGGGCAAACCTGAGGTGCTGCCCCTATAAGGCAAACATTAGGTGCTACCCCTACAAGGCAAACACTAGGTGCTACCCTTACAAGGCAAACACGCGTCCCGAGCTATAACAAAGGGGTAAAATGTCGATCGATTACCCAGCCCAGGGTATAATCCTTATAATACTACTGTACCCCCCCTCTGAAACGGTGAGGTCTTTGGGGACCGAACGGTACCGTATACGTACGACCGTACGTGGGTCTGTATCATACACGCTTCGTTTCAAAACATGGTGAACCATGGGAGGCGTCTTTTCTAGGGGCGCACGCGCAAGCGTTTCTATAAAAGAAAAACGTTTGAAGTGAAATTCGAACCCGTGTACTGCCGACGACGCCAAATGTGAACAGGCAGGTGGTTACCTGCTGAGCTATAGGGACAAAATGTCGATCGATTACACAGGTGGCCGGGCCCCCCTCGCTTGCATAATGTATGGGGTAAAAATTGCCTTGTGGAGACAATGAACAACGGAGCAAACCCTACAAGGTGTCGAAAACCCTTCAATGCGTTACGCCTAACGGAGTGCTACGTTGTTCTGTCTCCACAAGGATTGTTTTACGCCCCCATTAAGTAGGCACAATAAAATTCGATGCGAGTCGACGAAGGAAGGAAGGAAGGGCGGAAGTCTGCTCGCGATAAAACGAACCGTAGTGGGGGAGGAAGGAGAAGAGCCTACTCTGTGACCCCGGATCTGAGTTACGGCTAGGAAGGAGAGAGAAAAGAAGGGCGAAGACAATAACAGGGATGGACAAAAAAAGGAAAACAAATGTGCAGGGGGGGGTGTCCCAGCCACCTGTGTAACCAGGTCAGGGTAACCCCAGTCTGATCGAAAATATAGGGTACGCCTCGATTGCCACAATAGGTCCAAACGCATCTAATATATTTCCGATCAGGCTGATATACACCTTCGTGTGGCCGGTGCCGTAATATTCACTTATTCTCGCCACTCGTTTTTTATCTGAGGTCCCAAGATAAGGTAATACAGAAAACACGAGACTTTGCATTCGACGCCGGAATGTCCAAACAATGACATACTTCAAACTTGAGGACGAGCTCCCCCAAAAACCCGATGAACTTAATCCTGTACCCTTGACAAACACCTCGCTACGCCAAGCATCAATCACTCTGGGGCTTGGCAGCACACGATCCTCGCATTGATACATCCGTCACTGATGCACTCAGTATTATTTACCGGCGACAACATGTGTTATCCTTGGTCAATCAAACGTCACCAATCAATACTACCTATATTTATAGGGGAAAAGACCCACAGTCAAAGCCCCCGCACCTCGTCAAAACAAAACGCCTCCCTCCCCCCCCCCCTCCCTCCCTCCCATCACCGCACCTGTCTCACAGCGCAAAGGGTCGGGTGGGAAAACCCCCCCCCCCCCCCCCCCCCTCCCTCCCTCCCATCACCGCACCTGTCTCACAGCGCAAAGGGTCGGGTGGGAGCCAGCGTGGGCCATGACCATGTCCATGACCTAAAGCATCCCTACCCCCTTCATCCCAAAATAACAACATTCCTCAACAGTGACGGCTGTGATTGACAAGTTTGCTCGGGTCGTTCAGCAGGCTTTCGCTCTTCGAAGGAGAGGCGTGGCCGGAGTAATACATCCTACTAGCAGTCGGGACTAACAAGTCCGGCTAGCGCTAGACTGGCGCATGCCCACCGATCGCGCCCACCACGCCCCCTCCACCAGCCGCCTCCCCGCCGCCCCCTCGCGCCCGGCCACAGCGCACCTACCCGGCTTCTAGTCCGTCGTGCACGACGAAAACGTGTCCATTGTTTTCCCGCACCTCTCGCGCGAGGTGCGCCAGGAGGCCGCGCGTCCCTCCTAATCGCTTCGGCTGTCCCAAGCTAGAGTCGAGGCTGTACCACACCGGTGGCGCTAACCGCTCCGCATCTCCTCTGCGACCCCCGCTACCGCTACCGCCACCCTTCTCACCCCCACTCCCACCCCCACCCCCGATCCCGTCACTATCCCGGTCAATACCCTCGTTGCCGCCACCACCACCACTGCCGCTGCCGCCGCCGTCGTCCTCGCCACTATGCTTTCCAACGTCAGCCTCGCTGCCGGTTTGCGCTCGTTCGGTTGCGAGTCTAGTCGATTGCCTTGTCCGTCCCAGGGGCGACGTTGATACCCCGCTCTCGTTACAATCGTGGCTCTGCGGGTACCCCCCCGCACCACCACCCCCACCACCACCAACACCAACACCACCACCAGCACCACCAGCACCATCACCACCACCACCACCACCACCACTACCACTACCACTACCACCACCAACAGCACCATCACCACTGCCGTCGCCGCCGGGCGACATATTCTCGGCTCTTTCCCTTCGCAACTTCAAGCAGCGCCCACTTCTGCTACTGCTGCCGCTTATGTTGTTGCCGCTGTTGCTGATGCTGCTGCCACCATCCCCTCCAAGTGTGTTGGGGCACCTGACGATGGCGTAAAAGTGGTGGTTCACCCACGCGCCCCACAGCCGCCTCTGGGAAACGTAGTTCACGATAATTCCCCTAGGAGAGGGACAGCTCGAAACCGCCTCCGTCAGGGCAAGTTCAAAGGCCTCCGGGTTCTGGTAAAGAGCGGGAAGGCGGATTGGGAAATAAGGAGGAGGGGGAGGGGACGGGGGGGGAAAGGCGGAGAGGATAGTATTTAAGTCATGTTCATGCCGAGGTAGAGGAGGCATCTGATTTTTTTATCAGGGGTTTAAAGCATGAGTGGGAGCTCTAAATCACTTTGGCCGTGAATATTATAATTATTTAGTGTCCACATCAGAGTCCAAATGGGGTTTATATTGACGGTCGGCATGGTATATACCTCAGCCCCAAAACCGATTTTCCAGCGCAACCAAATCAACCAACCCCATGGACTTACAGTGGTATTGTTGAGCACATTGCCGAAAACAAATGAACCAGAAATATCGTAAGTTTTTTCCCCTCCATCCCCTGGCATCCGACGCGTTTGTTTTTGCTGATGCTGAACGAAATATCTCGGTGTGTTTGGTGACCGAAACGTGATACCCCACCCTGTCCGGGAATATAGTAACCGTTTGATAGTCACACGAGAGTCCAAACGGTGACTATATTACCGGCCAGAGTGGTACATGGGGAGCCCCGCCAGTCAGAATATTAATATTTCACACCGTGGCCCGTATCATTTTCATATTGTGTCTACGTATGTATGTACGGTAGCGGTTGTGTTTTGTACCCCACCGCATTCTCCGGGCTACTGTACCACCCGGGTGATAAGACAGATACCGTATCACTCGGGTGAAAACATAGACACCTTATCACCCGGGGGTGATAATATAACACACACCCTGGAACGACTTTCCAAGCTGCTTTTTCTCGACAACACGGGGATAGGGAGGTGCAAATGCCCAGCGACGTGTCTTAACATGGAAACATTCTGGGGGAGGACAAAATCTCCACGAGAAATATCTCGGGGGAGAACACAATCCCCAAGAGAAATATCTCGGGCGGGGGGGGGGGGGGGGTTGTACTCATGTCGTGCACGGCGTAGTCGTATGACATGACCTCGGCATCTACAATGCGACGGAGGGGGGTGTGTACTTATGTCGTATCGCGGTGTCGATATGACCATAGACCCTCGCATCCCTACAATGCCGGGACGGAGCACGTTGGGTTTTCACCAACCAGGCAGACATTGCTTGCACCAAGCGCGAAGCGCCGTGAGGTATTGCGCGAGTCGCATGGAGGGTGAGCTGCATCCTGCTAAGAACTCCACGAGAAATATCTCGGGGGGGGGAAGATCTCCACGAGAATTATCTCGGGATAGAGAAGATCTCCACGAGTTTTTTTCAAAGCCATACTTTTCGTAGTGTGTGTCACCCTCCCTTGTTGTGGATATAAGCGGCTCGGAAATTGCCTCCACAACATCTTTCCGAAACCACCATTTTCGAAGTGTGTGCCCCCCCCTTCATCTTGAGAAAATCAGGCCTCAATACATTCCAGGGGGTGTGTTATCTCGCGCGTTATATATTACCAGGTACCAGGAATACGGTTCGTAAAAGCATTTTGACGCGTGCTACGACAGAGCTGTGTAACATTTGTTGGCCAACCTATTACTGACTATTGGTGCACTCCTCAAATGAGGAAGTTACCCGGTATTTACCCGGTAACCACCCGGTAATTACCCAATATCACCGACAAATCAGTTGCGATTTTTGAAAGTGCACCATTATTTCCAAATATCTGAGGCATTACACAACATCGCTGGAAAAAATAAACTGCATTTTGAGCAAATTCTCGAAATATACCCTTTTACGGGGAAGCATAGTAATTATTAATAGGAACCTACGGTACACAAAAAAACTACCAGGTATATGTTTACCCGTTTTTACTAACAATATATGGCCCTATTTACCAGGGCCTTCCTCGGGAAAATTCCCGAAGATTTCGGGAATCGAGTAAATCAACCATATCAAACTAACCAATGCCCAATAATGCCAATTCCCGTGGTAAATTACCATGGACCATACCGCGGTTCCTACTTCGTAAAAAAAAAAAACACACCGTCATTTGATTCCCCGTGGTTTTGTCTTTCTTGTGGTGCTTTTAACATTGTTTATTCGGCATTGGTTAGCTTGATATGGTTGATTTACTCGATTCCCGAAATCTTCGGGAATTTTCCCGAGAAAGGCCCTGCTATTTACTACGTATGTAATAAAATAGGTCATAACATTGTTCATGGGGTGAGTTGCACTTTCCGTTTTGCCAAGGTCAGGTTTTGACTCACTAATAGTATAGAGCTCCTCAAGTGACCACCCCTGAAAGGCAAATAGCATGCATCTACTTATTTAATATTTTTTCGTTTCATTATTTTTTCTTCCCATTTTATTGTCTTCGCCCCTCTTTTCTCTCCTCCTCCTACTGATAATAGTATATAGTCGTAACTCAGATCCGGGGTCACATGGCAGGGGCCTCCCACCCCCTCCCCGCTAGATGGTGGCCACAGGGCGGCGAAACAGGAAGGGGATAGGATTACTAGCAAAACGTTTCCTCGTAATATATGGAAACAACCTAATGAGCGCCCCGACTGTTGGAGGGAGGCGTCTCTGTTTGGAGTAGGAACGGTGCCCCGTCTCGAAAGGGATGCGTGGTCAATGGTCAAATGACCAAGACAAGCAACAAATGAGTACGCCAACCGCCCCCCTGCGCTTTCTCGCTTCCTGGCGGTCCCTAAGCTGGAGTTTGAAGCGCGACACCCTCATCTATTCTAGATACTCCGTACCCCCCCCCCCCCCACCTACCCCAATGGTCAAATGACTAAGGCAAGCAGCACAAATGAGTACGCCCGACTACGGCCATGCATGAAAATGAAGTACGCCCCCCCCTCCCCACTATTAATAAATAATTCGTGCCTTCATGCTTGTTGCGACAAGGCTTTTAATAAGCCCTTTCTTTCTTTCCTCGTCGACTCATCGTCTCGCGTCGAATTCTTCATATGCCACCGCTCGGCTGACCTTTGGGTTGAAGACCGCGTGCAGGCTGACGCGGCACCTCCTCAGCTTCAGGGCCTCGAGTAGCACGTTGATGTCGTAGTCCCCGATCAGGGGAATGGTCGACTTGAAGGGGTTGGTCAACATGCGCCTCATGCCCGACTCCGCGCGGAGAATTTCTTCACGATCGCACCTGCATGAGACAGACCCCAGGTAAAAAAAATCGGGATGCACGAAGTTCAGGCATTTCGACTCCCCGAATTCGGAAAATAAAGAATTACCCCCCCCCCCATTTAGGTCGGTGCGAGTATTATTGCAACCACGTGGGTATAACTTTTGGAGCAGCAGTGTACTTGTATACGTAGCGATGGCACGGAGGCGTGACTCCATCAGTTGGTACCCAACTATCACTTGGAGAATCAATGGCTTGCGGCCCCGGTCATTGAGCCTTCTCAGTAGGCCCACCGGCTGGGGAAGGAGGCCTTATCTGACCCAAAAGTTACTTTAAATGGTAGGCGAAGACGTAGAAGAATACTAAAGTAGTATCATCATCATTGTGATCATATATTGGCCTCGGCTGATGTTTCTTATTAATTTCTTACGAAAATCAAGGTAACGTATGTTACATAATACATTCCTCCTCAGCAGTTATCAACCTAACAGTCGCCAGGTCACTATCAATAACAATCAGCCGCTCGACAGCAACACGGAGCGCACATGAAACGAGTGGTTGGACAAAAGCAGAATGGTTGATAAAGAAGAAAGTGGTTTTAGTAGAGCAGTGCTTGTTAGGTAGAGCAGAATGGTTGATAAAGCAGGATGGTTGATACAAGCAGAATGGTTGAGAAAGCAGAATGGTTGATAAAACAGAGTAGTTGAGAAAGCAGAGAGTGGTTGAACAGATCAGAGTGCTCGGTAAAGCAGAATGGTTGAAAAAGAAGAATGGTTGATAAATCAGAATAGTTGATAAGAGCAGAGAGTGGTTCGATCAAGCAGAGAGGCTGATAGAGAATAGTGGTCGAATAGAGCAAAGTGATCGGTGAAGCAGAGAGTGAATAAATAGAGCAGAGTGATTAGTATAACAGAATGGTTGACAAAGCAGAATAGTTGATACAGCAGAGAGTGATTCAACAGAGCAGAGTGCTCGGTAGAGCAGAATGATTGACAAAGCAGAATAGTTGTTACAGCAGAGAGTGGTTCAACAGAGCAGAGTGCTTGATAGAGCAGAAAAGTTGATAAAGCAGAGAGATATTGGTAAAACAGAATGGTTGATAGAGCAAAATGGTTGACGTATCATAACTGTGAATAAAACAAACTGGTCGATAGAGAAGAAAGGTTGATAGAGCAGGGCACGCCAAAGTGCAAGGAGTGAGAGTTGTACACATTGCGCTCTACAAGTGATCTGAAAGTACCACCAGTTGTTGTCGTTGTTCTTGTTCTCAAGTTAAAGCTCATGGCCCTATTCCATTCGGTGTTCACAAAACAGGCTCCAACAACTCTGGAAGAAACAGCAACGAAAACTAGCAAAAATAAATATTTTTGACTTCGAACAAATTACACGAACTGAAATGGAGCAAGCGACATCAGCACACCATATAGAATCAACGTGTCATACATCTCAGGTATCAGACACATATGATACAAACGTTGTGACTTGAAACAGGAAACCGAGGAAACACAATACACAAAATAATATATACATATAACTTTAAAAAATAAATATATATATATATCTAACACGAAGTATGTTTAGCCCAACGGCCGCGTGCTACGATAGAGGTGGCATTTTTTGGCTGAATGACCGGACACCTTAACCCATTTAGAACTGGAAAAAATTATCCAACACTAATTCTAAGTAGTTTGTCCCCAAATTCGCGGGACCAAACTCGTCGGACTTTCATTCTCGTGTTTGAATATTGTTCATTGTATAATTGGGCCTTAGGATTGCTCCTCGGGTAGTACTGTTATTTTCCTCCATTATGAGTGTTTGGGTGAGGTATAGTGCGCCTCAAGCAATAAGCCACCGCCCTCAGAGGGCGAAACATGGTGCACCTCTACCGTAGAACGCGTCAGCACCCCAGGGGCCGTTACCCAATGATACAAAACGACGGCGCGACAGTCACAGCTATTAATAGTAGTGGATACCGAACTACTGTACAGCAAATAGATTTTGATACGATATCGGTAAATATGAAAAACAAAGCCAAATCGATACGATTTCGATAGTCAATAAATACATCGCAACTTTTCGTTTGTATCGAAAATTCGATATATCGATATATCGAAATACAGATATATCGAATTCGATATTTCGATATTTCGATATATCGAAATCGAACCTTCGATATATCGATTTCGATTTAAGATTTCGATATTTCGAAATCGAAATTTCGATATACGATTTCGATATATCGAAATCGAAAGTTCGATATCTCGACATATCGAACTTACGACGCGATTTTCCTACGCTACTGTACGTACTCACAGCTCTAGAGCGAGGCGGTCCATCATCTCTCTGCCAGCCCACCGCTCCTGGAAGAGGTTGTTGAGCGTGTGTATTGCGCAGTGCATCAGGCGCTGCCGCTCATGATACATGCCGGGTTTGGTCCTGACATTGTCGGCAGGCAGGCAGGCAGGCAGGCAGCGGCAAAGCGAAGCAAACCGTAACATAAATATAGTTGGCACAATAGTTAGTGGTCAACCTCTGACTGGATCAATGTCACATACCTTCGCTCACGTGGGCATATAGCTGTCATATCTATATGCTGCTTCAAACAGATAAGCGTAAGGGGCGGATATTCATACCACTTCGCATAAAACAGTACTCGGTACGTGTAAGTCTGTCGCAAGCTTCTATCACGGGGGAACGTAATACTCATAACCAAATATGGTGCCTAAACGTAAAGGGGATGTGTGTTTTTGGGGCCCATCGTGTGTTCTGATTACTCTTCTTACTACAATAGCCCACCCCGTAACAGCAGTAAGGTAGGGTAGCTCTCGCTTGGGTTCTCTCGCGCTGGAGGCGTTTTTTTGTAATTGTCGTTTATCTACTGTTGTATGCGATGGCGGAAGGCATTTTGGCAAGTAAAAAACAATGGAACAACCAGCAACAACTATTACGCGGGGACCACAGTAATCAGGACCAAACATGCTCAGTGAAAATCCAGGAATTTATAGGTTTTTGTGAACGGTGGCGGGTCCTAATTACTATGGCCCCCCGTAATGTCTACCACTCTGGACGGAAATGTAAGGACAGTTATATATTCGTGTTAAGAGCCTAAACGGTCATTATATTTCCGCCCAGATTGGTACTAAATCCAAGTATTATTTTCGGAAAAATTCGGTCGGACGTCGCGGATTTCCATTTTCAGACCTTCCGTTTCAGACCTCCGGTTTCGGCCTGCTCAAAACCAAGGCATGCCCTATACCTGGTATAATATACCAGGTACCAGGGTATATGCTTCAGGCAGCCGTGTAAAAAGACACCTCGCTTAATTCTCAGCCCTGCTGCTGTTGCTGTGCGCTTTACAAAGTCTTGCGTTCGGAGAAGCATTACGAGGGACGTACCTAATTGCTGTAGTACTTGCAAGTGCACAGGCCACACGATATATGGTATGGTATGGTATACATCAGCAGTAAGTGCTGGAGATGAAATTACGGGGGACCATAGTAAATAGGACCACATATTATTATTTTTATGGTAAAAATAGGGAAATATCCCGTAGGTCCCTATTTACTCTAGGTCCCCCGTAATACTATTAATAGTGCTGTAGAACAAACTGGGTGTGCGTCTGCTTACCTCCGCTCCCATATATGGTACGAGTAGATATATATGCGCCTCTTGGCCAACCCACACGTACTCGTATTCTCGTATGAGACTTGTTTTTCCTGGTCTTCTCGATTTTTGTTTTTTCTTCCTTGTGATCACGGATTAGATGATGGCGATGAGACAACAAAAACAGTAACAACCAACAACAACCGCAACGACTGCCCCCTGCTGTCCACAATCCATCGACGCACGCAAGTTGACGACAGATACAAACATCCTGCCGCACCAGTCGCTATTATTAGCGATAGCAATACTATCTTACCATATCATGGACACACACGGGCGCCCCTTCCAGATTTTCCTACTCGTACTGCAGGGAGATACCCAGATGAACACTTGTACAACAGTCCTTCCAAAGGTCGTCAGAGCATTAGGAGTACCAGTGAGTATCTGTCGTTTCAGCCCCTGGTGCACTTGTGACTCGCGAGTACTCAAGTCATTTGAGCTCATCGTACCCTTGGGGACTCAGGAGTACTCCGTAATTCCAGGTCCTGGTATCGTTGAGACTCGCGAGTCCTCAGTCATGTCAGCTCCTGGTATACCCTTGGAGCTCGCGAGGACTCAGTCATTTCAGCTCCTCGTACCCTTGGGGACTCTTGAGGAGTCAGTCATGTCAGCTCCTCTTACTCTTGGGACAGTGTGAGTACTACTGCTGTACGTCAAAATGATCGGTACTCGCGGGTCAATGACTCTGCAGTAGATGACTGGTACTGGTACTCGACGACCCTACCTTTTGCAGTTTTTCAAAGGGAGATAACAAAGTACACAAAAAAAAATGCGGTGTCTCGTTTGTTTAACCCTTTGGCTCGGTGCTCGGTACTCGCGAGTATCCCCTGGTAGCATACCCTGCGGACTCGCGAGTACTCAGTCATTTCAGTTCCCCGTACCCTTGGGACTCTCGAGGACTCAGGCTTTTCAGCCCCTGGCACCCTCGGGGCTCGCGAGGAATCAGCAGCAATTAGTCGTTGCAACCTTTCTTCCCTGGGAACTCGTGAGGACTCAGTCATTTCAGCTCCTCGTACCCTTAGGACTCGCGAGGACTCAAGTCATTTCAGCTCCTCGTACTCTTGGGACTGAGTACTTCAAAATATCTGGTACTCGCGAGGGTCACGAACTGAGTCCCGGTGACTGGTACTGGAACTTTGACCATATTTGCCAGTGCTTGCATAATGCATCGCTGTACGCTTCGTGCGTATCATATCAGACGTACTGCTGTACAGACTGTACGTAGACTACTACTGCTGTACAAGCTGCCTCGGGTATCATACGGATGATTCCTGGGTTACCATGTACGACCAAGCTCTGAATAATACGATGAAATCAGAGCTCTATGGGCTCCGAAGTTTACCGACGCCGGGGGAGAAAAACATAAGCCGATCGTCCACGACACGACCACCACATACCAAGGTTCCCGCGTCCGCACCCTTGAGTCGATGTCCCCTCACCTCTGGCCCGCCTTCCTTGACGCTATGGCACCGATGATGCTGTAGTTATGTGCGTTGTAGGTTGTAGTTGCCGCTTGCTGCTGCTGTGGCCCGCCAACTACAGCAGTATTTCTTGGCAAATGTCCGGGATGTTGAAGCAGGTCCCCAACGCTAGACACTGCCGTCGACACCACAACCTTAAGCTTAGGGAAGCAGGCTTCAATAAAGTAGTTGTGGAGATCTGTCAATAGTGCGCAGGCTGCCCGTGTCTGGCCTTGTGCCAGCCAGAACAAAGGCAGTTTCGGCGATTGGCAGCTTTTGGCTCTACTATGTTCTATGGGTGTTCCAATTTTATCGACGGCGTTCTGGTTCGTACGACAATCTCCGAAGATCTTGGACTACACGTTGTACCGCTGGTTATCAGTTATCACCGCTAGTTGGATGTCCACATCCACAGCTCTTCGCCGAATATATCGAGGCGTGCGACTATGTACCGTCGAGACATACAGTGATCCCCACCTCGTAGTAATGTATATAGGTCGTCGCGTTGCCGCAGTTCGCCGACAAACAAATTCCAGAGGAGTATCGGGTATGGATCCAAAGGAACAAAACGGTCGGTTTCTCTTTCGTGCCTACTATATACTGCTGCTGTTGTTGTAGTGGGCCTACTGACCGTGCACTGTACCGTACATTTGTGTATTTTTACACGCGTACTGCGCATTGTGATGCCGTACTTTGACATAACTCTGGACGGGAATATAAGGACCGTTTGGTTATTCGTTGAATAACCCAACGGTCTTTACAATTCGGTCCGGAGTGACTATTGAATAGTATTCGGATTCGGATCGTACAATCCACTGATTGCATTTTTTGTGAGACGCTTGACGGTTTCATTTTTTTCATGTTTTTTGCAAAAAGATACCCGGGTACGTACGACTCATACAAAACATGTTGCTCGTTCCGATGATTTCTCTCCGTACGTACGCACGAGCTCGTATTGCATGCGTTCAGCAATCGACTGCAATGTAGTCTTGACCACGGCAGACAGCTTTCAAGGCGCACTTCGTAACTTTATCGATTTTCGCTGACAACAGCAGCAGCACGCAAGCAGCAGTGCTGCACGCACGTAACTGATGTATTCGGCCTGGACCCGAGGACCGGTAATGTAGAAGAATAAATAAACAAAAAAAGAGACACCACCTCTCAGCCTGCCTCACTCAGCAGCTGCTGTGAGATTGGGGATTTCGTCGAAATTCCCCTTCGCAAAACCCTGTGCACGTGGGATCCTTCGATCGCGCGTCCTGCGAAGGCAACGCTCTTGAGCGCGGCCTAGTATGTTATATTGGTCGCCGCTCTTCTTCCACCACAAGGCGGGATAGAGCTATGCCCCGCGAATGAATGTGTGTATACGCCTGCAGACACCCTCTCTGGGGAGGCGCTGGCGCTTGCACCGTCGACGAAACCGCGGAACAACGTGGGGCATGCTGGTGCACCGCGGGATTCAGCGACGTCGATTCCATGCGCAACCCGAGCTGCGTTCCGAGGTTGGCGCTGCTGATCGGGTACCTGGTTGTGACGATCACTGGGATGGCGACTTTCGTGTTTCTTGTGGTGAGCGCATATCGACACCGCGCTCGGCGAGCTTCCGTGGCTTTGTCGCCAAAGGCAGTCACGAAGCTTCGGTTAATTCTGCTTTCCAGGTATGTATGTATGTTGTTATTATGTGTCTTTGAAAACCCTCGCGAATGTCATGCTTAAAAGTATCAGATACTCGTATTAATAGAGTATTATTGTATACGAGTATAGTTAGTTGTTATTACCGTATTAAAAATCGTAGTTATCACGGGGGAGCATAGTAAATAGGTCCTACGGTACATACAAAAACCTGTATATTTTACTATTTTCACGAACAATATTTGGTCCTATTTACTATGGTCCCCCGTCATAGTTGTCCTTGCGAATGCCACATGCTTACAAATATACCAGAGGCAGGCATCCTCCGTGCGGATGCCATGCTTTGCAGTTTCAGGTTGACGTTACGAGAGCTACTAACTACTAACTGTGCGAAGAACGAGTTATGTATGACAGTGACATTTCAGCTACTGTAAGTCGTACGTACTTCAGTGACGCGCATGAACTATTTTGAGCTCTTGGCTACTTCGTATTCAGTACTCGTAGACTACGAGGTATACTGAAAAACTGGTTCAACCGTAAGACTACAAGTGTACAGTAGCTTTGTCACCAAGCTGTCGGTGCAGCGTTCTAGATCTATGAATAGGGTGCTGTAATTTGTCAGCTATAAATACGAAGACAAACTGGTATTACGTCCCTTCTAACGAACGCCCACCAACTCACTGTCTAAAACCCACATCATACGAACGTTTATGCCGCACGCGGGCGTTACGGTATATATGTGCCGAAAAACTTGGAAAGGAAGAAAGGGCTTCTTCATCCTACCTGATAACTAGGAACTTGCGCGTGATACGACTTACTCGGTCGCCATTCATCACGCCAGCTGTTACGGGAGACCATAGCAAATAAGACCTATGGTAGACGTAAAAACCTACCAGTATACATTTTCCCTATTTTTTCTAACATTATTTGGTCCTTTTTACTATGACCCCCCTGCAATTAGTAGCTTATTCTTCCTCCCGTCGTCGCTGTTTTTTTATTACGAAGCTTATTCTTCCTCTCGTCGTCGCTGTTTTTTTTTTTCTCGTGTACATGTTGCGCACGTATGTACCTGTTGGACCTGGACATTTTCCTTCACCCCCCATACCTGGCGGCGGTGGTGGTGGTGACGATGATGATGGTGGTATGGGCAACAACGCTCAACCGACAACGAACGACGCGCAACCAATGTTGTATTTCGTATTTCGTGTCATAAGTGTGTACGTCGGTGGCAGTATGCTCGTGTTCTTCATCGCGTCCATTCGCTTGGGGGTTAGCTCGTCTTCCGCCCTGTGGTGGGGCGATGGGATCATCCGGTTCTACTGCCTCTTGGTTTCTCCCGCCCTCGTTGCCGCGGCGCTGTCGGTGTCTGAGCTCTGGCTGGGCGTTCTACCATCACTGCAGGCATGTTTGTGTTTGTGTTAGGGGGGGTGGTCGCTTCTACGTACGTAGGCATGCTTACTGCGCGACCGCGTTTTAGCTATTGTAGGTTGGATTACACACACCAATATATATATGGGTCAGTCGTAGAATAGTACCGTGAAACCAAAAAAAACTAATGCTTTTACGTATGTGCCGCTTTTTTCATAGCGGAAAGCGCGAGAGCTTGGGAGTGAAAAAAGTTCGATGGAAATTGATGAGCAGTGCTAGCAATGCTGAACCCCCTGCGCGATAAAAGTTTGTGCAAAAAGTACCGGGGAGGGGGTGTACTCGTGTCGTGCACGGCCGTAGTCGTATGACCATAGACCCTCGCATCCCTGCAATGCCGGGACGGAGCACGTTGGGTTTTTACCAACCAGTCAGACCGGGGAGGGGGGGGGGAGAAGGTGAGACACCTGTGACCACGGCTTGTCCAGAGAGCCTGGAAAGTAAAGTGACGACTAAAAAAAACAAATCGGGAGGTTTAGGAGGCGTGATGTTTCGGCATCATCAAGTTTTTTGTTGCTACATAGTTACGTTTTATCTGTCGTAGGCTTCCTTTCCTGTTTCATTATCATTATTTTCATATTTGAATGGATCTTCACGGGTCATGACCCGGCCCGCGGGTCGGGTTCAGGAGGTCTTCAACATTTCACGGGTTGGATCGGGTCGGGTGGGGTCGGGTCGGGCCAGGGTGACCTGGCCCAATCTGTGAGGTTTTGATATCCTCCTGACCCGACCCGACCCGACCCGACCCGACCCGACCCGCGAGATTGGCCGGACCAATGCATATTCCTAGCTGTTTGTGGTTAATTTTCACGCTGCATATTGTAGAATGGCCGATTATATAAAAAATTGAATGCTACTGTAGTAGTTGATACCCTTGGTCGTGTGAGGACTGCCTCACACGGCCTTGTTACCACCTGCTTGTGTTACGGCGCCCCAATCTGATGTATAGCTGTTTTTTGTCACGCGGTTCAGCTTGTTTTGTGAAATTCCCTCATATAGACCTGGCAGGCATTATCACCATATATACCTGGCAGACATGTTTACCATATACCTGGCAGGCTCTTCTCCCTCCTTCCCCCTACAGTAGCCTTGATTTTTATCGCGCGGAGGGTTCAGCATTCCCAACGCTCGTCGATTTTCATCGAATTTTGCTGACTCACGCTCTCGCGCTTTCCGTGCAGCTCGTATTTCAACCATACCATTCACAGATACCTATCAATCATCCCTGAATACTTGACAAACTCGTATATACATATCTAATCCAAAAGGTTCTTCAAAACTCTAGACACAGTGGTACACCATCACGCCATAAGTACGGAGCTACGTAGCAGTTGTCGCTGACTGCTAGTACACGGACCTGAGTGATTACTGCATACTTCGTATATTCGTGTATACCACCGTTCATTTCTATGAACTAATTTCCCTACGTTACACATTTATCATTTCCTCGTCCCCTTTGTGCAACTTTGATAACGTATTAACAACTGTTTTTTCTTCTGCTTTTTCTCCACCACCAGCTGCTTCCTGCCAATTGTCTCGCCGCGAGGCTCGTGGAGCTGGACAAAGAGATACGAGCGTTCTTTTGGATGGCGTCGATCGGTTACGCTGGCATGGTGGTGCTCGGCTTCATGTCTTTCTTCGTGGACCCTTTTTTGGTTTTGAAGATCGCCGACCTTGTTTGCGTGTCGGGGGCAACGGTAAATGTGAGAATTTGACATTATTAACACTTGCGCGCACATCCGACAGATAAGATCAGATAAGATAGATAAGATAGATCAGATAGATCAGATAGATCAGATTATATCGGATAGATCAGATATATGCAATGGTATGGGCTTGGAAGGCCGGTGATTACCCCATTGATAGGAAATTGGTCAGTTTTCGTATAACTTGGATGGCATTCGTATTCGGGGTATTTATAAGATCGGAGGGCCATACTGATAGCATAGCATGCAGAAGGGTTGCTCTGCATGCGGTCCCGGTGACACTTCTTCGAGATTGACAGACCCACTCCGCCTCCTGGCGATTCCATTCAAGCAAAAATCTGCGGAATGAGCCATCCTTTTGGTTCGCGCACGGGGTGTGTCGGCTGGGCGGGGCGCGGGTCGGGGCTACGCCCCGACCCACTCCCCGCCGCCCCACCTGCCTGTGAAGTTTGGTGATATAGCGCTCATTCAATCCGCAATCAATCGTATACGATTATACGAGAACTTTACGTACGTACTGCTGCTGCTACTAAAATCGTGAATCATGGACTCGGACTCACCCATGGCATGGGCCATGGACCATCGAGACGAGACCAGGACGATTGATTGTGCTTCTCATTACACACACGAACGACCGTCTGACACACTCCGCTTCTTGGCGATTCCATTCAAACAATATTCCACGGACACGCATACACGGGGTTGCCAGCTGGGCGGGGCACGGGTCGGGGCTGCGCCCCAACCCGCTCCCCGCCGCCTCGCCTGTTAAGTGTTGTAGCTTGTAGCTATGCCTGGTATTCATCATGTCCAGCTTTTGTACGTAGTACGTGGTTCATAGGTACCGGTATGGGAACTACTGTAGTAGCATGTTACTGCTGTGTAGGCCCTCGGTCCTGGTCGCGCACGAAACAACTTAAAATTGACCCAAAAAGAGCTGAGCCCAATAAAACAACTCAGATGAAAAAAGAATTCGCCGAGATTAAACGACAGATTATTCGAGTGCCGATCGAAACGTTAGAGCCAAATTCTTTGTATCAGATCAACTATCGAATTGATGGTTGATTGGCGACAAATCCATTTATTGGTTGAACTTGGATTAAGTACGAAAGTTTGGGGAGGGGATTGCAGAAAATCGATGGAATTAGACATCAAAACACTGTTGAAAAGCAGGGGATTTGGGGATTTAAATTAGTTGACACGACAGCACCCAGTGATAAATCACCGGGAAAAGCCCTTCCGGGGCAGATGTCATCTGGTTCGGGGATTAATAAAAACTGCTTTTCTCTTCTACGCTTGACTCTACGGAAAGTGAGTAACACCAAGGATGCTTAATAGACAAACCTGCAAGGGGACACTCTATGTCTCACCCAGTCTTATAACACGTGGCGTCGTCGGCAGGACATGAATGAGTTGTAGTGGTCGTGAGTTCGAATATCACGACCACCATGATAACGCTTTTTAAAGAAAAGCGGATTTCCTCATGTCAAGGAATCTGAAAACACTTCTTCTGGATCCCCATAAATAGGAACAGACCGGACCCAATCCTATCTCCTGTTTCTTAGCACATTAATAGGTGCCCCGGTTTTGTATAGAGCTTGTCACGCTTGGAACCTGATTTATTACTGGTAGCAATAAAAAAAGAAAGTCAGCCTGAGATTTGCAGGAACATAAGAAATCCTATGTAGAGTCACTGTACTGAAGTTAGTTGCAGGATGTACCCATTCTCAGATAATAATTCCAGTCTGGATTATATTTTCTGTTTTCTTATTGGGTGTCCTGTACTGAAACAGAGCTGCTCACATGCTTGGAAACCTGACATGGTTTGGGTGTGAAAATAGCCCCCTCTCCCTCTGCTCTATCATCGTGTGGCACGGCTCGAAAAACAGACCGAATTTGCTCTTGTTATAATACTGGGTGAGACATAGAGTATCCCCTTGCAGGTTTGTCTATTAAGCATCCTTGGTGTTACTCACTTTCGTGTAGAATCAAGCGTAGAAGAGAAGAAGCAGCTTTTAGTATTCACCGAGCCAGATGACATCTGGCCCGGAAGGGCTTCAAGTATGGCCTTCGACTTACAAATACCCCGAATGCCATCCAAGTATTACGAAAACGGACCAATTATCTATATCTGAGGTAATTGCCGGCCTTCCAAGCCTATCCCATTACACTTTCTCATCGTGTGGCATGGCTCGAAAAACAGACCGACTTCGTTTGTGCTCACACCGCGTGTTACTTGCCGCCAGGGCTTGTGCATCATATTTGTTGGGGCGAACACTCAACAAGTCATCCGGACGGCCATGGCAAAGGTGAGACAACGCCCGTTTTTGACGACATGTATAGTATCGTGTGCCTTGGAGATGGAGACTGATTCAATTCACACTGACTGACTCAAGCCATTAACTGAACTGAACAATCATAAGGGGGACTTCATTATTGGTAGAAGTTTTGTCAAGTTATTCAGGGACGATGGATAGGTAAATGTGAATGGTTTGATTAAAATAAGAGCTGTGCATTGATTGTCGGATGGCAAATGGAATACTAATGAAAAAAAATCACCCACGCATACCCGGTTCCATCGTCTCCTGAACAAACATAATACTTGATTCGAACTTATGAAAAACTAATAGCTCAACTCCTTGATTGACAATTAACAATACACTAATCAATTAAAGCTACCCATCCATAAGCTGCAGTATACCACATAGCGCATGGACGGTTCCCATACAGTTTTGCCTGTGTCCTGCCCCAACACCTGGCATTTAATGCCGTAAGCTGTGACAAGCAATTCTAGCGTACCCAGTACGATTTCACGACGACACTGCCCGGCACGAATGCCTGAAGCAGCATACATGCTAAGCCCTTCACCGGAAATGAACGAACAAACCCCGTCTTAGGGCCGATATTGTCGAAGAGTGGTATGTTCTAAATTTCCCGATTTTCCTGATTTTAGTTCCTACAAGGAGAAAGTCTGGGAGCGTTCCTGATTTTTCTGTCCCTCTGTTAAGATTTCCTTGGGTTACGTAGGGACATACTCCCTCTTTGATTACCTTTTTTTCCCCCTGTTGTGTTTTTCAAGAAGAAAGGAAAACCAGGGGGGTGGGGTGTACTCATGTCGTGCACGGCCGTAGTCGAACGTATGGCCATGGACCAGGGGGGGGGGGGGGGGGAGTTACCTGGTATCCGTCACGACGACCAGCCCCCGCCTTAGTATACACACCGACGCTGAAGGTTACATACAATTCAGCTCAGTTTGGTACCGTAGTTTAACCGACACACTTGTCACCCCTGATGGCTAAAGTTCGGGGATTCAAGCCCCCCCCCGGGGCGAAGAAAACCATATTCTTCCACCACTGAAAACGCGCGTGCGCGAGAGAGAGAGAGAGCGATATTGTAATAATATTTTCCCTGGTTTTGTTTTTCTTTCGGGGAGGGAATATTTCTGAGTGACCAGCGTCGAAGCTCTTTTATCGTCGCACGTTAAACGCAGTAACAACAGTAGTAATCGATTAAAATGGACTACGTACCCTTGTAGGAATGCTACATACGCCCTCTGAGCGCTAAAAACGAAGGACCCATGCCGCATACGGTAGAGCTGTGAAGCTCTTTCGTTGCTGCACACTTGCTATCGCACGGCAAACGCAACAACAATATTGATAGTAGTATCGACGAAAATCGACGACTCTTGTAGGAACGCTACAAACACCCTCCGAGCGTTAGAACCGAAGGACCCATGCTACGTACGTACGGTAAAGGCGTGCAGCATGCTGCAATTTTTCCTCAGGGTCCTCACTCGAGGAGCTCCCAAGTGGGGTACCCCGATTTAAGAGCGGCCGAGATCAGAGCATTGACGCATGCTACGGTAGCCTGCATGCAGGTGCACCATGATTTTTCTGAGGGTAGTTGGTCACTTGAGGAGCTCAATACTAATAGCAAGTGAAAAAAAACAGCTATTTTTGGGGGAAAATAAAGGTGCTGGCCTATGACCAATCCCACGACCTACAGTAACTGTCAAAATGAAGCATTCTGCAAGAAGACAAGAATGAGATTCTGACGATTTTGGGTAATAACCCCTTAAGAACTGGTCCCCACAAATTTGGGGACAAAACAACTTGGAATTAGTGGAGTTTTTTGTTTTTTTAGTTCTGAATGGGTTAAGGAGCCCCCGTCACATAGAAAATGAAAACGAAATGAAACATTCTGCAAGACGACAAGAATGAGATTCCGACAATTTGTGGGTTAAGGAGGCTTTAACAGGTCACCCAGAAAACGTTTCAGCCAAAAAAAAGGTATACCTTATACCTCTATCGTAGCACGCGTTCATTCGGGATTTAAGAGCGGTCAGATCGGCATGCCTTGCCTATATACACAAAGCCATACATTGCCCACTGCAGATAGGTGCAATGTGTAGTTAAGAGCGCTTGTGTTGGCCGATGTCACGGAGAACGCTCTTAAATCGGGGTACCCACCAGACTCTTTAACCTTAATGTGATGAGCAATCTCGTGGCATACTGTAGGTTCCTATCGAAAAATATTTCAGTGAGGCATGCCTCATTGGGAAACCCCTCCGTCAAAACCATTGTTTTGGGAAAATTGCGTCACTGAGATCAATCACTATCCTAGCACCCATCGAAGGCCAGGTCGGAGTGGGGGGGGAAGGGAGAAGAGAAGACACCTAAAATACGTGCGGGCCTGCGTCAACCCTGCTTTTTTTTGTCCAGAATGTCACCAAGCGTAAGACTCACATCATGCGAGAGATGAGAGCTGGTGGAATGAAAAAAAACAAAAATTACGATGGAGAAAGGTACTTGTTGCAAATAGACACATACATACATGTCGCTGAGCTTAAACAAACTCCTGCGAGATGATGAGCTGGAACGTACGAACAAAATGAGGATGAAGAATGGTACAGTTAGTATAGTACTCATGGGCCGATCGGCGAAAAGAGAAGAAAAAAATGTTTTAGTTTCCCTTGGTGTTCTTGTTACTTCCGGGAATGTTTATGAGTGATCAACGTTGAAGCTCATGTTCTTGCACATTGCCGCATGGCGAGTGCTACAATAAGTAGTAATAACCAAACATCGATAATTGAGCCACAGAGCGCTGTGGCGTGTGCCGTCTGGGCTATCCTAGGACATCCTAGCAGGTTTCCTGCTGATATGTAGGCATGCATGCATGTGACACGAATATCTGCTTGGATACCAACACAGAACATCACTCTGTTTTTTTTCTACCTGCGTGGGCTTCTGCGAGTCCACCTATCTAGCTGGGGTGCACAGCAGCTATGCTGGCCCCCCGGGCTCCTGCTGAGTTCAGGGGGTACATGTATAGGTGTGGAGGTGTGAGTGACCGCTTCTTTGCGTGCCTCATAGCGCCTAGACTACTGTGTATACATCTACAACAACAACACACAGCGTTCCGGTCTCAACCCCAGCAGGCCTCGGAGGTGTCCAAATCCTTCTACGCGGAGGCCGAAAAGATCCTGGTGCTACAAGTCTTCGCCCTCATCTTCGCGACTGCGATATTCGTCACCGCGCACTCGATGAAATATTTCTCCACGGTGGGGTCGAGCACGCCTCTCATCCCGACCGTTACAACGGTGAGACATAAGTAAGTAGTGTACTTGACGACAAGGTTTTCATTCCGTGCGGCGTGTTTTCGTTGCATTGACTACGTATATACGTAGATGGACTGCTTGTATACTGCTGTAGTATAGTCGCGACAGTAGTAGGTTGATGTTGTCTACCGACAATACGTTGATGTTGCCCACCAGATATGCATTTATTCAACTGACAAGACACCTAACCGTGAGTAGGGATCAAAACTACAGAAATCGAGCAGCAAGAAAAAGGGCAGGCTAATCTTAACAGGCACATATCATAATGTATTCGTTTTCTTCTTTCGGGGAATGTTAATGTTTTTGTGCGATCAACGTTGAAGCTCAATCTGCACATTGTCGTAGTGTAAACGCATAGGTACAGTAATATATACTGTAGTACAGTATATACAGTATAAAGAAACGTACTTTGTACACGTTCTGCTAAAAATCCTAAGTTCTGAGACATTCCGGTTGGACCAGAAAAAGAAAACACAGGCGCCCACACCCTCAAGTTTTGTCACCACAAATGACACCATAAATACCATCTCTTGGATCTTCTTCCGATCTTTCATCATCGCGGCATATAGTATAACGTCTTCTCCTATACTTCGAAGTATATATCATACCGTTATCTTCTACTATGTTAATCTGTGCTGCTTCTTTCGTCGCTTGTAAGTCGTATGCGCACGACAATAATGTTGCACTTTGTTAAGGATTGGTACCTACGTAGGCAGCCTGTGCGCCTCTGGTCGCTGCTCGGGTATCGCTTGCATCTTATAACGTGTCACCTGTGGTCGTCAGGCAATACCCGGGGTACCCTATACACCCGGGTTTCATACGTGGATATGAATCTTGCGACGGGTATATAGGATACCACTTCTTGCCGCTGGGACCGTCGCAAACAGCAGTCACTGACTGTTTGACTCACTACGACAATTGTGTTTGTCTAACGAATGTATGTATGTATCAAGTGTGTCGCCTGGACGGCCATATCTATCAGGTGCTTCAACGATGCTGACCCTGAGCTGTGCTCGTCCAACTTGGCCATACACCTCTCCGTCGAGCGCTCGTGTTAGAGACTCGTATCTGCTACAGCAGCAAAGTCAGTAGCCAATACCTAGCTACGTAGAGTCACTAGCCATCTAGTCGCTGCTGAGTAACACTGAAACCCCATGTGTGTGATCTCCATCGAAGGCCCGTGTTAGAGATTGGTACCTGCTACAACAGTGTAATCAGTAGACGGCAGACATATAGTCGCTGCTGGGTAACAGCGTCATCTATTAATAGTATGTATCATCTCCACCGAGGGGTCGTGTTAGATGTTGATACTTGTACAGCGGTACCCGTAGTAGCTATTATTGTGCACACAGCAGCCCAAATGCGGGACACAGCAAGTAAGGCCACAGTATGCAGTTTTGAGACTTACCCTCAAAAATATGACTGGACTGCTTCGGATAATCTGCTAAAATATGTTTTGCTCGAAGAACTGTGATATATCAGATAGGTGTTCCAAGATCTCATACGCGTACGTTTAACTCTTGCTATTGATATAGTATATGTTGAATAATCGTTTTTTTTTGTGTGTTTATACGTGCTGCGGATGATCCCGAGCACGGCTTCTGCCTCCTATTTTGACCGCTCCTTAACTCTTCCTCACCACATTCTTCGACTGAACTACGACAATAGTCAACGCCACTGCCCTTGGGTCACCAGTGAGTAGTACAGCATACTATTTTCGCCGTCGTTTGCGTCTGAAGCTCAAGCTCGCAGAGCTAAAGCGTTTTGCCCCTCGAATGGTATCTCGCCGCTCAGCAGTCAAATTAACCAGAGCCTACGTTCCAGCTGTACGCGGACACATGGTAAGACATCCATCCATAATACACGCCAACAGACTTGTGATATGCTCCTACCATTACGGCGGGGGGGGGTACACAGTAGTCAGAAGTCAGAACCCACCATGGATAAACCCCCCCCAAAAAACAAACAGGTATACATGATAGCCCCTTGTTGCTATGCCCCCCCGTAATATGATCAGTTCTGCTGCAATGATTGCTGCTTGCTGTGCTCTGCTGCGACATGACCCGACAGTTTGAATGAGAAGATGGGATGGAGGGACTAAAACAGAAGTGCACCTGTTCTGATAAGAGTCGGCCGTCACAGGTCTATCGCGTGTGCACCCCACTTCTCCTGCAGTCTGAAGGGCAAAAGAGGATTAACTGAACGCGCAGCATTTCTTATCTCTCCGCCTACATGTTCTCTTCTGTTTTTCAGTTAAAACACAAAAAATACGACTTACCTACGTAAGATCGAAAAATACGTCGCAACTCGTCTGATTCAAGCTGTGAGTGATATTGTCTCCTAAAAGTCATTTTTTGTTACATAACACTACAGCAGTAACTCAAGTTTACTCACGCTATTCTCCAGTGGTACACTGGGGACTCTAATAGCAAAAATTAATCGTTTTCCTCCGTCCGTCCGTCCGTCCTCACTTTTCGTTGACCTCAGGCATGACTCTCACCGTTTTTTTTGTTTTCAATTTCCTTGTGTCGTCTGATTATTGGCTGTTGACCGCCGTACGGCAACGAGTACCGATAGACACCACGCAGAGTCGCTCGACCAGGGCTAAACCCCACCTGTTGTACATATATATGTCGCGTTTTTGTGCAATGGCTATAAATACCTTTGCTCCCCACCTGCTCCGCATGTATGTATTATGTCGTGAATTCAGCATGTGATCAGCTACGGAGGTCTATGCCTAGCCATCCTGTTCGTCAAGCTCCCACCGGAGCAAAATGCGACATCTGGCTCGGGTTTCGCTAGCGCCAGCGCGGGGCACTTGGTGCGCTCCGCCATCTTCAGGGCCACGGGGGGGCGGTGGGGCTCGCGTGGACCGCAACATGTGATTGTCGTGAGAGTACAACCGACCGGCTTCAGCAGCAACAACAACTACAACACCACCAGAAGAAAATACGAGCCTGGCAGGTCTCAGTACAACTCTGGGGTCTCCTTGTCAGGGGCTGGGTCCAGCGTGGTGCCGACGGAATCACAATGAGCACAATAATAAGCATGCGTGTTCATCCGCCGCCCCATCTGCTGCTGCTGCTGCTGCTGCTGCGTCGTCGCCGTCAACAAGCCTGAGTTTGGGTTTGCACATTTTCTTAGTGGCGTTGTTTTGCGTTGGGTGATTTTGTTGCTTAGCGAGTTATCATGTCTACAGCAGTACTGCTATGTTTGAAAAACATATACAAACATGTAAAAACATGTCAGCATGAATAATGAAGCCTAGCCTTGTCCCGGAGGTGATGGGGTCGCGCGGAGACGTCGCCTTGATGGATTCCAGGCGCGGTGTGGTCCGTGGTAGCCGTATTTACGGCAGACGTGAGCCGAGCGAAGTTTATGCCTTTTCAGATAGACGTGACAGGGGGAGATGTCAAAGATTATTATGGCACCGTGGGGCTTCTGTGTAGAAGCCTACAGTAGGTAAGGTACCAATCGGACCCTGGAAAGAACATTCAGTTAGATTGACCCGAGAGCGGGTCAACCCCGCCAATGAAGAGACATGCGACCAAATATTTTGACTGGTAGGGCCTTCCGTTCTCCGTTGCTGTTCTTCCATATATATATATGCATGCGCGTTCCGAGAGCTGCGATAAAAACGTACGACCCTGTCCTTCCCATCACCTGTGAGATGCGAAAAAATCATTCTTCCAACCCTCCTTCCAACTCATCTTGGCAAGCTTGGTGTGATACTTAAGGATCGCAATAGTTGATGGTCTTGGGGGTTGGGGGACTGCTGTTTATCGTGACCACTCTAAATAGTTTTTATTTTGTCGCACCACCAGCCTTGCACCAGCGGTGTAGTTTTTCGTTAGTTTTTTTTTTGCGTCATCACTTTTTCAAGTACTTTTTCCCCCCGCTCAACCTGATGAGGGAGTTGTTTTTTTGGCCTCATACGGCCTTCCGGACAGACCGTGATCGGTCACAGTTTGTCCACCCTTCCCCCTCCCCTGGCATATATATGCTTCCCTTCGTTTTTATCTCGCATAAAGAGGGTTCAGCGTTGCCTCCTCTGCTCGCACCCATTGTCTTCGTCCAAAATCGGGTAACTCGCGCTTTCTCCGCGCTTTCGACGTCGCGGGACGACTCAGAAAAAAAACGGCTTGTGCAAATACGTTCCACACCTCAGACAGACCATGCTCTAGATCATCTACAGATAAATCATGATCTACAGCAGTAGATCATTTACCGAGAGATGACGATCTAGATCATCTACAGACAGAGGATGCTTTAGATCATCTACAGATAGATGATGATCTACGATCTACAGATATATCATGATCTAGATCATCTACAGATAGATCATGATCTAGATAATTCTAGATCATCTACAGATATATCCTGATCCAGGCCATCTAGTTACTTTCAGTTGTGAAAGGTTGTGCAGGATCTGCATAGTAGTACAGATCCAACCCGGGAAACACGTGTGCGCTACGTAAGATCACGGCGGACTATATACGGGTCCATTCGGGCAACATGCGCTAGATCATACAAGATCGGGAATAGATATACTGTAGATCCCGATCGACCGCAAACGACAGTTCGAAATGTGTCACCGTATCTTCTTTTGCGTACGCGTCACCTTTGTGAATCGTGCTTGCTCTGCTTCCCATAGTCGTAGCGGTGACCTCCACTGTATTGTAGAGTCCAGCCAAACAAAAACGCGACACCAGGTAAATAAAACTTACAGAAAAATACGTACATTAGCATGCCCAACCGCAAGTAAGTAACTCAACAATTCTACTACTACTACAGCAGTGCCCAAATTGCCGGTTGATCAAGACTGCATTCGACAGTTCGGGCGGTGTGACCTTCTCTTCTGTCCCATACTTGTACGTAGCCTTCACGAATATAACTTTTGTTTACGCATATTATTGCGGTGGTGTCCAGTCACCAGCCACATAATAACATTATATCGAAGTCGCAGCAAAATACGGCAAATAAATACAATGCCCAAATAACTCAACGAACTATCTGCTGTAGTCGTCATTAGCACATCCCATTACACGGGGGACCAGCCACTAGGCAAACAATAACACGAGGCTGAACTCACAACGCATGACAGCGTTTATCAATATGGCGACACATCTACCGTTTTGCCGAAATTGTTGACAAATACTCTAGGTAGTTATCTCGCAACGCTATTAATAGTACCTGCTATTGATATCGTGTTCATCCTGTTTATCTAGACACCCGCGTGCTACTATTAATAGCACGTATCGTACTGGAGCGCTGGGCTGTTTTGTCCATTGTGTATACTAGTCTGAGTTCTCCAGGTAAGTGCCTATCTGCAGTACTTTCCGGGGCACACGTCGCGATGCCAGTAGTGTGACTCCCTATCATGTACATAATCTCGCTGTATTCATACCACCAGAATATTATTTTTTGGCATTGCCGCAACTCTGTCGCCAGAGCAAGCTGTATGACATAATGGACCAAACTTTCCGCAACCCCTTTAAATCAACACAATATTTTCCTGCCGGACAAGTGACTAATTTTCCTGCGACACCCGGCTCCCGTTTCGTACATTCTCCAAAGCCTACGATACAACGCCATTTTTTTAATTAATTCATACTAATTCAAGTCATTAATTAGTTTTCACCTTTGAAGGACACGATATTGTCAGTAGAAATGTAAAAAAAAAAGGTAAATATATAGGTTTTTGTGTGTAGCGTAGGTCCCCTATTTACTACGGCATCATTAGCCCACCCTGTAATACTTTTGGCGCATACAGAATGTTGGTCGGTCGGGTGTCGCGCGAACAAAGTTTCTTTGAAGTCATGGTTCGCGTGAGATATTGAGTCAGATTCCGCGAAAAAACTTACTGTAACTTTCGAAGTAATATTTCGGGTGAGGTTGTATTGAGCTCCACGTGTGTAAGGAGCTTAGAAAAATAAGCCACCACCCCTATAAGGCAGGCATTTTGCGCTCCTGTTAGACCACAAGCCACCCCTCCCTGCGGCGGCCTTGATAATCGCGTTTCTTGTGTTGCCAAGCGTACCTTCAAGGATGGACGCATAAGCTCAACTTATTTTCACTTCGGCCGTCAACACACCAAACGATCTTCAGCACTACTACTTACTGCTGTACTCAAGTACTGCTGTACTCAGGCATTCCTAAACTCAGGTATTCCTATAAAAACTAGCGCCATGGGCGGAGCGGTGGCCGTACCGCTAGTTCCTATCAAAATGACACCAACCACCGTAACACGCCGTACAGAGCCATGTTTGATCAACGGTGCGAGGTTTGGGCAGTGCTTTGAAAGGCATATGGCACGCGGGGGGCCACATGCTCCTTTCTAGGGGAGAAAAACCGTCACATTGCACGCATGAAAGCCCTAATGTAGTATCCGGCTGGAACCGATTCAAAATATGTTATAACCAGGGTCAAGGTTACGCCCCGTCACCAATGAATCACTTCGAACTGCGAACCCAATATCATCACTGTTTCGGCAACCGAGCACACGGCCCAAGGGGGGCGTGTGGTATCACAATTCAGGCTGGATGGCGTTTCGCTGCAGGGGAGGGGAGGCAGCAATCCACTGGCCACAAAACTAGCCCCGAAAATACTACCAGATACGCCGCTAGGCGATTTCTACCGACTGGAATTGTTTCCCAGGCTAGGCCGGCGGTTAGCTCAGCAACTACGCACAAAATCCCACCGCAAATAAAACCGTGAGGTACGCGTACGAAAACAACAACACGAAGGAAAGCGAAGCGCAAGAAGCTCTACACCAACTAGACCCTCCGGAACCCTCTTCCTTCAGGGTGGAAAACAAAAACAGAAAAAATAATAAGGAAACCTCGATCGACAGTTCAGTCCAAAACATCTTCCTCGAACACTTCCAGTGCCCTCTCCCTGAGCATACCCATCCAGGGCTCGAACCACCCCATCCCCTGCCCCACGCCACCACCGCCACCCCCATCACCCACCCTAGAAACCCCGAACACCCCACCCTTCCGTCCACCCCTGCGCAACCGTCGTCCAAGGACCACCAAGCCGCCGTCCAGAGAACGCAGGCCCGGGTGAACTCCCGAAGTTTCGCAGGCGAGCGCTGCCGCACGCGCGTGCGCCCCCATACACGCCGTAGCAAGGAGAAGGAACTCCGCGGTTGACGTCGGCGGCGGGATGGTGCCGTCGGTCGGCCGAAGCGATGACGTCGGTAAAGGCCAGTGCTTGCAGCGCAGCGCGAGCGATGCCAGCAGCGGGTACGCAGGCGTTTTTATCAGCTGCGGGAGGGAGGGGCTGTTTTTTATTTCCCGAGACGGAGACAAAAAAAAAAACACACCGCGCAGCACCACCGCAGGTGCATGCATGCCATTGCGAGGGTGGGAAGAAGGCGTAGGCACGGAGAGGGGGGGGGGGGGGCACGCGCAGGCAAAGAGAAGGTGGAAGGGTAGTTCAGGACACGTGGTACGATAGAGGGAAACACCATAATTTCCCAAGGCTTCTCACTTTAGGAGCTCCATACTAATGGTAAGTCAAAACTGACGTTTGAGAAAGTATGTCGGCTTGAACCGACGGACAGTTCCATGCATGCCTACGTATATAGGTGCTCCCGAAAAATAGTGTCTCAACACAAATGGGATATATATATCATCACACCGGGTGATAGTTTCCTCATTTGAGGAGTATACTAATAGTAAGTAATAGTCAGTAATAGTCAGTAATAGTCAGTAATAATTAACAGTCAGTAATAGTAAGTAATAGTAAGTAATAGTAAGCAATAATCAATAGTGGAAAGTGATAGTAAGTAATAGTAAGTAATACATTGTCAGTGTTAGTCAGTACTAGTCAGCACTATTCAGTAAATAGTCAGTAATAGTCCGTAATGGTCAGTTAGACACTTCAGCCGAACAGTGCCACTTCCGTAGCACGCGTGTGAAGTGTTGTTGCAGTGTCATACAAGGGCCGAGCCGCCACAGCGTGGGTCGTTCCTTCCTCCACTCTTCGCGCGTGGAGTTCAGTACAACGTTTATTTGCTTGTCCCCGAAATGAAATATGCGCGCTTCGCTCACAACGTGACTCCAACGCTGCCTCAACCCTACGGCGACAGGCCTAGACTTGGTGGAACCAAGCACGTACGAAGAACACCAAAATCGTCCATAAAACGCACACGGTTAGACACATCGAGAATGCCCCAAACCCTTCGCCTCGTGACGCGCGCGGGAAAACGGAAGGTTCAACCCTTGGCGTCCGAAATTACGCAAAACCCGCGCTGAACGCTCTGTCGTCTTAAAAAGCTGATTTTATGCTGTATCGGCGGGGCTCCCGTAGATAAGAACCTCACTCGTCAATACGTACTGCCGCTGTGCCTACCTGGACAGGGCAAGATGCAGAAATGCCTCGTCCATGCCGACCATGCCCCTCTCGTGAGTGCCGAGCTCGGCTGCCACGAGCGTCGCTGCCGCCCGGTGCCGTGACGCGTGAAGAGACGCAAGCCCAACCTGCGTCCCGACCCGAAACAAATACGGAGGGTTTTAACGGTAAGGAAAAATGAGAGACGTGGTTGGACGAAACGCACCCACAAACACACTCGCACCGGTGCGAGCGAGCGCAACCACATCTATATGGAACGCGCGCGTGCGCATACCCGTATATTCATACCCGAGCGTGCGCACGCATGCACGTGAAATGAAACAGCGCATGACATCGTGCGTATTCTATGGGTTGTTTGCCGTTCAGTGGATGGGGTTTGTACTATAGAACTCAACAGCTGCAAGCCGACAACGAGTGTTGTCAACCAGGCCGCAGCAAAGTTTTCCGGCTCTCACTCGTGCGGGTTTGTACTTCACAATGTCCCGCGGCTAGTCCAAAACAATTCACGCGCATGGACGCAAGCGCACGGGGGGGACGGGGCTGCCCTGTTGTCTTCCCGGCCGCTACGTACGTACGCGTAGCAACTCCAACGCGGGTAGACATATTTCAAGAGGTTAGACACACCGACAACACGCGGTAAGAGTACGCACTACGTGGTGCAACCTATCTGTTGCAGCCACGGAAACAAAAACGGCGTTCGAATAAGCAAAAAGCGGCCTTAGCCCCGTTGAGCACGAGCAAAAAAATAATACGGTGCACGCACCTCAACACACTCCCACGAAAAAACAAAATATACCCCCTCCCCCCCTCCGCGATGTGGGTTGAGTGGAATCCCGACCGAAAAACCACCACAGGAAGTGACCGCACACGAGCCGGGACCCGACCAAAACCAACACTCAAAAACACTTGGTGCTGTCAACGTCAACGCTCAGATGCCGCACCCTACGTGCCCCGGAAATGCCGAAAACCGCGGCTGCTCTGCTCCCCCCCCTCTCCCCCCCGTTAAGCAATGCCTGCCTGGTACCCAACGTGCTCCGTCCCGGCATTGTACGGATGCGAGGGTCTATGGTCATCAACTACGGCCAAACACGACCTGAGTACACCTCCCGTTCTACACAGACAGCCTCGGCAGCAACAACAAAAAACAGAGGCAGTACGTTACAAAAAATACCAAGGCTGTTCACGGGTCCGGTCAAACCTCGCGAGTCAGGTCGGGTCGGGTCGGGCAAGGGTGACTCGATCCGACCAGACCCGTGAGAATTTGAAAACCTTTTGACCCGACCCGAACCCGAACCCGACCCGACCCGACCCGACCCGACCCGACCCGACCCGACCCATGAAATAAAAAATAAAAATCCTGAATCGATCCGCGGGTCGGGTCATGACTCGTGAACAGTCCTGTGAAAACAACAAGTCGCCCACCTTGACACGCGCGATGACCGGAGCGCCCGCCGCCTCTAACGTGGACCACAGCATCTCCTCAAATGACTCGGACGTGAAGGCTGCACAACCCTCTGAAACGAAGCACCTACATTGGTAGGCGCGGGCGGGAAAAAAAGGCGGTTTTGTGTGCTTGGAGTGTGTGTGTCTGGATGTTCCATGCGATGAAGCATTTGTCAAAAAGAAGGGAAAGAGAGCGGGGGAAGACATGAACTTGTCTGAATATACAGTATATATGTATCGTGTTATATTTTAAGCATTTGTTTTTTTCCTTTTTGCCGGCGGGCGGTTGACCGCTCCTCAAACAGTTCATTGAAATCACGTTGACGGCATGTGACAGTTGTACACGGACGAGACACCGATGATGGTTTCGACATTCTCTGCAGCAACTCGATTTGCAATAATATCGGAACACAATTCAGGAGTAGCGCTTTGCGCTCACACCTCCTATATACTAGCCACAGCAATTGCTTTGTGTGCCAGCCACATCGGGACAGCGCACGCACACGCAAGACACGCAGACACCCTCATCCCAGCCATGGTTCGATCACGTACCGGCACAAAAACACCCATTCCCGGGCTTCCACCGCTGTCGAGATAAGCTTTGGCCACCACTCCTGCATGAGCGTGACGATCGGCTCGTCCTCCCGCTCCTCGCCTCCGACCACCATCGCGCCTGTCGATTCATCTCTTTCGGCGCCAGGCTCCGCCCTCGCCGGGGCGTTGCTGAAGCTGGTGGGGTCGACCAACGCCCTGACCGATGCCTCCGCTCGAGACCGTCGGACCCTCTCGGCGGCCGGGAGGGTGTCGGTCGCGGCAGCACCGGAGGCGGCGGCGGCAGCGGCGGTGGTGGGCGAAGCTTCGCACGCCTCTGTCTCCCAGACGCCGATAATGTCGATGACGGCTTGAAGGCGGCTCCGCTGCTGCTGCTGCTGCTGTTGCTGCTGCTGCTGCTGCTGCTGCTGCTGCTGATGCGTCTGGGGCTCTCCAGTAATGCCCGATTTTGCTGTTGTGACAGTCGAGGGTGAGCCTTGGAAGAACGCGACGCGGTGCGGCGCAAAAAACGGGTAATGGCCGGCGGGAGGCAAAAGTTATGTGGGGGCGATCACTGCGGCAGTCGAACACTAGGGGAAGAAAAAAAAGAGAGCGAAACTACGTGTAAAATTAAAAAAAAAATTATGGATACGACATCAACATGACGGTGTTGAGAGTGTTGGTATCGTTGATGGGGGTAAGTGCTGTTGCTTAAGGGCTGGCACTCGGTACCAGGCCACTACAGAGCTCAAAATACCTGCTACCACGAGTACAGCTCTGCCCTTGAACAGTGACATGTAAGTTCACCCACCCAACCAACGGAGCATAACAAAACAAAATGACACAAAACAAATGAATGTAATCATGGCTTGAAGCAACCCAAAGCGCTTTCGCGATGACTGCTGGCTTTCTCACCCTCGACTTCCCCCGGGCGTCCATGAGCGCCACCCGAGCGCAGCACCACCGCGAGAGTCCCCAAAAACGACGACCTCGACGCCCACGAGTTAACGTCTTCCGGTGAGATCCGCATGTCGAACGCCCCCATAACCAGCTCAGCAACGCGGAGGAATGGGACCGACAGCTGAGACGACGGAGACCTACGACCTTCGCTGCCGCCGCGGCTACTTCCGCCGCCGCCGCCGCCGTTGTCGTAGCCGACATCGGCGACGACGCCGTCACTCCCGTCACCGTCGAGGGTGTCAGAAGCGCCGCCACCAAATACAACGTCCTCGCCGCCACCACTACAGTCTTCGACCGCGCTGCTCGACGCTTCCGCTACTCGGCTGTTGCCGCCCTCGCGCAGCCCTCCACCACCGCCAACGCCGTCGCTGCCACCACCACCACCGCCGCCGAAGCTCCGGAGCAGGGTTAACACTTCGGCCCGAGCCCACAACACCAGAGAAGCGGCCGGCGCTGCGGTTCCGGTCTCTCCTTCGCCCCCGACAATGCCCTCTCTGCAGAAGAGGTCCAGGGCGGGAGAGAGGACTTGCCACGCCCTCTCCGCCGCTTCTCCCCCCTCGTCAACGCCGTCGGCCGAAGAAATTTCCGTCTGTCTATCGACGGGCCCAGCCGCCGCGCAGACGGTCAAGAGCTCCGCAAGGGCGCGCTTTCTGTCCTCAGGGTTCCCGGAAACTAAGCGGGCGAGAACGCCCGAAGTCGCGCTCGAGTAGACGCGCGGTAAATCCAACCGCGGTGTCGACCCGTATTCGGCCGCTCCTCCCGAGTCCTCCGCACCCGCAAGCTTCGACGCTGCCGCATCACCTTGTACCCCGAGAGCCGTTCGCATAGACGAGCAGACCGCCTCTACCACCACCGGAGGGAAGCCCGTCACCACCATACCCGACACGGCGTTTACAGCTACGCCGCTCGCACGCTCCAAGGCCTCCGCGGCGGCGCCACCGGAGGCTCGGGCAGCCACCGCCCACGCCGCTTCAAGCGCCGGCGCGACCGCATCCCCCCCTGCGCTTGTCGGGGTCGACGCAGCATGCTGAGCCGCTACGAGGGCTTTCAACCGCGAGAGACGTTCCGCGGCAAGCGCGGCTCCGGCAGCAGCCGCTGCCGCCGCGTCTGCCCCCCTCCCCCCAGACCCAGGGGCGCGCGTCAGCACGGCGGAGGCCGCCGCCAGAATCCTACGCCGACAACGCACCGTAAGCCGTAACGGCTCCATCCTATCCGGAAACGGGGGTTTCGTCGATGGTGGGGAGGCCGAAGCGGCTACATCGACTTCCGTCGGGTTCGCTCTGCGGCAAGGGTAGTACCCGAGGCCGTCGTCGCCCGCCGTGGTCGGAGCGCAGGCGGCCGCCGCGATCTCCACCAAATCGTCGGGAGCCATCTTCTGGAGGAGAGGAGAGAGGAGGTGGTACACCGACGCAGACACCGCCTCCGCCTCTTCCCCGCCGGGTGCGTCGTGGCCGACATCGCCCCCGCCTCCCTGCCGTCCGCGCAGCAGCGCCAACGCCTCCGGCGACAGCCCGCCAGTTTCGCCGCAAAGCACGCGCTGGGCCGCGGCTAGGTACACGGCAGATCCAGAAAGCCCGGGGATCCTCGTCGCCAACTTTGACAACGCAGGGGTGTGCTCCAGTTCAGCGGTGGACCTCAGCTCGGACATCGCTCGTGCGCGGGCCATCGCAAGCCCCGCTGCGTTGCGCTTCGTAGTCCCGTTGCCACTGCTCGGCGGCGACGCGCCCGCCTCTCCCACCCCGGCGCCTTGCGGGTCGGCGAGGGGGTCCATCAGCGGGTCTTCCCCGATGAGGCGTTTGTAATCTAACCCCGGCGGGGCCGCCTTCAGGAGACGTCTGACGAGCCCGCAGTGGGCGTGGAGTCGCCTCTCGACGACGTTCTTCCCGGTACTACCGTTGCCGCTACCACCACCGCCGCCTCCGCCGCCACCGGTCACGCTTGAGCTGCCAACCACACCGCCCCCTCCCTCTTGCCCCGACTTTGTCGCAGCCTCGGACATCAGCCGGAGAAGAAGGTCCAGGTGGTGGAGGTCCTTGCCGTCGGCGGCTCGGACGAACACGCCGCGGGCGACGTGCAAAACCCCCTGACCCCCACGTCCCGCCCCCAGAAGCGTGTCCAACAACCCCTCGCCACCGCTACCGTTACTGTTGCTGTTACCGTTGCTGTTACTGTTTCCGCTACCGCTACCGCTACCGCTGCCGCTGCCGCTGTCGCCACTCCTGAGATCGGCGTCCACGCGGGCGGCGGCCGAGGCTGCGGTTAACCCCTTGCGCCGGAGCGTAAAGTACCTCTGTCCGAGCAGGGCACCGGCAGCAGCGGCCGCCACACCCCACGCGTCTGTCTCGGGGTATTCGCGCGCCAGGGCAACCATGTCCCTTGCGTTCTTGCCTCCGATAACACCCGACATCGCGCCTGCCCGCTCAAGTTCGGCCTAATTATGTCAAGCATAAAAAAAAGGAGCGGGGGTGAGGGGGGGGCGGGGTGGCGTCAAGCATCAGAAAAGGTCAGGAGGGGCAGGGGAGAGCGGGCTGCGTAGCCGAACCGATTCGAACATGAACTCCACACCAGCGAGCCGCCCGAAGTATAAACACAGACTCGTCTCTTGCAGCAGAGGGCATACACGGGGCCGAGCGAGTGACGTGCGCGTTCATCCCCACCATGTAGCGCACCAACCAAGCGCCTGTCCAGCACGAACGAAAAGCCTGTCGTATATCTACAACTCCACCGCGCCTAGCACGGGAAGCCCGGCGAAAATACTTATCGAGCCCACTTGATCACAAACACATCGCCCGACCACAAAGACATGCAACCGGGCGCACCACACATCATCAACGCCTTCTCCTACACCGCCGCCGCAAGCATCCCTCTCTGCGCACCTGTCGGTATTCTGCGTCTCCCGCGAACCTCTCCAGGTCGACGCCCGCAGGGAGGAGCGCCCTTGCCTTGCCCTCCGCCTCTTCCACGCTCTGTCGCCGTCTAAACGAAGTCAGGACGGCTACCAGCTCTCCCACCTCGTCGTGCGGAGCGCCTCTTCCGCCACCTCCTCCCTTCCCGCGAGCGGAAGCGAGTCCCCCCTCAAACCCACCACCACCACCACTACCACCACCACCACCACCACCACCGCACGAATCTCCACCGCCGTCGCCGTTTGCTCTGATCGCCGACAGCCGAGCTCGCACGTACGCCTCCACAGCGGCTGCGGCCACGCGATGCGCGCGCACGGCTTCTCGCATTTTCCCACCTCGCTCCCAAGACCCCCTGACTCCGCCACCGCCACCCCCATCACCCCTACCCGCGCCACCGCCGCCGCCGCCGCCGCTGCTGCCACCGTACCTATGGCCAGCCTCACCCGCGGATGGATGCCTGCCGCTCTGCGCGGGCCGGCGCCGTGGCACGAACGGCGCGTCCATGGACAGGTCCCCGGCGTGCTCGACGCACCACGCAAGGGCAGCCTCGCGGGACGCGTTGCGGGTGGCGACGCAGGCGCGGCGGGCGCGGTTAGCGGAGACTCCCCTCTTGTGGAGGGCCTGCACGAGAGACTCGTCGGGCTCTACGATAGCCTGATTTTTCGTCAATATTTGTTTTCACAAGTTTAGACCAAATCACGAGGAAAAATGCGACGGCAGCGGCGGCGGCGGGGGGGGGTCGGTGGAGGGAACACTTCAGCCGTAAAACGCGGGAAACTTAACCTCCGTCTCTGACAGATTCGCGCCGAGCGCGAGAGGGTTTTGGTCCGCGGGGGGGGGGGGGGTAGGGCCACGAAAGTCTCCAACAGTAATCTTACGGCACAGCGGCCTCTAATTATGGTGGGGGATGGTACCACCGTACATAGCAACACGCCGCCGACCAACCCTTGCTTGCCTAGCAGCCAACACCCACCCCCCATCGCAAAATATTGTAGGAAGGTAAACAGAAGCGTGCCTAGTTCTCGTTTACCGGGCTACCACACCAAACACCGCCACCGGACACCCGATCAAAAACACTCGTTCAACTCTTCGCGTTCACTCGAGCTCAGCCGAGGCTCGGCCAAGGCTCGGCCCTCCTCCCCTGCTACTGCTGTACTTCCAACCACTTCCAACAGCACGCACCTCATCTTCCCCTCCTCCTCCTCCTCCTCCTTCTGACTGGCCAGTGCCGATGCCGCCGCCGGACGCCGCATCTTCCTCCCCGGTCTCTCGCAGGGCCTTCACCTCGCTCTCGGCTCGCTCCAGTAATGCCCTCAGAGCGCCCAGCGCCGCACGGCCGTCCGCCGCCGCAAGCGCGTACCCCACGCCACGCTCGACCGCGCCGACCCCGAAGTCTTCCGCGGCGCCCTCCGCTAACCTGGAAAACGCTGGCCCCGGTGTGACCACTCCCTTTCTTTTCTCCCCCCTCTCCTCCCGCTCTTCCTCCCCGTCCTCCTTTCCCCCCCCCTCCACCTCTTGCGCTTCCACCGACCTGTCCCTTTTAGTCTCCTCCGAATCTCCGGCGGAACCAGTAGGCCCGTCATCACGGGAACGTGATCGGGGGGCCTCCGAGCGGAGCTCCGCCACGGACAAGAGTATGCAGAGCCGGTCCGTCGCTGCCCGCAAGGCCGATTCTCCCACTTTCGTTTCCCCGGAAGCTTTCACAGCCACTGTCGCTGCCGCCGCCGCCGCCGCTGTTGCTGCCGCCGCTGTTGCTGCCGGTGACGCCTTTCCACCCCTCAACAACACCGCCTCCTCAGCAGCTGGCGTCGACGGCGACAGCGTCGAGTTGTGCTCGCGGAGAAGCAGGAGACGCAGCGCCCCCTCGGCAGCTCGGGCGGGCCCCGCGCCGGAGGCACCGCCGTCTTGCGGGCTCCCGCGGCTGCCCTCAGCAGACAGCGAAAACTCCAGGTTCGTTACCGTTCGTCCTACGGACGCCGCCGTCAGCGCGTCCACCCCCTCAACAACCAAAGCCTCAGCAAGCGCGCCTCGACCACCCCCCGCGCC